>CM029546.1:5321868-5894296 GCA_017141385.1 Sogatella furcifera | reverse complement strand
ATTTATTATTCTTAAATCAATATTGATCGAGCTAAAGTCATATTACCGTCTTTCCAGAGGGTCTTTTTGCTTCAACAGACTATACCATGAGGCATTCGCGGCACTAACCTCTCACTGTCGATACGCGGCTTTACAATAATAATTTATTTTATGCTTTCCTATTCTCACCCGCAAGACAATTCCACATCTAACTTCAACCACCATTCAACTAAAAATTCCAGTTCAAGATACTCCCTACTCAAATCCAAACGATAAACAGTATTTATTCAGTCATTTATTCAAAGATGCTATTCATGATTTTATTTATTCATGATCAATCAAATTAAAAACATTTCAGTATCATCACAATACTGTTGTGAAAAAAAACAATTTCAGTCAAAAGATCATTATCAAGAAGATAATGATGATAGGGCTTTATACAGGGCTTCGGGCTTTATACAGGGAAGTGTTCGGTTAGTGTTGGTGTATCACGTGACTTGTTGGGGGGGGGTGAGCAAGGAGGGAGTTGGTAGCTTAACAGAGATGAGCTGTTGGCGACTGGGGACGAGGGTCTGTAGCCGAGCAGTCGTTGAAGTTCAATTTGCAAGGGTGATTAGGCGTGCTGATGAAGACGACGAGATCGCTGTGTGACGTCACAGTCGGGCGGCCATGCCTTGTGGTCATAGCTAAGTCACCTTCTGCTATATAACCTTGAATAGTTCACAAACAGCTTTAGCTATATAACATCGCAAGACACCAAGAATACAGGTATAGACATCTACAGGTATTTCAATAGTGTAGTCCAAAGACTCTATGTACAATATAAATCCCTAGAGTGCTTGAGATATATATATATATATATATATATATATATATATATATATATATATATATACAGGTGCATGTTACATTATATGAGTAAAATTCAGGAACAGCTATAGCTTTACTAAAGATACTTTAAATATAGGTATATTTGTCTGCAGGGATATCAGAATATATTCTACAGATACACTATATGTGAAGATGAGACATATACATCCACAGGAAAGAATACTACAAAATATAGAGCTACACACATAACTTCACAAACACATGTGAAGCCGTAATCTATTTCGGGGATGTAAAGTTGTCGGTCCCGACTGCCTAAAAACTAGTTCTAATCTCTCATCATCACCCCTATCAATACCAACGCACATGCTGAAAGTACATGAGGGTATCAGCCGCATATTTTCTGTAGATAACTAGTCCACAGCTCCAGATATATCTATATCCACTAACAAAATAATTTACTACAAATACAGCGACATCAACGGGCATTTCATGAACACAGATAACGAACATTCATAACTTTTCAAGCTACTTTAATAATACCAATACACGTCTAAAACAGATCAAAATCAAATCAAATCAAATTTTATTTCCATAAAAACACTTTACAAAACAATATCCCAGATAATCCCATTCCCTAAGTATAGTTATGAAATAGTTACAGGTATTTGAATATTCAATATATTTCGTACCTTTCAGCTAAGAATATTCAAATATTCCAATTTATTGTATTTCCAATGAATTTTTAAATAAGAAAAAGCTAAGTACCCTATTAAAATCTTGAGCAATATTATTAAAGTAAATCGAAACATATATGTGATTTGATAATATTCCAAAAGATTTTAAAAGGATACTTAGTTTTTTTAAGTATTAGTAGCCCTAATTGTGAATTTTAATGAATTTATAGATTTGAAATTTTATTTTGATGTAGGCTACCCCATTCAAAAATGTAATTAATCTTATTCTAGGAGTATAGTTCTCATTCGGATCCTCAGTTGCAACTAGAACAGATAGATCTATCGGTATTTCAGGTGTATGGTTCATGGGCTGCTATATCCATAGAGATAAACAGTACCTATAAGATCCTATAGAAATAGTTATACATTCAGTTCCAGTGGTATTAGAGGTGTATAGATTACGAACTGCTATATCTATACTATATACATATAAATGCACTAATATAAAATACTATATACATAAAATAAGGCATATACCTTGAAGACCTCACAGAAATAGTTATACATCCAGAAGTATTAGAGGTGTATAGTTTACGAGCTGCTATATCTATGATATATACATGTAAATAGCTATACCTTGAAGATCCCACGGAAATAGTTATACATCCAGAGGTATTAGAGCTGTATAGTAGGAAAGGGGCCCAAAATTAACGCTTCACTGTTGGACTAGCTTCGACCGCTTTGACTTTCTGTTCACCGTCTTCTCAAGCCTTCGTTATTAACGACAGTGGCTCTTCAAATACTCACAGTTGCTCTTCCAACTCACAGTCAACTGCAATCTGGCATCGATTCTCCAAAGTTTCAATATCGAAGTTTTAAAGACACGCGGAGGCCCACGATAACTCTCTGATATCAAAGATTTCAAAGAGATTAACGGTGATTCTTAGATATCGAAGATTTGAAAGAGTTCAACAGTAATTCTTTTCGACATCGAAGTTTTAAAGATTTGAAAAAGTTGAACGATGACTCTCCAATATTGATTTTAGAGAAGATCTCCTGTGATTCTCCAATATGAAAGTTTTGGAATGGGATATCGAGGAATAGTGATTTGAAAAAAAATATATATATATATAATACTTTTTTATTCTGAGGGGAAAAACCTTTATCACTTTTCTGTCAGAGCTTTGAAAGTTTGAATGGTAAAGGTAAATCATATTTTCAATTTTTATCAGTTTGTTTTCCAGTCTAGATGAAAAATTGAAGAAACTGAGTGACTATAGCGACTGTAATACTATAGTCCTAGAAAATACACATTTTTTAAAAGTTATTTAAAAACAAATTCACTCAACCTTTAAATAGAAATATGATACACTTGAAAATATTTCAAGAGTCTTCTATTAAATTCAGCGTAGTTTCAAGCACAAGTTAATTTCAACCTCTAGAGAATAACCATTCACTATACGAAAAAAGGTCCAAAAATTAAATCTTTAATCTGCACTTATTGTTCATGACAAAACTCTATTTTGACAAAGAAAACAATTTTATCAGTCCTTCCGTGAAAATTCAGCAATGCACTTATTTAAAAATTGTCTGGTATTAAAGCTCTAGTCCAAACACTGTTAAAAGCACAAATTTATTTCCAACACAGCAACTTAGTCAAAGCACTCTTCGGGACCAAAATCTATTCAAAATTTTTAAAAATTCTCTCAGTCTTACTATAAAACTCCGGCAATGCGCTCATCTGAAAAATATCTCTAGATATTCAATCTGTAGTCCAAGAACTGTTTAGAACACAAATTTATTCCTTACATAGCTTTCCACAAGAAGATGGATCAAGACCAAGGTTAGTAAAAAACATAGATAAATGTATGAACCTTGGATCAAGGCTCCTCAAAACGTTCTGTGTAGATAAATTGGCACATGCGTTCGTGTGCGTTCGGTATTATGACGAAAAACGCGGAAAAACTTTTTCGCTGGCAGCAAACAAAACTAGTGGAAATCGTCAGACGAGCGTATTTCAACGAAATCTCTTAGGAGTATCAATATCCGTCCAACGATAGGATTTCGAGCTTTGTAATCTGACGTGGAACGTGGTGCGGTTTACCAGTGTATCTAAGCAAAGAAGACATTCCGGCAAGATGGGAAAATGACTGCAGCTCGATCAATATTGGTTCAAAATTTATAAATTTGTTCTATAATTGTAGGAAACATTCTGATCTACAATTTGAGACCTAAGTTATAATTTTTGAACCAATATTAACCGAGCTGAGGTAATTTTCCCATCTTGCCAGAATGTCTTCTTTGCTTGGACAGACTATATACAGTGTGTGTCTTCGGACCGGCTAAAGAGTTTATCTCGACTCTTGCGTGTTCATGTTGATGTTTGTTTCTCCTCCCCCCCTCTACCAATTCCCCCCCCCCCCAAACCAATCCTTCCCCTCTTAACCAATCCTCCCCCCTTCGAAACAGTACTTCCCTCCTAAATCACCCGATTTGGTCCCTCGACATTTCCCTCAAACTCAATGATACCTCACGAATTCCTCTCGCCTGAATCAAGAGTTCGTTCGTTCATACATCTGTTTGTCACAAGTTTTCCGGATCATACATGATTGATCAAATAAGTACCAAGTATTATAAACATCATTCTATATTTCTATTACTACATTCAATACTGTTTCAGAATCATGATTATTATAAAACGTTTGTATTCAAATAAAATCAAAGATCTTTATGAATTATCAAGATTGTTATAGCATCCAATGTTTTTTTTATTGCGGATGATACCCACATAAGCATTTAAGCTTGTGCGTGGATAATGGATATTGAGTGCGAAGGTGAAAAACAGCCATATGCCACTGGGATTCGAACCCAGACCTGCGGCAGTGCTAGCGGATTGAAGGTTGTAACGCCTTAGCCCACTGCGCTAACCAGGCCGGCATTGGTTCGATTTCTTAGATGCTCAAAAAACATGTTTCTATTATCTTTTCATTTCACTTGATAATTCTGTAATTCATTCAAAAAGTATTTCAAAAATCAATTATTATTCTCAAGTTTTATTAACTACTTCATCATTTCTTTTTCCACTCTATTCGATCTACCTCTCATGTACTTATGTTACTCTCTGTTTTTGCATTGTCTTGTTATTTAACTGATACTCATGTGTTCTCTATAGTGTTAAGTATAGTGAAGAGTATAATATGGATGGATATCGTGGTGTAAAGATATAATGTTAAGCATGGGATATTATATCCTTGTGTTCGCATAAGTATGATTCAAGCTAAATGAATGAATAAATTTTATACCGTTGAAATGTCAGTAACAGATTTCAAGCAGAAATAATTTCCGCTGTCATTTTCACAGAGATCAACCTGCGAGCAAATGGACCTAGCCACAATATCGAATACGCAATGAACCACCACCATCAACAAAATGTATGTATATCTGATCTAGAATTCTGACAAAAGTGGTGGTTTCGTAATGGAGGGGTGGGGGATGGCCGGCTTATGAACAGGGCTCGTGAGCTGGATTTGAGGCTTGAAGCACTGGTCGCCATTCGTAACAATGGAAAAGCCCTCATCAAGTTTTTTTATAATTGAAGAGCCGCCGAATCGATCATGCTCTATTGGAAATTTGGTGAATTTTGTGGAGTTTTGTCTAGGTATGGCATTGTCGATATAAGGCCGGTATCACACGATAATATTTTCCATTACATATTCAACCATACGAAAAGAAATACTAAATTTCATCTCTTTTCGTATGATTTCTGATTTCTTATGTAATAGAAAATACGACTTTGTAACACCGGCCTAGCTCTCACTCTATTCTATCATGGAAAAACTATAGAAAAACTTGAATATTTAGCGTATCCTTGAATAGTTTCTAAAATCCGTTCTTAGCGAGCGTCTAAACGTCCAACTGAACTTGCCTGCCAAATTTGAACGCATTCGGTTCAGAGGATTTTTAGTTCTGGTAATGAATGAATGAATCAGTCAGTCAGTGCCATTTCGCTTTTATAGATATAGATACTTTCCCTCTTGATAACTTGAAACTCTAAGTTACAGAGAAGGAAATATAGCTCTCGTTCTGAATATTTCATTCAACAGAATCTCAAAAATTATAGTTGTTCAAATTGTTCATTGAACTTACAACAAGAATGTTCCAACAAAGGATTGCATTGAACTCAGCAGTCATCAAGTTGAGTACTGAGCGGTGAAAAGAGAGAAGAAAATGGGAGGAGGATGAAAAGGAGGAGGAGGAGAAGGAGAAAGAGGAGGAGGAAGAGGAGGAGAAGGAGGAGGAGGAGGAGGAGAAAGAGGAGGAGGAAGAGGAGGAGAAGTAGGAGGAGGAGGAGGATGAGAAGGTAAAGGAGTAGTTGGAGGGGAATAATGAGTGGTATTATGAGTGAGTGAGAGGGTTTATGAGAGAAAAGAAGGGTGATGGAAGAGAAAATGAAACAATTGAATGAATTGAGTAGCAAGTACCTTCGTGTAAGGAGGACAACTGTGAAGAAAAATATGGAAATTAAGAACAAGAATAAGGTGGATGAGTGAGAATATGAGAAGAAGAAAAAGGATGACGAGGAGAAGGAATCAGATTCAACTTCATTTACTTTATTTATGTAAAGAAAATAATCACATATATGACGAAAAAAATAGGAAGGAAAAATAAGCATAAATCAGGAAATTACAAAATACATCGACTCAAATCCTATATTATTAAAAATGATACTACTTACATCGCTTGCTTTAATAACCAAGTATAGACTATGGAAACTTACGAAAATAATTCAAATGTAGGATTTAATAATTATGTTAACGGTAATATAACTGATGCTCTGATCACATAAAAAGGCGGATTTTGGACATATGACTGTCCATTCTTGGAGAGGAATGCTGGAGAACATACCTCCCATTCACACTCAACCATGAAGGAGACGAATAAGGAGAAGGGAGACGAGGATAATAATAAGAAAGCAAGAAGAACAGGGAAATTGAAGAGGAGAGAAGTATGATTAGAATAAAGAAAAAAGGAGGGGAAGAAAGAGCAGGAGATGAATTATTACAAGACAAATTCGAAGCTATATAAAGCTGAAATAATCTAGAATAGAGGGTGTAACAAGAGGAAGAAGGTAAGGAAGAGTATAAAACAGGAAAAGAAAAGGGAAGAAGTGCAAAAAGGAATATTACCAGAGAATAATCACATGTATGACAACAAAGATAGGAAGGAAAAAATAAGCATAAGGAAATGTTTGGATATGGACATCGAAACACTAAGGACTACTAAGGGCTACTAATAATAAGGTAAGGGGTATAAGGGTAATAAAAACAAAAAGTATATCAGCAGGAGATTAAATTGAGGAGTGTGAACGTGAAGAAAGAGTGAGACAAAAATCATACGTAAATCAGATTACATTTGAATGCAAAATGTTCAACCGTTCAAGAAGACCTTACAGTAAACAAAACGAGGACGGAGTAGCTAAAATATACGAGTGATAAGATTAATAATGGAGAACGAGTGAATATAAAAGATAGAAGAATGATGACAAGAAAAGAAGAGTACAGCATAAAATAGTGAGGAAAAGAGATGAAATAAACAGAGACGAAAGTGTGAGAATTAAATGAAGCCAGCTGGAGCGCTGGTCCAGATTGTATTGCCGACCCACATTGCTTGCATAGCTTTCGTCAGAGGGGGACACTATGACCAGGGCCTGCAAATACGGGGGTTTGAAACGGCAGGGGGGAGAAGACTCACCACCAGCTTATTACCTAGCATACCAAAGCCGCCGGCCTACGCTGCTCCAGGCCTAATAACCCATGCAAATTAAACTCTTCGAATTTTTATTTTTCAACTCTTTCTCTGTCTATTTCTCTCCCTCTCACTCGCTCACTTTCTCACTCTTTTTCCCTTCCTCTTACTCACTCTCTCTCTCTCACTCTCGACACTCCCGAAAACCGCTCTCAAGCCCTGTTGTAGTCTGTCCAAGCAAAGAAGACATTCTGGCAAGATGGGAAAATGACTGCAGCTCGGTCAATGTTGGTTCAAAAATTATCAATTTGGTTTCAAATTGTAGGAAACATACTGATCCACAATTTGAGACCAAATTTCTAGTTTTTGAATCAATATTAACCGCGCTGGAGTTATTTTCCCTTCATGCCAGAATGTCTTCATTGCTTGGACAGTCTACACAAGTCTCGTCAAAGCATTCTGTGTTCCATTTTTCACAAGGTGAGGAAATGAATATCCGCCAGTCATGAATAAATGAAACGAAGGAGGAAGGAATTATTCCATCCACAAACAAAGCGCAGTGGAAAACTGGAAAACTCGCTCGCTTTCCTTTGTGCTCGGAAAAGTTGGAGAAAGTCGGAAAACAGGGAGAGAGGTCGACGACTATTAAGAAACATTTTTCAAGTTGTTGCTTGATCAGAGTTGCAATGAACACAAAAGCAAGGTGGGTAGCGCGTGATGTAATTAAGCATTATATTAGATTTTAGATATATCTTGGTGGTGTAAGTGCTATGATTTCTCAAAATTTTCTGTTTATATTATTCCTAATCAACCAGTTGTTTCCATGAACATTCCTTATGTTTCCATATAGAATATGTATTATTTATTAACTATTACATACCTCCTTGGTTTTATTCAGCGATAAAACTTAAATTTCTTTCTTTCTCTTTCACCTTTCTCCCACTACTTTTTTCTGTCATTATTTCTATATTATTGAATTTCTTATTCCTAATGGCTTGTTGTATTGAATCATATTAGCAACTCTCTTCAGCGCAAGCGCACAGGATTTTCCTTGTAGGTGAATTCTTGTACTTTTCTATTTTATCTGAACTTTTTTCTCAAGTATGTTTTATTCTGAAGGATAACAATAAAATTTTATTTTTTCAAATTTCGATTGATTTTAGTGCAGTATTCTAGAATCTTTAAACTCATGTAGATTGATTGTTTCTACGAAAAACAGTTCATCCAACCCTGCCAAAGCTATTCTAAAAAATTCTGATGTTTGAAATCTGTTCAAAATTTGATTCAATATAAATATTCGATTTATTTAAGCTTCTTCTTAATGAATCCAGCTGATTATGATGGATGAGTTCAACGATAATTATCTTATAACAATCATGATGCTCTACATGAATTCATGGGAAGGTAAAATCTGCATGCAATGGAGTGTGAACGGATAATCTTATTGGTAATCTCCATGCAATGAAGTTGTATTATTCTGCCAAATTTCACACAAGATAAGGAATATCGATGTATTAATAGATTATTCAGTCTTAGACAAAGTCGTAGGCCTACTTTAGTCTGTTCAAGCAAACAAAACATTCTGTCAAGATGGAGGAAATGACTCTAGTTCGTTTAATATTGGTTCAAAAATTATAAATTTTGTCTCAAATTTTAGGAAACAATCTGATCTACAATTTAAGATGAAATTTATAATTTTTGAACCAATACTAACCGAGCTAGAGTTATTTTCCCATCTTGCCAGAATGTCTTCTTTGCTTGGACAGGCTATACATGCAATGAAGTGTACGGGATATATTATTCTGCCACATTACTCACAAGATGAGGAATAGCGTTGTATCAATAGATTATTCAGTCTTGGACGATGTCGTAGTACCATTGGCAGTCTCCATTTGAGACAGGCTACATTTGCAGTGTCGCGGCAACTATGAAGCTTAGCGATAGGGAAGGAAGACTCTTGGGATATTCAATATCCGGTTGCGATGTCTCCCAGGATTAGCGCTCAACGTCAAGCGATGCGAAACGAGACAACCTTTCGCCCCGCATTGGACATCTATCTCAATACATAATCCATTTCTTAGTTAAGACACTGATAGTTTAGTAGGTTTGTTGTTTGTTCAATTACTCCAATAGCATGCTTCATCAGAACCATACTAGCTTAGTATTTGAGTGTAGAACTAGCTAAGTATGAACAAAGTGTTTCAGGAACGTGGCAAACATTTCAGACTAATACCTTGCACCAATAGTGAAAAACGTTTGATAGAACACACATTCAGGAATCACTGGCGGCTCATACCCACGAAAAAAGTGAAGTACCCATATCTTTTACTGTACAGCACATCACCCGTTTCGTGGGCACAAGCCGCCAGTGTCAGAAATGCTTTGTCACCTAAATAACCAATGCGGAAGATTATCCAAATCCCAGAAATCACAATAAATTAGAAGAGACAAACCAGACAAATCGTACCTAAGTTTCAGAGTTTCAGAAAAATTACGCCTACTAGAATTCTTGTAGGCTGTATACTAGACGAGCTGTTTTCAACATTTATTGAAAACTTTGACAAGAAGAGCTGTCTGATGAGCCAAAATTAGCAGACGCCATTTCGCAATTGCGAACGAACAGAATTCACGAGAGGTTTCGAAAAAACTGACTAATTGGTTGGAATAATGAATTGGTGTCACCTATTCCGGTAAATTCCGATATTAATTCCAGATTTCTTAGCAAGTTACAAACACTATGGACTGATTCCGGATGGGTGACCAGATTGTGACCAAGGCGAGTGGAACCTACCCTCCCTTGTGGGTAGCTCACCACAACAAAAGCCATAGGACTATGTATATTATTTATATCAGCATTTCTCATAATAATTTCCACCTAATTTTGTTAAAAATTGATTTTTAAAATATTTTAATTTTTGCATTTTGTATTTGATTTTTTATTTAAATTAAAAATTTGTGAATTCCATTTAGAAGTGATTCAATGTTATAATTCTTCATGGAGTTTGAATTGTAGGGAGGAACAGAGATTTTAGGAAATAAGATACTTTACAACACTGAAATCAGTCAATATTTGAAATTCTTCAACTATAGATGTTATCTAGTCTTTCGAGCAACTTTTTTCTGGCCAAAACTACTACAATCACTTCATACAAGAGAATTCTCCAAGCATTTTTCCATTCTAGCATTTTTATATCCACATTGCTTATTACTTTACTACACAGGTATATCATGATATTAGAAATGGATATTCCATTAATTCAGTATTATGAATGAATACTAAATATACTCAACTGTATCCAGGTATCCATTGCAATACACTACATGATTGCGCAATTCTGCCGGAAGCCTTGCTCGCTGTACATGTTCTCAGTACCGGGTAATGTACTCCACGTGCAATTAACTATCTTCGTATTAACTCAATCTCAATCATCCGCATCCCAATATACATATCTCATCAGCATCTACATATTGTATCGCATATCGCTCACATTACCATCAACAGTCAACTGTAACAGTATTCCATTAGTGTAACTCGCTACTCATATAATTGGCTTAGGTAATTTGTATTGACCAAAATAATTAGTGTCGGAAAAACTAAACTTCAGTAATTGGGATGATATAGAGGGAAGGAATAACTTGGAAAATTTAACTTGGAAATTCAATAACTTGGAACTTTATAAATTGGAAATTTTGGAGCCATTGTTTAGTTCACTCTTTAAACTACAGATAATTTAAACCATGTTTTGGATTGTTGTATACGTAAATTGGTAGACGTAGAGGAGCGGTTTTGGGTATTGGATTGTTGCACTAAACTCTGTTTATAATTATCGAATAAATGATAATTAAATGATGATTATACCGGCTAGTAATACATATTTTTAGTGTAAACATAATTATTATACAGCCTCTGTAACTCCAACCAGGATAGTGTAACTAGGAGCTTCACATAATGAGTTCCTAAACCTAGTTCGAAAACCTTTATTGCAAAATCTGTCAACACATTGCCGACATTCACGTGAGAATAAATACCTCTAAAGCTATTGGTTGGAAAATGTTTGCGCTCAGTTGAACCCTCTACTACACAGATTACACATAACATATCCACTCACATGTAAGCTTATTACTAGCAGGGGGAGAGACTACTTTTTCAAAGTTTTAACTTCCTTCCAGAACAGCACACATCGAATATTACAAGTAGCAACATATGACTAGCCAGGAAAAGTAGGAGGCGCAAAAGATTCTGGTTGGATTTGGAAAGAGAAAGATGTATAGAGTGAGGAGGAGTGGAAGAGAGGTGGGGAAGGAAAGAGGGAGAGAATAAAATGGAAAAAATAATCCGAACTGGGAATTGGGAAGCGTCAACTAACGTTGCGTCGCGACGCTCCAGGATTTAACGCGGCTTGACGTCGCACCCAGCAAATACACCAATAGGCTTCACTCTTCACCCTCTCCCTCCCCCCATCACTATTTCCACCCATTTTCCTCACCATGCCTTCTTCCGTTCAACTAGAAATCTCATTTTCCAAATAACGTTTTCTTTCCAAGCCCCCCTCACCTTTCAACTCAATGTTTCCGTTGCCGCTAATCCTCACAAACCCCCCCTTCTATAACTCCCTCCCACCAACCTCGGCTTCCGACTGATTTTATTTAAAAAGAAGCAAGACAGAAAAAATTCCCGCGGCCTCACGACAGCATTGCCATCACTATAAATAGAAAGAAATTGGTTTGACTTGGAAAGGAGATGTGGCGAGCGAAAGTCGTAGGAGAAAGGGGAGAAAAGTAAGAATAGAGTGAAGAATAACAAAAAATAAATGAAGAATTAGCAGGATACATTCGAAAAAATAGGCGCGAAAAAAGGCAAAGTGAAGCTTCAAGAAGAGGTAGGAGAATAAGTGGTAGAAAAGGAGTAGAAGAGGGAGAAGAAGGTGGAAAATGAATTGAATTAAGGACGAAGAAGAAAATATGAGAATAAAAGTAGAAGGAAAAGACGAAGTGAGGCTTGAAACTGTAGTAGCTTTTTGATTACGATCGGCACAATGAATTCCGTTTACTCGATTCTCTTCTTTTCTCGTAAAAACATTATTGTTTTCCCCAAGAGAAGGATCAAATTATTATTATTTTTATCGCTAAAAGAAATAAGTTTTCCATTAGTGCTCCGGTTTCTGTCAGGATTTGAAATTAATTATTGATATAATTTTTCCTTCCCATACCTGAAATCTCTCTCTCTCTCTCTGTTGATACTCTCGTTCTTCTTTGCCAAGTTGGTGGTCCAGAATAATTTATTCCTAATGGCTTTCGTACCCTAGAATTCTCTGTATTGCCTCTCTGAGTTTTTCGTGTGTGATTAATAATGCATGAAATTTCTCTACAAATTATAATTTAGGCTAATAATGACTGAACTTATTTGGGATATTAATTCTGTGCTGCTTATTAATCGGAAGATGGATTCAATAGAAAAAACTCATCAAGTAAGATTCCTTGAATCGGATCGAATGAATATCCCATTGCTCAAGAGAGTAACATGTCAGAATTCAATAATAATATAAAAGTACGAACTACCACAAGTTACTGAAATGGCTTGATAGTTTTATGAAAGAGAGCAACCAAATGATTGTATGGGAGAGAAAGATTATCATAATTCAACAACAATTTAGTTCAATATGACAATATCAGTGTGAATTACAAATGTACAGCACATCTTACCATTCAAAATAATTCCATTTTGCAATAGAAGCATCATAACATTATTGTACAAGAAAATACTTGCTAACAGTTGAATAATTTATCTTTCAATGACATCTGAAAATTGGTAAGATTAATTTACATTTTCTCATACAATCTTACCATTCAAAATCATTCTTATTTTGAACAGAATCATCAGGATTGAACAAGAAATTACATGCTGATAGCTTGATAATTTCCTGTTCAAGTTACCATCTAATATTATTTACTTGTATTTTCTCATGCAACAGAATTCAGCACGCTTGTTTAGGAGTGCGCTGAGGCGTGACAAAATAACCAAATAATGCTGAGAAATGTATCTCAACTAAATATTGCTGAGAGTATCTACAGTCTGTCCAAGCAAAGAAGACATTCTGGCAAGATGGAAAAATGATTCCAGCTCTGACAATATTGGTTCAGAAATATTAAGTTTGTTCTCAAATTGTAGGTAACATTCTAATCTACAATTTGAGATCTGATTTACCATTTTTGATTCAATATTGACCGAACTGCAGTCATTTTACCATCTTGCCAGAAAGTCTTCTCTGCTTGGACAGGCTGTATGATGGAAGCGGCGTGAAGTTAAATCTTTGTGTGGCAATTTGAAAGCGGCGGTTTGGAGAACAAATTATTATCATTCGTTTGATAAAGATGGTTGCCTGACTGCCAGTCTTCGTTTCTGTTTATCTTTCTTATTGCCGGAGCGTTTGTCACGTCTCGATTAGTTTAGGAGTAATTGAGAGAGAAACTTCGGTGGGAGGGCGCGCGCAAAATCACATACTCTTCGAAATTGCGAGTTTTGTGGCAGTTTAATTTAGTTACCTTCATCAATCGGCATCTCGTGTAGCAATTTTCCTCCTCGATAATTCTATTCCTCCAACTTTTCTTCCTCTGTCACACTTTATATCATTTATCAACTTGGTTAATTTTTCCTTTCAGATCAATAGCTTATTATTCATCTAATTTAGGAACCTTTATAGCCTAGGCAAATTAGACTTCTGATGGTTATTCAGACAATTACATAGGAAAATTCTATGTAATTGGGAATGATTGGAGTTTTATCACTTTATGGTGCACCCTGTAATGCAGTACAAAATAGAAGTGAACAATTCAGTTAGCGTGGATTTCATAACAGATGAATGAAGGTGATTCGATAAATCAATGGATGGAAAACAAAGTTTCAAATTTTGCGCGAAAAGTTATTCAAAATCGGATTGATTTTGTTGGTATAGTCTGTCCAAACAAAGAATGCATTCTGGCTAGATGGGAAAATGACGCTAGCTCGGTCAATATTGGTTCATCAATCAAAAATTTGGTCTCAAATCGTGGGAAACATACTGTTTATGAATTTATATGAATCTCAATATAATACCCACTATAAGGTCCTCAATTCAAGCTATTTCCAGTTACAAGGACTCTTTAAGGATAATAAATTAATTTATTATCCTTAAAGAGTCCTTCTAGCTGGAAATAGCCCGATTTCAAGGACGGTATGATGAGTATTCTATTGAAATATGATCTAACAAAAAGTATTCTGGTAGAAAACTCCAATACAAGGATATAGAGATTTATTTTGGTCATTATTGTTGGAAATATTGTATTTTTTGTTGTTCAAGAAAATATGTTGAGAGCTCTAGCACAAAAAATATACAAGATAGAAAGTTCTTTTTGGTCTTGAATTGTACAGAATAAAATTATCCCCAGAGGGATTTTGAATTTCACATTTCTAGTCAAACGTACAGAAGTTTGAAAATTGTCAAATTTCAATTTCTCTCAAAAAATACAGCATTTTTAAAAATTCATAACTCTGTTGTCGGTCATCACAGAGGGTTGGAATTGGTATCAATCGCTCAAGAATTTTATTTACTGAAACATTGTAATCACAAATTTTTCTGTCCGACGCTTGGTTTTGACGTGAGTTGCGAAAAACTAGAAAATGAACAAATTCTCCGTTGTTTTTTGGGCACTCTGTACTACGCGACACTCAGAAAGCGTCGCAAACTCATATTAAACTTATTCGAGATGTCCACAAATGGTTTAAGATCATTTCCAGCCATCCATCATTTTTTAGGTGCTAGGCCCTTTTTTTAGTCTAGTTCGCCTGGGCTATTATGAAATATTCCTCAACCAATTTTTCAGTATTGTATTACTACTATCATAACCTACCATCATTCTACGATATGATAGACGGTTATGCTACTATACATTATTTGAATAACTTCTAAACTGCGCAAAAAGTGGAAGATAGGAAATACAATGCATTCTGATACCGGAGTGACATAATTATTAATAGTATTCTAGTCTCTATTCAAACTTATCAATTTGTATATCAAAATTATTTGATGACTACTGTGAACTAGAATAACTATTGCTGAATGGCTCTCAAAGTTACGTGATATCACAATATCGTTGTGATACTATTTCAACTAAAAAATAGGAGATCTGATTCTCATTTCATTCTTTGAAACATACTGATAAATCATAATTATTGAAATAAAGTTGTTAAATTTTTTTAAAGCTGGGTGACTTGATATTCTCCCTAATTTACTTGTTTAAAAAAATTGCATGATGATTTGTTTTATAAATTCATGGTGAGTGTTATTTTTTAATTGTAATATTATCCAATAGAATACAATGAATCGTTCGTGATAATAAATTATCGTTAGACGTGAGACTGAAGACCCATTGTTAACTGACGAAATGATTAATACAATTTGGTTCTATGCCTTCCGATCAAACGCTTTCACAGCTCAGAACCTGAATATTACTTTGTAATTACAACTTTGATCGGAAAACGCTATTCACCAGTTAAAATTTGCATATAAATGAGGAGCTCAATATCTATTATCTACTGAATAATCCTCTCTAACAATCCTTCATAGAGGAATACATTTTGAGAGAGAGCTAATCAATTGGGTGAAAGATGTGTGCTAATAATAAAGCATGATCCAGAACTTTTCTATCCTTGAAATTATTCAAATAAAAATTAGTTTCTTTGGCCGTTAATTGTATTTAAGTTCAGTTTTTAATTCAATCCTCTTTATTTGGATAAACTCACTGATAACTTGATCTAAACAAAAGCCGATATGTCGAAAAAATTGAGAATCAATAGGTTTGAATTGATAAGAATTGATATAGGTCCACCTAATTCACGAATCATTTGCAGAGTTCCAATGACAAACCAATAACCATGGAAATACTGTAATAAATTTCATAGGAATAAACAAAATTCGCTAAGCTTGAATAATTATTCATAAATAGGAATGAAACTAACAAAAACTCATCAAACGCTCATTTGAGTTGTATGACGTAGTTTCAATCACACAGAAACAACAGGTTATTTTTAGTTACTGATGAATTAATATAGTTACAAAGCGATCACATCCATGATATTGATTATCTTCTGGAGGCAGTAATGAAATTTCCTGCGAATGACAAGTGAAGATTTAACACTGAATTGTTGTTTGAGAGTGACGAGCAGTTCGCTGATCACTGGAATGCACTGATATAGTCTGTCCAAGCAAAGAAGACATTCTGGCAAGATGGGAAAATGACTCCAGCACGGTAAATATTGGTTTCAAAATTATAAATTTTGTCTCGAATTGTAGATCAGTATTTTTCTCACAATTTGAGACCAAATGTATGATTGTTGAACCAATATTGACCGAGCTAGCGTCATTTTGACATCTAGCCAGAATGTCTTCTTCGTTTGGACTATACCAACAGAATCAATCTGATTTTAGATTACTTTTCGCCCAAAATTTGAAACTTTGTTTTCCATCCATTGATTTATCGAATCACCTTCATTCATCTGTTATCAAATCCACGCTAACTGAATTGTTCACTTTTATTTTGTACTGCATTACAGGGTGCACCATGAAGTGATAAAACTTCAATCATTCCCAATTCAATAGGAAAATTATCTTGTCTGAATAACCATCAGGAGGGTAACGTGTCACCCATCAATGAAGTTTTCAGGGGAAAAATTGTATTTTAAACTGATAATGAATTCAATCAATACGGATGTAATGAGATGCATTTCAAACTTGGATTGTGGGTGGATATTAATCTACTGATTGATTATCTTTTATATCCGTGCAATGTGATGATCTGATTTCATACATTTCAATTGAATCGTTCTTTCACTTGATTGATTTGTGCAGTAAATTGTGGAATATTCAACTGGAGGATAAAACTATTTGAATATTCTGATAAGTGATGAAACTTAGTATAAAAAATTATTGATTCATGTATTATCTCTACAACTTATTTCCAGATACATTTATCTATTTGACTAGTTCAATGAAATTGATGAAAAATCTTGCAGACTTATGAGGGATGAATAACATTAAAATAAGAAGAAAATTAAAGTGTGGTTGCAAAGAGCGCGATTAAAATTCTTTAAAAATGGACCTACTAGTGTCATAGATTTTTTTTAATAAAACCTCAACTTAAATAGAAGTTGTTTGAGATGGTTCTTCGTCTGTTCACTATGAAGTTAATTTGAATTTGAATCTTCATAGAAGTTGGAATAAAAGTAGGCGAAAAAGTCGAAAGCATAAAATACTACTACACAAGTGTAGGAATGTTACATGACCAGGCTCAGAATTATCATTGTAAAATCAACTATTCATCAAGTTTCTCAGTCAAACAGTGTTCGAAATTGATTTTGAAAGAGTAACGTAATGAGCCACAGATAAGACAAAAATATTGTTTCAATCTCAAATCCTTAAAACAACCAATCTGGAATACGAATTGTTCTAATTCTATGTCGTGCTAGTAGTTATCGATCAATAGCCTGATTCAAAAATAATCCAGATCCTACATATAATTATGATCCTAAATCTAATCCTTACATAATCAGATTGTTCCCGAACACAATTCAAAAAAATTTCCATTATGCTTTTACCACTTCCCAGCAATCCTTGAAAATGGGAAACATGCATCAACATGATTACACGAGCTCAATCCAATGTGCATTAATTATTAAATGCTTGTTGATTAGGTTAAGCCATGCACTGTCCGACTGAAATCTGATTGCTATGTAGATTAAGTTGAACTGGACCGCATTCAATTACTGCTATTGGTCGGTTGCAATACACGTCGCTCGAGTGCAGTGTCGTGGAAGATGGCGAATGCATGAATTTGTTTCGAATTAATGAGAATTTCGGTTCGCTGCATTGATACTGTATTTTGTTTCAGTTCATTTCCGTCATTCCTTGCATTCCATTTCATCAAAAAGCTTCACTGTAGGTCACTGGCGGCTCGTGCACACGAAACAGGTAAAGTTCTGTGTAGTAAAAGATAGGGGCACTTCACCTATTTCGTGGGTACGAGCCGCCAGTGCTGTAAGTGTATATTATTCCTCATTGTATAATTCATATACAAAATTCACATTATTCTGGTACCTAGAAACTTGCTTGTTTCAAATTCATGAGAAACTGTATTTCATTTCAGTTCATTTTCGATATTTTTTTCTCATTATGAAGCTGTTATGTATATGTATATGCTTTATTGTATAATTCATAGAATAAAAACGCATTATCCTGTATAAGGTACCCGGAAACCTGCTTGTTTCAAATTAATGAGAGTTTCAGTTCAGTGGAATCTCGTGAACGCATCATGTTGCAGAAGCATGTACATAATTTCAAATATGCTTTTAAATTAACCAACCAAAATTCCCACTGTACTCTATGTATACTTTTCATTCCCCATTCGTATTGTTTTGGAAATTGAGTGTCGAAAAATGAATGAACTCAAAGCATATCAAAATGTTGGGTTGATAAGATATAAAATTGATCTATTATTCTATAGAATCCTGGTCTCTTCATTTTCATCGCTAAAGATTTTCAAGCATCAGTTTATAAAATAACAATAATCAGCTACGAAATCGGTCTATGATCTATATTTAAAAAAACAAACTATATCTAATAAATGTATTGAACAACATAGAAGTAGAGTGCATTTTATAATTAGTCAATTATTGAGAATATTTGAGAAAGAAAGGCACAAGAATCACTCTTTTTGGAATATTACTTTCAACCGATAAAACAAAAGAGATCATACCAATTATTATTTTCTTCCTGACTATCATACTCGTCTGAATCCTCTCCAATACATGAAATCTCTTTCCAATACGTTTGAAAAAAACATTTCAACTGTTTCGTAGATTTTCATCCAAACGAACTCATCTAAACTTTTTGTCAATCACTCATCAAACAATCATCCCTGGAAAGAAACGAATTCAACTTTTCACCGGGAAACCCTTCTTTCAAACGAATCCATCCAATTATCTGATTTCCTCTCAAACAACGCTGGAAAGAATCCATACTTCCCGTTCAGATTAAAAACTCGATCATTACGTCTATTCGCAACGACACGGGTCAAGAGAAAAAATTTCAAAAAAAGATTGAAAATTTTTTGCAAAGGACACGTCCATTACAGAGACAGTCGGATAATGGGAATATCGAAAATTGTTGTTGTATGATGTGATGGCAGCGATGGGGGGAGGGGGGGAATCAGCACAATCAGAAATGGACAAATGCCGAGCGTCCCAGCTCAGCTCCTATCAAACCGAACATTAAAACTCATTCGTTGCTGGTGCATTTATATGAGGGATTAAATCGCGGCGACGAGGCGATCTGAATTCAGGCTTATCGTCGCACATAGCGAGCCTGATTCTAATACTCCTACAGCACTAGGTACACAGTCCACTCCATATAATATACCTCCACATTCCAACCCTTCCCAGCTCTGTAGGCAGGTGCCTAATCTCTTCCCTATAGGAGCCTCCCACTACTCTACTATTATTAATGCACGCTTTTCGAAATATCGCGCGCGGCTCTGGTATAGTCGGTCCAAGCAAAGAAGACACTCTGGCAAGATGGGGCAATTACTCCAGCTCGGTCAATATTGATTCGAAAACTTTAAATTTGGTATCAAATTATATAGAACATTCTGCTCTACAATTTGCGACCAAATTTATAATTTTTTTAACAATTTTGACCAAGCTGGAGTCATTTCCTCATCTTGCCAGAATATCTTCTTCGCTTGGACAGACTATACCAAATCTGCTGATACCTCGTCGAACCAATCGAACTTCTCTGTATTCCCGGCCTATTCATTCTCTTTTCGCTCTCTTCCTATTTATCTTCATAATCATTTCATTCCACTCTCCTTTTATTCATTATCCTACTTTTTGACGTTCTACCCTCACACTCTTGTCACCATTTACCAGCTAATTTATTTTTGCGGTGAACTCTCTCCTCCTATTCTACACTTCTGTTTTGAAATTTCCATTCCAGTTCCATTTTTCCTACATTCAGTCAATATCTCCTACATGTATCCTCTTTTTTCTACATGTAACTGCATATTCTCTTTTTACACTAAATTGAACTGACTTTTTCAACTTCAAATAATACTTTTTCTACATATTCCTGTTTCTTATTTCATTGATTTCCTCCAATAAATTATACTATTCAACTCTTTTATTTTTTCCTCTCTCTCTGCTCTATACTCATTAATTCAAAGATTTACTCCATAATTGAGAAGAAGTGATATCGAATTATTAGACATCGCTTCATTTTTTGATTGATTCTCCACAATCTCCTTGTTCAATTTTTCGTCTCCATTACGCGTTTCTCTATCGCAATTTACTCCAATAATTACACATTCTTCTTCTCATACCCTCTTAGTACTTGTTCACTTTTAGAATGATTCCTGAAAATTTCGCACTTTGAATGGCTTTTTTCTATATTTCTATTCCTCATTCCCATCCATTCTCATCTTAATTTTCTTCCTGGTCTTTCTTTTACACCATTTTCGCAAAACTTCTCTTCTCACAACTTCATCATCGCACTCTCTCTGACTCTCTCTGACTCCCTCTTCCTCTCTATCTCACTCTTCCTCTTTCTCGCTCTCTCTTTCTTCCTACATTATCTCCCTATTCTCTCACCACTCCCTCTCCATTCTCTTACCATTCACAAGTCCTCACCGAGTCCTCACAGTTCAGATTTTTCCAATTTCCTCCACGCGCCCACATCATTCTTTCTCACAAAAGTGACGTAATAGCTGCAGTGGATTATCTGCACACTGGGCTACAATCCATTATCATGGGGAAATGATTTCTAGTGTTTGAATGTTTGCTCCGAGAGTTATTGAGTATCTACTCGTATTCTCTAGACCTCAGGACAAATATGAAAAATGTGATGTGAATTTCTTTAGATTACTGAAAACAGGAATTCATTCATAAGCTATTATGCATGTTTTTAATACATATTCATGCTCCCGTATCAGATGAGTATCGATACCAATGATAATGATGTCAATCATTTCTATTATACATTTTCTATTGAGGAAGAAGTAAAATAATAACTTTATACTCCTGGTGCAACATGGATTGGATGATGCTATGGAGCACATCTATCCAACTTCGTAATTATCTATCAGACTAGCCGGCAGGCTCGCTTCGCTCGCCTTCACCGCCTAGCGAAGGGGGCCCCTGGACCCTTGACAGTATCAGCAGTGTCAGTGTCAGCTGAGATGAATAGGCTCGCTTTGCTCACCTACAAATTCCATTAGAATAGATTTGCTTTGATCATCATTCATCACTTAACAGGGTTCTTTTAGGTAATCGTTCTGAATTAGTTGTTCTATTACCTCAGCTCAACCTGGTAAATGATTTGAACGTATTTAGTTCAGTAGTTTCCGTGAAAAAAACGAAAGTGCAGATTCCAAACATTGGAAAACCTTATTACAGGCGTAACCTCGGAAGGGTATTGAAATTTCATTGAACACAGCATTTCTGGATCTAATTTGGACCTGTTTACCAAATTTCAACATTTTCTGAAAATTGGTTCTCGAAAAATCTGAGAATTCTCCAAAAATAGTGAAACGCTAATATTGAGCGTAACCTTGAGCGTAGTAAATCGGACATAGTTTAAAACTTGATTCAACATCTTCCAAATTAGTTCATCTATAATCTCGATGAACCATTGAATTTACAGTTAGGATCAAGGCGGAAGAAATGCAACCCGCAATACATCTACATTTTTGAAAACCTGATTACCGGCGTAATCTTGAACGGATTTCTTGAACACAACATTTCCAGACCTTATCTGAATCTGCCCACCAAGTTTAGTATCAACATTTCTACCGATTCATTCTCGAAAAAATCAAGAAAACGCCGAAAAACTATAGAAAAACTCAAATATTTGGCGTATCCTTGAAAAGTTTTTAAAATTCGTTCTTAGCGCGCGTCTAAACGTCCAACTGAACATGCCTGCCAAATTTGAACGCATTCAGTTCAGTGGATTTTTAGTTCTGGTGATGAATGAATGAATGAATCAGTGCCTTTTTATATATAGTGACGCTTTTATAGATATAGATTTGAAACTTTCTCATGTAGTCACAATCACATCGAATATTTCTTTCAAAATGTGAAACCAACGAATATAACAGTCTGATCTTCTCTGTTGAAAAATATGAAAAGAAATGCTTAAAGATCTGCGGTTCCGAAAAACGATAAATAAATGATATTTCGAAGTATGTCTGGAGAATTCTCAGTCAAACCCGATTTCTGTAGAATTATGATTTTTATATCTATTGAAAGATTTGTGGAGTGTTTAAAAATTAAAGGCTCTGTGTCTATTAAGGTAGATTACCGTATTACATAAAATTATTAAATTATTGAAGAAATTTATAGAAACTGAAGAATGTAATAAATACAAGAAAACTCACCATGATGGAGTGAAAAACCCAGCAAAATGAACAGGAGCATCTGAAATTATAGCGAAAATACAGATGTTAATACAAAAAGATTTTAATTCATGTTTTTCTCAAAAACACGGTAAAAGATATAATAATATTTGAAATATTTCAAATCACGAATCGTATAAAAAAATTTAATTAATTATTCTCCACCTGACAACAGTATTATCTTCATCTTCATACCATTTATGCGAAACAAAAGTACACGAAACATAAATGTTGACTTTGACTGAAACTTATTACCATTAATGAACCAACGGTACCCTAAGCCTAAGAGAAATCATATTGTTGCTTTGTATACGAAACCAATCACTCAATAGAATCCCGTTCTCAAGTAGGATGCGCATTTGACGAGTCTTGCTCACTTCATCAATGCTGATTGAGTATCATCCATCCATCCATCCCTTTACCAGATTCAACAATCTATCCGCTGGACATTTGGCCTGGCGCAATGCATTGAGTGGACGCTACTGCTGTGCTGTATGCTTTTGACGTGTACTAAATTGAATTGTTCGCCATGAAGATGATGCTACTGCTATTGCAGCGCGATTGATGATGATGATGATGATGATAATGGTGGTGGTGATGGTGATGATGATGATGATGATGATGATGATGATGATGATGATGATGATGATGATGATAATGATGATTATAACGACTCTAGTTGGCTCCCTTTCAAGGTTTTTTCTAACTTAAGATTGATTGGTTGATTAAAAGAGGAGTAGATTCAGAAATTAGTGAGAATAACATAGCCTACAGAAAGTGAAGGGAAACACTTATTCGAGAGAGAAAGCAGATAGGGATGATTGATGAGTAATAGTGATAGATATAAGTGATGGAAGTAGCGCAGAACACATGTTCACTGTTCAGGTCGATGAGTACCAATTCACTTTAAAGACTTTATAATAATATTATATAGTATACTATTGTAGTATAGTATAATATTAGTATTGTTATACAGTCTCTATACAATTCATTGTCTATGTAGAACTGTTTTTTTAGAAAATAAGAGTCTCATATTACACAACTTTTACCAGGATAAATGCCTCAAGGTACAGTCTGTTCACAGCAAAGAAGACGCTACTACTACTACTACTACTAGTCTACTATCACTCCAGTCTCGGTCAATATTGGTTCAAACATTATTGATCTAGATCTCAATTGAGAACAATTTCGATCTTCCATTCAATACCAAATCAATAATTTTTCAACCAATATTGACCGAGTTAGAGACTGGAGTAAAGCCGCGTATCGACAGTCCGAGGCATGTGCCGCACATGCCTCGGACTGTCGATACCGGGTTTGCTAGCAGCCAGGCAAACGCGACACACAATTCGCAGCGAGCAGTGCCTGTTGCCTCGCAACGCACAACGAACAATTCTACAAACTAACCTCAAAATTGTACCCCATTCCTATGCATTTTTGTGATTGAGAATTCCATTTGGGTGCAGAAGGTTCTAATAGGCAATAATAAACATTGCCTTAAATTTTTATCTACTAATTGAGCACAAACTAACCTCCAAAGTCCAAATTATCAATTGTCAGAGCTTAGTTGCTTTGTCTCTCGCTTGATGGCGCTAGTCAATCTGTTCGCGTGCTCGCATTTTTTGTTAGGCCGGTATTACACGATAATAGTTCTATGATCATACCTGATCATATGGAAAAAGATGAAAATATGATTTGGTATTTTCATCTCATTCCATATGAATGAGATATGCTCATAGAACTATTATCGGTTAATAACGGCCTTACAAAATTGCAGATCACACATATGCCTCAGTCATGAGTTCATACTTTTTTTGCGTCAACAGAGTGTACCACGAGGCATTCGTGGCACATGCCTCGGACTGTCGATACGCGGCTTAAGACTTACAATATTGCTTTGTCTGATGAAAACAGGCGAAAAATAGAGCAGTGATGAGGTAAAGCTATAAAAAAATGGCACATATACAAACAACTTTCCCAGCTACTTTCCGTAGAGATAGCACACGAAAAGCAAAAATAAAGAGAGGGTGAAAGATAGGGAGAGAGAGAGAGAAACAGTGATTGAGAAGGGAAGAGAAAAGTCGATTTTCAGTGAAGGACTGGAAAGTGAGAGCGAGAGATTAGAATAGAATTGAATTGCTGACTTCTTTGTTGACTTGGAGAGCGAAGTTAGGGCGCAGCCGGCCCTCTCAACGATAGAGAGAGACTGGAAAAGAGTTAGAAAAAGAAAGAGATTAGGTCGGCTGTGTTCTTCTTCAGTGATCATTTTAGCGCAGAGAAAAAGTCGGCAAGGCAAACATTCGGCAACCTATCAATCAAGCGTTCAAGTAGTGTGCCTTCAAAGTGATCGATTGTCTAGGCAAGGCAGGCTCGTTAAGGCCGGCAAGCGGCAGCAGCCGAAGCAGCCGACAGCAGCAGAATCATCAGCAGTAAATGCCCATTTATCATGACTTGCTACTATTGCTGCCTCAGTATGCTGCGCTATGCCGTGTTGCGCTGGGGATTAATGCATTGCCGTACTCTGGTGCCTCACAACGCATGCCTCACTCTCTCTCACACGCACTCTCTCCACCTTTTTATATCTCTCTCTCTCACTCTCTCTCTCTCTAAATCTGCCTGCCTCACCTCATATCAACAATATCAATAAGTGAGTTATTGTTATGCTATGCAATGAATGCATTAGCGTAATTCTATCTGTCCAACACTCTGCCTCAAGCCCTTCCCTTCGATTCGGTGTAATTGAGAATCAAGTTGAATATTTAAAAAGCGTAATATTAAATTTTTGAAAAGTTGGATTCCAGGGGTCGAATGCCCAATGTAATTGAACTTTGTTGTTTCTTTTACTGGCTCTCCTCTGTATGGTTTTTGTGCAATTGAACGCAGAATATTAAGATACTTCAAATGCGTGTAGGCCTATCTAAAGCCCCGTACACGGGAATTGTAGTGTCGGCCAGTTGAATATCTGTAGCCAATTACTGATTTTGTAACAACATTGAGTAAAACAACAACAGCTGTGACTGGCTACAGATATTCAACTGGCCGACACTACATTCCCCGTGTACAGGGCGCTTAAGAAAAGAGAAAGGAAAAGTATTTGAGGTAAGCAAAGAAAACTGTCAAACTGTGTTCCATTATGTGTTTTAGTTTGGAGGAACTGAGTACTGTAGTTTCCATTTTCTAGATTTCAAAGAATATCATTCCATTGATCGTAGGCTACATTCTACTGACAACTCACAACTGTATGAAAGTGTTTAAAATCATATTTATCATTTTCCCACATCATTTTAGAGGTTGCTAACAGTGAACTTAGAAGTAGATTTTTGTCAAGTTTTCTCGAATTCAGTAAGATATTAAACACGAATATAAAGGCACATTGAAAAAAAGGGATCGCATGTATTGGTTGCCTTGCTTCATGAAGCATGCTCTATCACGATCAACAGCAGCCATTTAACGCAGTTGGCCTCTCAAACAATGCCTATCAGTTGCTAGCTTCGCATTCTTTGGTCGATTCTTGTATGCTGCACAGCAACTTGCTTCTGCTCATGCATTAGCCGCATGCTTTGCAGCACACCCAAATCGACCAGGTGTGATTGCGTTGGCCGCTTTTCAACTGTCGATTCAAATCTCGTCGGCCAATGCGACTACTGATAATTTCCGGTCGATTTACACCACGAGAGCGCAGCACACTCGCCGCAACTTATTCATCAGGATTGTCATCGCATATCATACCCTCAGTCCATGATATAGTCTGTGCAAGCTTAGAAGACATTCTGGCAAGATGGGAAGATGACTCCAGCTCGGTCAATATTAATTCGAAAACTTTAAATTTGGTTCCAATTTATAGAGAATATTTTGCTCTACAATTTGAGACCAAATTTATAATTTTTGAACCAATATTGACCGAGCTGGAATCATTTCCCATCTTTCCAGAATGTATTCTTTGCTTGGCAGACTATACTAAGCCAACCATCATTCAAAAAGCGGCTTAATGTTCTGGATTCTATAGTGGAGGGTTGGATTAGTGGATTTAGGGTGGAAAGTGTGAAATATTAATAGACGGTGATAATATCATTACACAATACTCGAATGAATTTATCTCCCTCTATTTTTTGCGTATTATTTTTTCCCATTCTAATAATTCTTTAGTTTCTTTTTCCACTATTCTCCAAAATTCCCTTTTCTTCTTCATCTTCCGTTACTTGCAAATTTTTTACTTTCACCATCGTCTCCACCAGTTTCCTCCTTTTTTCATGTTCCTTGTAATTCTCTCACTAATTCATACCATTTTCTTTACCACTTATTGACATCATTTTCCTTATTATTCTCATTCAGCTGTATTATCTTCTATTCTATTTTAATTCACCATGTTGTTTCAACTAAAAGAGCAGCTTATCGCTTTTGTTGAATTTACAGGCCTACCAGTAACAGATAAGTGTGGTTCGTCTATGCCAGTGTATCTGAACCTAGTGATAAACGTGGAATATTTAGAAGTTGTGATTACATCTAAATATGTGAGTAATTTTGAAGCACTGAGTAGACTGCTGCAACCAGTTGAATAAGTTATTGTGTGAGTTGCTGAAATTTGGATTCGATGGATGAGCATGAGTTCACTGCCTGCTCGTGCCCACGAATCAGATGAAGTGCTGTGCAGTAAAAGATACGAGCACTTCAACTGTTTCGTGCGTACGAGCCGCCAGTGCATGAGTTGCAATACTATTTGTTCCACAAAGCCTGAGCATGTTATGAATTATTGCGATACCATAATGATTTTAATGATCTGTCCCTTATAAATAGTAGAATGTATGAAAATAATCCGATTAGTGTTGGTGCAACGTTGCCATGTAAGCTGATTATAACTGAATTAATTTCTATTTTTAAAATACACTTGAAGAACTGCCAATGTGCAAATCATGCATTTGTACCTTGTGAATTTGTATTCAGGTACTTGTACTTGAACTGTACTTGATTTACTTGTAACTAGTGTACTGTACTTGTACTAGGTGTTCTTGTACTCGATACAGTATAGCATAGAAAAGATCTGAATAGCTGAAAAATTGAATGATCCACAATATGATAGGCAAGGTGAACAAGCAATTGTTTAATAGTTTTTTGATTAACTTTATCTCCCTTTATTGGCTGACTGTGAAGAACAAAGGATGTGTAAACACAAATGAAACGGAACAATCACAAAGCAGCTACAAATTACGACCACGCCTCCATTGCCACGCCTCCTAGCTCCCCTTACTTAGAATTTATGACCACGCCTACATTGCCACGCCTCCTAGCACTCCCTATTCTTCTCTCTCTACTCCCACTTTTTTGACTGCTCAAACCGTAAATAACTTCCAAATCAGCCACAAGATAGCAGTAGCTGTTGGGTTATGAAATTGCTTGTGAGGCACCAGTAAGCTCCGCCCCATTTCGTCATTAATGGTCGACTGTTTGAAAGGTTGCTGACTCTAAACTATGCCACGAGATAGCAGTAGCTGTTGGGTTATGCAATCACCATCATGATTAACAACCAAGAGATCCCATTCCACTGAGGTTTTGATCCATATTTAAAATCAAATTCTCGTATATAATAATGTATCCAGACAAGATCTGTCCCAATTGTCTGATCAATTAGTAATCAGGAATAGTTTCTGAAATCTACCGCTAGGTTGCAGTAGTTACTGGGTGATGTAGCATGTAGCCTACATTCTTTTCTCGCTTTTCTCTCATGTAGATGATTCAATTGATTATGTGAGATTCACATTTGGAGTTTCACCTTTCAAGATGAAATCTTGATTATCCTTCAAGAAAAATGTTTTTGATAAACATTTCTGATAAGAAAAAATATTTTTATTTGGTAAAAATGTTGATACAGCAGTTGTTTGAACGGTAGATTATTGAAATTCTCAATTCTATTTTTACAGGATAGAGGTACATGATTGAAGGCGAGCATAGCTATTTGGCTATTCCGCTATTCAGTTAGCGAATCAAGTACCACAGAATTTCATTAGAAATCACTCAAAAAACTACCGTAGAATTTCCATTACTCTTCAGAATTTCAACTAATTTCAATCATTGTAACAGAAATACAGTTTAAAATGTTTGTGAAAAATTTGCGTGATGTCAGTGCTCTCTATCAAACAAGCTTCAACAACTAGAATTTCTCGAATTCCACTTCAAATTATTATTCTCAAAATAAAACCAGGGTCATCCCGCATTTTCGCTCTCTGGAACAGCAATTTTCATGGTTAGCAACCAAGCGAGATCATCAGTTACGATATAAATATTAATTAGTAACCCAATTTGTTTGGTATAAACGAAGCGTTTATTTCAATATACCCCCGCCGCATAGGGTATGTAGTCTGTCCAAGCAAAGAAGAAATTCTGGGAAGATGGAAAATGACTCCAGATCGGTCAATATTGATTCTAAAAATTATAAATTTGGTCTCAAATTGTAGGAAACATTATTATCTACAATTTGAGACCAAATTTATAATTTTTGAACTAATATTGACCGAGCTGGAGTCATTCTCTCATCTTGCCAGAATGTCTTCTTTGCTCGACCAGACTATACCAAGCGAAACAACATCAATTCCAACAGTTCATTTCTGCTAGAGAAGCCTAATCATAAATTCATCCATAATGAGCTATATTACATTGCAACTACAACTCGTTGGATACGAGAGTTGTACAATTATAAAGTAAAATGAAGTGATAAATTGGCATGCAAAACGCGCGCTGCAGAAACAGACTACTATGTTTCATATTCGTATTGTGCTCAGCAAGAATAATAAATTCTACAATTCAATCTAACAGACAATTACGAGTGACGTCACCATTGTTTTCGTTGCAGCATATTGATTTCCTGTTTGTACAAATGAATAATTATTCACTATTAAACACGACCTGACCAAAACTGTAATGAGGAATTCATCACAGCACTGTTTCATTAGAATTGAAATTGAAATAATGGTTTAAAACTGAAGTTTTTGTTTTATCGCAAATGGAATTATGAGAGTTCAGTTCTGTTTTACTTGATTCACTGGCGGCTCGTACCCACGAAACAGGTGAAGTGCCCGTATCTTTTACTGTACAGCACTTCACCTGTTTCGTGGGCATGAGCCGCCAGCGGTGACTTAATGAAGAGTTAGGGTCCACATAGTTTACATTCACTGTCACTTTGGACTGTGACAGTCAAAAATTAGATGAAAAAGTATATGAGGAAACTGGCAATCCGAAACGATCGTGAACGATCAGCTGTGATCGGTTCAACTGATAGTGGACCCTTATTAGATGTGGACGCGAATAGAAGAGCCTTTGGCAAGATGGCGGAGGGAAGTGAGAGTGTAACTACGCATGCGCAGAACTATAACTTCTGGGGAATAATCACTTCAGCCAACCTAACGCTTTTACACTAAATTATAGTTCCAAGAGGCTGAATCAACAAAGCACTCATTGCAACTGCCAATATGATTTTGTAGTCTTCGCCATGACCTACCGTACATAATCTACAGAACAGGGCCGTGTCTCATAAATCAGCTGACTACAAAAACATACCCTCAAGACATTTTTTATAATTATGTACTGAGCTTTACGGTAACCTCAATAATAGGATTGTTAGCAGTTAGTTGGAATATTGAATGGTTTTGAAACAAGCATAATATGAATGAATGTATGAATGAATATTAGTACCTAGCTTATTATGGTCTACTACAAATGGTAATTATATTTTTATTTAATTTCAATCCTTTCCCAGTTTGTTTTCATAACAATCTGTTGGCCATAAGCGGTGTTTAGCCACAAAAACTAAACATGAATGTTTACAAATCAAAGTCTTATTTTCACCACCAGAGAGCACAGACCCCGCACAGAAGTACCATACTGTAATAATATTATGAAATATTGTGTTGCAGGGAAATCATAATCATATTGATTCCACAAATAGAAATATATTTAATTCAAGAATATATTATATATTTTATCAAATATATTTAATAATATTTTAATTGTGACAGATGGTGAGAGTAGAACAATTTTCATTTGGACTGCTGGCAGCAGTGAATGGCATCCATGTTGCTAAAGGCTCTTCTGTTCGCGGCTCCACTATATAAGTATCATTTTTTAGCATTACCCAGTTTGATAATTATTAGCATTTCTCGATTTGAGCAGCATAATCCCCTCATTAGCATTATCAGAAATAATCGTGAATCATCATTATTATTTATTTTTATAAGAAAATAGATTCAACTTATTATAAGAGAAATAAAAATACAAAGTTCAATAATTATTCCAAGTCGAATAAGAATAGACAGTAACACAGCTTGAAGTTGAACGACTAAAATAAAGCACGAAAGATGAACAGCTTGGAAAATAAGCTGATCATTTTCTAATGTTGTATTTCGCTCTTAAGAAAAAAGGAATCTTATCTGCAGAGCCAAACTGAACCCTTACAACTTGAATCCCACTCGATTTTGAATAAAATCCGCTCAGTTCCAATCCACTTCTGCCACTTCAAAATAATACTTTTCCCTTAATAGTACTTCAACTCTTCTCGAAAATGCAAGAATCTTGCTTCGAATTTAAATAACAGACATTGCATCAATTCTTCACAAAATCGTGTTCATTGTTTTCCAACAGCGGAGCAAAAAGAAATGGAATGATAAAGAACAATGATGAATCTTGAAAAGTGATAATTTTCCGAGCAGTGAAGGAAGAAATCATTTGCTTTTCCCTCCCTGGTAATCTTGCAATGAGATTTTAAAAGAACTCGAACGCTTTTCTATTTTTCTCTTCCCATATTTTTCTTCTCCTTCTTGTCCACTAAAGATATTTCTCTTTCTGTTCACTATTTGACAGGCATGTTCTTGGAGACAGTCACGTTTCAAAACAGAAGAAAAATGAGAAAAAAACAGAGAGAAAAGCTCAATATGGTGAATGGAAGAGAGAGAAAGAGAAGAATTATTAAAGTAGAGATGAACAGAAAGAGTAGTAAGAATTTAAGTAAAGAAGAGGATGAGCGAGTTAAGGTGGTGGGAGGGTGCGAGTGAAGCGGCGCTAATTCTATTCAAGAAGAAATTTCCGTTCTGTTGTATTCCTTCCTTCCTTTCCATCTTGTCATTCTCTTCTCTTCTTCTCTTTCTTCTTCTTCTTCTTCTTCTCTTCTTATTCTTCTTCTCCTCTCTTTTCTCTTCTCTTCTTCTTCTTCTCTTCTTCTTCTTCTTCTTCTTCTTCTCTTCTTCTTCTTTCTTCTTCTTCTCCTTCTTCTTCTTCTTCTTCTTCTTCTTCTTCTTCTTCTTCTTCTTTTCTTCTTCTTCTTCTTCTTCTTTCTTCTTCTTCTTCTTCTCTTTCTTCTTCTCTCTCTTCTTCTTCTTCTTCTCTCTTCTTCTTCTTTCTTCTCTCTTCTTCTTCTTCTTCTCTCTTTCTTCTTCTCTCTTCTCTTCTTCTTCTCTTCTTTCTTCTCTCTCTCTCTCTTCTCTTCTTCTTCTTCTTCTTCTTTCTTCTTCTTCTTCTTCTTCTTCTTCTTCTTCTTCTTCTTCTTCTTCTTTTTCTTCTTCTTCTTCTTCTTTTTTCTCTCTCTTCTTCTAATTTCTGTCTTTGTCTCACCCCTCTCTTTCCCGCGCCCGCTCATCTGCATAGCCGTTTCCCAGCATCCCCAGACGATTTCTCAGCGCATAATCGGGTCTACGAAACAAAAGCGACTGGGGCGAAACACTTTACAATTTTCTAAAGCGGACGGACACACAGAAAGCAAACTCAATTTAAAAAATGAAGACTGGAATGAAAAAGTTTTCTTTTCTTAATGTATTCCACTTCTGCGTGGCTAACACGTTTGTTTTACCCGCCTCTACTACTCTCTCACCCTTTCTCACTAACTCTCACTCTCTCTCTCTCACTCACTCCCTTTCCCTTTCTTTCTTTTCTCTCCCTTTTTCTTCCCTACTTTCTGCTCCATCTCTCGCTCCATTTTTTGCGGTAGAAACGACAGTATGAACTTTTCTCGTTGAAGTTTTATTAGCGGTGTAACAGCGGTGGAATCTCGTTCATCAAGTGAAATTTTAAGATAACAGGAATTGTTGATTGATGAAAAGTTACTGCGGGAAGTTTCGAAGTGGAATGTTTTGTTGAATTTAATCAATGTATTAGTTCAATTTACGGTTCACATGAAACGATAACAGATATCAATTCAAAAAACACTATTTTATCACATTCCATCTGATAACTCGTTCTATCTTGACAGAAAATTGATAAGACTGTAAATTCTGATTATAGAGTCTCTCTTTATTGAAACATATTTCTTCTTGTATTGTAATTTGCGGTACACTCCACTACATCTTCATCTAGATTTTCAGTTGTCTAAGAAGATCTGGTCGAGGAAGAAGACCACAATCTAAGAAGTGGTATCCAATATTCCAATCTAGATTATTAAAAAGTTAGATTATTATGAGGAAGCCGTCAGACGAATTCTAGGTCCAACCTTGAATGGACCAAATTACATGATGGAAACATGCTGAACTCCATCCAAGTATACATTGTCAATGAATTCCTTAACAATAAATTTTAATGGTTTTCAAGTAGAGAGAATTATTCATGAGTTTAATCACTTTTCAAAATTTCACTCATCCATTCATACATTATTTAAACATCCATAGATTCATTCAAGCATTTATTCATCAATTAATAAATTAGTGAATTAATTCATGAATGATTCCCTACCACATCTCTTTAATCGATCACATAATCATATCTATACTCTTTCCAAGCAAAGAAGACATTTTGGCAAGATGAGAAAATTACTGCAGCTAGGTCAATATTGGTCCAAAAAGTTTATATTTGGTCTCAAATTGTGAAAAACATTCTCATCTTCAATTTGCGATCAAATTGATAATTTTTGAACCAATATTGCCCGAGCTGGAGTTATTTTCCCATCTTGCCAGAATGTACTCTTTGCTTCGACAGACTACACTTCAAACGCCATCTAAACTATAAATTCAAATAAGTCTTCACCCTTAAACGAGAACGATGGCCGACGACGATGAATTATAGCCAAAAATATTTCCGTCACTTTCTGGCTGTAAACGAGCGCGGGGTTGAATGAAACGGAAATGATATATACAGAGTGTCCAGGCGCGGATGCATGAATGATTGATGGACAGGTGCAGAACGGTTGGCTGGCAAAACGTGCACAAGAAATATAGTCTGTCCAAGCAAAGAAGACATTTTGGCAAGATAGGAATATGACTCCAGCTCGGTCAGTATTGGTTCAACAATAATAAATTTAGTTCCAAATTATAGTTTAGTATGTTTTCTACAATTTGAGACCAAATTTATAATTTTTGAACCAATATTAATCAAGCTGGAGTCATTTTTCCATCTAGCCAAAATGTCTTCTTTGCTTGGACAGACTATAAATCGAAGGTGCTTCGAAACAGTTCTCCAAAATAGAGATGAAAATGGAATATTCAGGGTGACGGTGCAAATATGAAACGAAGAGTTTCTCGCTTATCTTGAAGGCTGATTTCGACAATGGGGATAACTCTCAACGCTAAACGAAATTGTACAATATTTCCATTGTTATCAAGAGAAAAAGTTTAGATTATTGAGATATTTGGACATTGGGCATTGTCATCTAAATTGGAATTGAAGAAATTTTGAGCGAAAACTGTTTTTTCATTCCTAATATTGATTTGTTATGGAGTAAATAAATAAATATTGAATAAAAATAATTGTTTCTTGTGTACAAATTTCATCTGTAAGTAACAAATCTTGGAGGGGGTAAATTCGTTTCTTTGAAGTATTGAATAGATTATTGAAAGAATACTGTAGTATGATTCTTATGTTAAGTTATATTATTATATAGTGGGTTTCTCCAAGATTCTTCAAGGTCGATTCAATTCTAATAACCCACTTTAAATCCAATACAAAAAATTTATATTAAAAATGTTATGATAATTATTTCTAATCTCTTCCATGTTGAATGTTAGGGCTACTAATGCATGCAATAGGAAATAACAAGTCACATTACCCTTTATAATCGTGGTAATTTTTATATTATTGAAAATACAAATTTATAACTTTTTATCACATGGAATATTTTCAGTAACAAAGCATTGTTTTGGACTTCATTGTCTGTGTTTTTATCCAATAATTTCATTGTATTTTTTTAATAAATGAATAAACCGTTAACGTTAAATAGTTCTATTGAGGAGAATGCTTAATTTTTAGCCTAAAAGGCTCCAAAAAATTTCAGATATCTAGAGATTGAATGCTTTGGGAATTAGCTTTTGTCAAAGTTTTCGTTGTTTATGAGATTTGTATACCAATATATTGTTCATGGATTGTTTGGTTCCCTGACTGATGCATCATGATATATGTTAGTACCCCGAATCAGAAGACACCTTAACACATTAACATAGATGACCTCATTTTGAATTTTGTTTAAAATAACCGTGAAACAACGTTCTACTTTCTGCCATGAAACTAAATTTTCACAATCAAATTTAAATGGATTTTGCAATAGACTCAACTGTTTTCAATTATTATCAGCTACATTGTTATAGAGAAAAACAATCATTGTCAGTTTCTAAATTTGGTTTGATATAAATTCCATTGCAATACTGACATTTAGGAAAAAATGAAGATTAACTTATATGATCGGTTGAACGAATTTATCATCTACCACTGTCAGTAACGATTTTTCGATGGAAATAATCCGAATAATATTCATTTCCTCTTTGTTATATCGAGTTGATGGGTTCCCCTCCCCTCCCCGTCCAACTACCAACACAAATTGTCGCTCGTATCAGACATGTCAAACGCGAACGATATTCATTAGATAGATTTGATAAGTGCATATATATGAATGGAGTCTATACAGATATATTTTCTGTACTTATGAAAGCATTTTCCAATTTGACGTTCGAATGCTGATCCAGATTTATGGACAGAAGGAATAAATGATTTAATTGCTTAGTCATTTACATTTCAATGTAACTGATATATATACTGATAATACTGTACTGCTATTTTGCATTATAATTATGATACATACTATAAATTACACAGATTATTATGCAGATTATTATAATTATTATGCAGATTACACAAGAATCCAACAACATTCCAAACCAGAAACCACAAACACAACACCAGGTACAGGAATCTTCTCATCACCAATGTTGCAAGGAAGGCACTATACCAAAGACATTTCAATCATTTAGCACCAAAATTATACAATTTACTTACTGAAAATTTCAAACAGATTAACCATCCTAGAAAGTTCAAAACAATAGTACACAATTGGCTGATGAGCAAAGGAAGACAGAACATAGAAAACATTATTTCAAACAACAACTAATATTTCAACCAAACACCTAATGACTTACTAAACACTTACTAATTACTAATCCGCACACAAAAAACAAACAAACATAACCTACTCTAGAACATGGTACGCCATAGTGGAGTAGGTCAATTTCCACACAGAAAACACTGAAACACGTAAAGACACATTATAAGATGTTTCTGAAGCTAACTATTGTATATACTGTAATTGTAGAGTTTCTAATATTCTGTAATTAATGTAGTAGTTTTAGTTTTTTGGGGGAAATAAACTTTCATTTATTTATTTTATTTATTTATTTAATTATGTTTCGCCATATAGTCCATAATATTTGTTCAAGTTATATACTATATCTCTTTTATTATATGATATAAGATGCTACTGTTTGATTGCAGAGATAAATGCAATTTATTGTGCAAACGACAGAGTAATAAGATACTGTAACACAATGAGGAGAGCATAACAATATATAACAATGTGTAGTTTATGAATGATAAAAGGATGATTCACATTTCAATTTGATCAAACTTTCACCATTTGAGAGTATTTTCACAGAGAAACCTTCAATTTATAAATTTGATTTTCATTTGAGAACCAATAATCAGGGTTAAATAGAAATGAGATCAGTTAACCCATAATTTCATATGTATAGTGAGAAATTTCATATTTAATTCCACTGTATAGCGAGAAATTGCTAAAATACAAAAGATGAATGAGAAAGCAATTAAATTTAGCCGCCACTCACTTCAAGCTTATCCTATCATGAGACCAATACAACAAGCTTCGAAAAATTACGAATTAAAGAACGATTTTCAAACGAAATCAATAAAAATATTATATCGTGTGATTCCTCAGCGGTGAAACTGAATTTGAGTTTTGTACAAATGACGGATGATTTAGAATTATCTAATCTCCACTCAAATTCTCAAAATTATCAACCAAACTCTCTTTTCAATTACTGTAATTAAAAAAAAACTTCATGAAAGACATTATGAACACATCAAGTACAAAAAACTGTATACTCTGATTAATGTGTAAAACCTATTCATGTATATACGATAGATATAATACTTGTAAAAGATTCGCATTTAATGATGGGGAGACCGTTACGGGTAGGTTCCACCTCGCAATACTGGTCACCCACCCGAGAGCAGTTCACAGTGTTCGTGACTCAACATCACGATCACACTGCAACCACCCTCACCGAGTGGCCAAACCTATAACATAGATACTTGTAGAATGTAGTTGAAGGGGATAACACCTGAAGTTTCGGACTCAGGAGAAGATCCCCTGGTCGTTCCAATTTTTTTCCTAAACCTATAAATGCTGAAATTTCCCGTTGAATATAATGACATCTCAAGCAGATTCCCCCTCCCCATTCCAGCGTCGAATAAAAATAAAGACGACAGCCGAGAAAATCGAACATCGTCGGAAATTATTAATAGCTCAATTCTTCAACAGTCCCAGGAGAGCGCTCACTGTCTCTACAGTACTCTGTTTAGCGCGCCTGCATTAAACGATACCGGCTAAAGGCAGTACACGGTCCCAGTAGTCCTCTTCAGATGATCTTTGGCGAATTTATTGGCCATTCTGCACCGCTAGATAAGCAGAGCACGCTTTGGCTTTGTTGCCTATTAGAGGTCCCCGTTCACAGAATTAGTTCAAGCCCACCACTGTTTCATTTGCCAACATACTCGGCGCCCTTCTGTAAGAAGATTACCTCCGTCCGCCCTCACGTAGGTGTACAGTCTGTCCAAGCAAAGAAGACATTCTGGCAAGATGGAAAACTGACTCCAGCTCCGACAATATTGGTTCAGAAATTATGAATTTTGACCCAAATTGTAGATCAGAATGTTTCCTAAAATTTGAGACCAAATTTATAATTTTTGAACCAATATTGACCGAGCTGGAGTAATTTCCCCATCTTGCCAGAATGTCTTCATTGCTTGGACAGACTGTAACTCCGTCCTTACGTAGGTGTACTTGTCGTGAAGATAACGCTGTGTGCTTTAATAACGATTAATTGTCGAGTAGAGTCGAGGATATTAGTCTATGAATATGGTCTAGCTCAACAATCATTCAATGAGGGTTTAATATTTATCCAACTGATTCTGCAATTTCAATTAAATATTTTCAGAATGTGAGGAGTTTAATAGTTTTTGGTTCATGATGTTGATTGGAAAGTCTCCACAATTTGTGCATTGTAAATAATCCCACTTGACTCCAGAATCAATTATGAGCTAAATTCGTGTTTTGTACAGTACTACAAATTTTGGTAAAAAACATAACGACTTCCATTGTCCCGGAACTTGGCTTGAGAATAATATCCTTAATTGACAACAGTGCCGTCGCGTGGATTGTAGCGCCCCGAGGCAAGAACAACCGCCGTACCAACCCCAAACTATTCCTACGTTTAAATGTCCACCACCACGCGGTCTGCTACAGTTCACATACCGGTACTATGTTCATGTTCGAATGTAAGCAGTGGCGGATCCAGTGGGGGGGGGGTCAAAGAGAATTATGTGGGAGAATTTCCGGGGGGTCTGGGGAAAAATGTAACTCGTGTTTTTAGACAATATAGAGTTTAAAACCTTATCATTTTTGTAATTAAAATCTATAGTTTTTAATTGGATTTATTCATTAAATATACAGGTTGTTTCAGGAGAAATGAGCAATACTTCTCAGGTAGATTCCTTACACCAATTAGAGAAAAACGTTCCATGAGACTGACCCCCAGAAACGCTTTGTTATTATTATCGAGATAAGCTAGATAACTGGCGGCAAATTGACATTATTCAAAATAATATTCTTTTTTCTAATTTTTACTCTACGATGATCAAATCCTATGTAAAATTAGCTGCGGAATTCAATGAAACATGTTAAAAGTTTGTAACTTCAACGGTTATCGAAATAATTGGGAAAATATACTAAAAAGACACAATATTTCAACTATTAAGGGTATAACTGGTTTAGAAATCATAAATATTTGTAATTTTAATAGATGGAGGTGGTTTTCCCAAATAGAAAACTTTTTTATAATACTAATCACAGAACGAGACTTCAGAAATTGTACAAAACAATTCAACACCTATAGAAGAGACGACGATTGCTCACTCATCAAGTATTTATTCATTTTACATTCACTTTTATAAGTTGTTCAAATCTAAAAATTTTGAAAAAACTTACAATGCCGAGGCGCCCCCCAGGCCACGGCGCCCAAGGCCTCACCCACGCGACGGCCCTGATAGACAATCATTGAGACAATAATAATTTTCTAGAATCTGATTCAGTGGAGCGTTAAAATAGAGTAGCCCTTGTTGTTTTAATATTCAATCTTCACAATTTTTTGTTGGGAGAGAACCCAGCTTATCAGATAGAACTTATCATATTCAGCATATCCTGCAAGTGTTTATTCTGATAAGTGTTTCCTCAAAGTTGTATGAATTTTGAATATTAGCCAAAAACACATTCATATAATTATGTGGGTACAAACAACGTACCTGAATATTATCCTGATTTATTTATCTGAAATGTAATAAATGAATAATTAGATACTAGAAAAGTACACAATGCAATTGCAAGATTTGAAAATATTTCAGTGTATTATCAAGTTACAACATAACATACTTGATGGAAAGTTCAACAGGATTACTCCCAAAACTATCCCTTTACCAATTTTTCATAATAGTTCCAAATATTTAGATTATGCCACTTTAGTTCATTTCATTTGACTTCAACAAATTTCCACTCACAAGGAAAAACTAAAAAAGATTGAATTTTTATAAAGGATTATTATAATTTCGAAACAAGAATAATCAGTAATTTAAATGCCACTTGAACATTCTATCTAGTTTCAACCCACGAACAGTTGAATGATTAATAATTCATTCCACTGCTCACGTATTACACCATTCAATAGAATTGAATAATATTACTGTATTATAACTCATGTATTAGCCTACATTATTCAATAAATAATGTGAGAACTGACTCAGTTGGGTCGTAAATCCAACCAATGATTGAATGGACTGTAGAATGTTTGAAATAGATGAAATAAACTGTGTCCTAATTAGACGCACTAAATCAAGACACTGCCAGTACTTAGAAAATTTACTATTGAAATTACACCTCTGGGAATTGATGTAATAAAATGAAAGAAAGAAAAAGAATAGAATTGAATTATATCACTGTATTATAACTCATGTATTACTCTATTTGATATAATTGGATAATATTATTGTACAATAACTTATGTAATTTTGTAATTTGTAAGCTATTTTTTCGGCAATGAATTCGATTTTGTCCTAAACCCAGAATTCGATTTTGTCCTAAATCACGAAATTGCCCGCCCTTAATATCGACCATCTTCTCCTTTCCAATCTAAAGATAGTGGTTGTGCAATAATAATTTACAGTTCGATTAATTCACAGGGGAGAACTGAATGAAATGTAACTGGAACAAAAATAAGCTAAGTGAAAGGAATTGCTTGTTCGTCTCGAGCGCCTCGCGAATTGAATAGAACATCTCTGTGGAGTTTAGTCTGCACAAGCAAAGAAGATATTTTGGCAAGATGGGAGAATAACTCTAGCTCGGTGAATATTGGTACAAAAATTATTAATTTGACCTTAAATTGTATAGAAGAATGTTTTCTACAAATTGAGATCAAATTTATATTTTTTGAACGAATATTGATCGAGCTGGAGTATTTTTCCCATCTTGCCAGAATGTCTTCTTTGCTTGGACAGACTATACACGTTAAGAGGAAAGAAGGGTTGGAGGGAGGATTGAGTTTAGACTCTAGGGGAAGAATCTACGAATTGTTGTAAGAGGGGAGGGGTTTGAGAATGGGGTGGAGTAGCACTAATTCTCTTCTTGTAGGAATTTTCGTGCCGTTGTAGTAATTCACTCTCTTTCTCTTGTAACTTTCCATTCTATCTTCTTCTTTTTCTCTGTCTTCCTACGCCTCTTCTGATCTGAATAATTCCTCTAGACAATAGCGAGTAGGGAGCAGCAAAATGAAAGTGATGTTTGTCGGCCATATTATCAAGTCGAGAGCTCTGTTTCCCACTCAAGTAATTGAAGACGATATGAGAATGAAGAAGGATGAGGAGTAAGAAAAGGAGGAGAATGAAGAAGAGGAGGAGGTGGAGGAGGAGGAGGAGGAGGACGTAGAGGAGGAGGAGAATAAAGAGGCGGATGATCAACACGATGGATAGCATTGTAGCACTCCACTCAAACTAATAAGGTGAAAAATGATGCCGCTCTGCAGGCTATTCTTCTCTACATGATGCTCCAGTAATCATTTTTCTCGCGAAAAAAAACTTTTTCCTACTGCTGCGCTTTTACTCGCCGTAATGGAGATTTAAGAATTGAGTCGACGGATTCAGAATGATGATGATAATAATTATTATTATTAGGCGAGCGACAGCAGCTTCATGAATAACAACAGCTTGTCTTGTGAATCGCAATTTTTAGAATTCAGCAAGAACGATATTGTTCATTATGCATTCTTATCAACTTGGTAGGGAGAATAATATTAATCTCTAGCCGGTAAAACTCCAATCGAATAACTTGCTAAACATGGTAAGCCAATAATAAACATAAGGTTTTTGAATTTTAAATCCTTTCTATTTTGAATTTCAACTGATTAGAATGAAAACATCAAAATCAAATTAAATTGAAAGTTTTTGAAATTATCAGAAACTATTATTACAATAAAATAGAAATGGATTCTAAATTATCAGGGGAGCATGATAATTTGAGATTAATAGGAAGCAAACAACTTTAGTTTCAAGGTATGTCGTTACTGGTGCGATGATTGTTGATCGTGAACTATGATCGTTGTAGTCGATCAGCTGTGGCCAATCACAACTCTCATTTCTGAAGAGCAAGAACGATCATCGTTCATGATCAACGATTATCGCACCAGTAAGAACATACCTGAAGGAGAAAAATTATGATGCTATCCACATCATAATTCTATGATTATACAGTCTCTATAATTAATTCTACTACTCTGGAATTCAATTTTTAATCGTGCAACTGGTGTAAATTCTATAATTTTTCACAGTGGATCGCATACGAAATTGAAATACCTATTATTTTAATACAACTACATGTCATTATTAACGATACAACTCTTTTCAATTTGATTTTTCCAGTATATTCTTGGATGTATAATCTTGAAAGTTTATTGAATCTTTCACATGTGATTCTCCTTCTACTGTATTAATTTGATGAAATAAATACATAAATATAATCTAACATAGTTTAATCCTGCACAATATATCAGACTTGTAACAAAATTCTTCAAATTATTCCAATATGCTTCTATTGAATCCTTTGAAATCTGATGATTTTCTCTTTTCCTCAAACCTACCGTGCAGTTGGTTTACAACAATCCAACCATGTGTACAACAATCCGACAAATCCAGATTTGAATAGCATATGAGATCTAGAATTCATTTCCATTGTCCGATGTCTCTATCATTCTCAATATTGCCTGGAACGGAATCGTTGTTACCTGATACAGTTCGCACAAGTAGAGAAGACACGCCGTTATAATGTAAAGTGTATTGTAACAGAGTATTTTCTCAGGTTATACGAACTATACTCCAGAATAGAGAAGACACCCCGCTACAATACACTTTAGATTGTCACTGCGTGTCTTCTCAGCTTGAGTGAACGCATAATATCACAGATTCACATGAAATTGACACATCAATGCTCCCATCCACCAGGAATCGTCGTGATATGAACTTGCGTCGAACCGCGTCAAAGGAGCGACATGATCATGGTAATGGTACCAGGCGAGCGGTCATCATCCATGGCTATCATCAAACATGTCACCATTTACGCATGCCAGCGGCGGCTACCCTTTGTGCTCTCTTGAACGTTCGAGGACAGATTTATCCCACTCTCTTACTCCCTCTTTCTCTCTCTCTCAAACTACCGTGAACACTCAGTTATCCTCTCTCTTCTTCTACCTGGTGATATAAATTAATATCAGTATCTCTCACTCAATACTATTTCTCTCGTGGCTCTCACCAGATTATCAGATTTCACTCGAATACATTGATTTTCGCTCACTACATAATACTCGAATACATATTCCGTTCACTTCTTATGCTGGGTTTTTCCAAGCACACTCAAAGTTGAGGGACCCTCAAATTTTGATGAACAGCTGACATTTTCTATGATAAGTATAGGAAATGTAGTAAAGTGTAGTTAACTTGAGGGTCTCTCAAATTTGAGTGTGCTTGGAAAAACCGGGCATTACTCTCTTCGTACATTCCGCACTCATCTTCGCTCTCTTCATTAATCTCTTTGTTCTGATAGCCTATTGCCCTATTACAAACTTCGTAACTTCATAAACTTCATTTATTTCATGCGAGTAAGCTAGACAAGATGAAGTTGTCTAGGACATTACTTCATAATGTTCGAGAGCAATCTAACTATGGTTATATATATCTTATATATAGGTTATATATAACCTATATATGTTATATATAGGTTATATATAACCTATATATAAGTTATATATAAATATAACCTATCAATAGGCTATGCTTATTGATAGAATTTTACTGAATTATTCACTTTCAATCAATTATATGAGGTTTGTATATTAATAATATCAGGTTTATATCATCTGCCATATCTCAGAAAAAATAAGTATTCTAATCTTTGATAAAAATTCGAATTTCGTGGTTTTGTTTTTAGACAGAGCAAACTAGATATTATAACATATTTTTGGAGTATTCAATAGAGTGGGAGTGAACTGTAGAATACAAAAGTAGTAGAATGTGAAAGTAGTTTATGAAGTGGAAGAATATTGTCTTATGCGAATAAAAATTATAAATCATAGTATCCTTGGAGTATTTGCTTTACTGTTTTACACCTGTTTCGGTGTGATAAGATCCATTCTTAAGGCCAAAACAAATACTCTAATGGTACTATTTTAAATTTTTATTTACAATTATAGCCCTAAACAGAATTGTTTTATGATATGTTTTAGATTTTTTATTTTATGAACTAGCCGGAGGCTCGTTGCGCTCGCCTTCTCCGGCTAACCAGGGGGCTTCGCCCCCTGGACCCCCGACTGAATCGGCAGTGTAAGTGAGACAAACAGGCTCGCTTCGCTCGCCTGCAAATTCCGTTGAGAAGGGGTTTGAAATTTATTCAACACAGCATTTCTGGACATAATCTGGACCTGTTTACGAAATTTCAAATTTTTCTGCCAATTGGTTCTCGAAAAATGTGAGAAAAACTCAGAAAAATAGTTGAACGTTCATATTAAGCGTAACCTTGGGAAGTATATCGAACATAGTTTAAAACTTGTTTCAATGTCTTCTAAATTAGTTCATCTATAGTCTCGCTGAACCATTGATTTTGCAGAAAGGATTGGTCTTTTCAAGGCGGAAGATATGCAACCCGCACTACATTTACAATTTTGAAAAGAGGGATTACTGGCGTACTCTTGAACGGGTTTCAAAAATATTTAATCACAACATTTCCAGACCTTATATGAACCTTCTCACCAAATATCAACATTTACTACCGATTGATTCTCGAAAAAATTGAGAAAACGCCGAAAAACTATAGAAAAACTTGAATATTTGGCGCATTCGGTTCAGTAGATTTTTAGTTCTGCTGATGAATGAATGAATGAGTCAGTCAGTCAGTGCCATTTCGCTTTTATAGATATAGATTATTCCATGATATCGAAAAATTAAGTGATGAATTATAAGATGTGAAAATTATTGTTATCTAGATGTAATTATGATTGATTTCTCAATTATTTAAACGAAGCTGCTCAAGTTTACATGTCAGTTAAATCTAGTTGAAATCGTACAATAATCTAAAACCAAGTCCAATAGATTTTTCTCGTAATACACTAAACTACATGTTCTCATACTCCATTATCAGTTTTAAGCTGCATTGCTGCAACTCTAACACTCATACAAAAAGTCATTCAATATTTTCAATTTCTAAAATCTTATATGATCAATCAATGAGATTCAGCTGCTGATCAACTGGAAAATTGAATCACAAGTTAAACTTCCCATCACATTTCCTCGACTCGATAAACTGAACCTCACTTTCACTATTATCACAGCGATAATTCAACGCTTCCGATAACAAATTTTATATTCGACAATATATACAAAGTATTAGCTCGATTGCGGGGCGTAACACAAAAAGGCCGTAACTGAGGCCATTTCAGCAGGTATCCACAGAAACTAATGTGGAGCTCAATTAAAACTAACACTGAGGCTTGGCAAGCAGCCACCTATCCAAACAACCCCTACATTAGAGGGCGGGGGGTTGGTAGGAGGGACTCAGATAAATATCCTGTCTTTGTTTCAGCTGCAAGGCTCGCTGTCTTTGTTTATTTTACGGGAAAGCAGTTGTCCAAATCACTGTGAGAACGGTTGCAAGTGTCAAAACCCCCGGTAACTATTAGCACAGCGGATAAAACTTGCTGGAGATAATATTTGGACAACTCATCAGAACAGTTTAGTAGTCCATCCACTATAGTCGTTGCGTAGTGAACTTAATAAAAATGAACGGGAATAAAAATGAGTGGAGTAGAATTATTGAAACGAAACAGAGTGTAGAAGGGTGAAGGTAGAGCAAGAATTGTACAGTACTGTAATATGGTGATATTTCTATGTTATATGAAAATACGAAATCATAGTTTCATATGGCAATAGTAATACCGGCTCAAATGGCATCCGAAACTGACAATGAAGTCAATAGATTATTGATTAGACTTCTGATGGATGATTAGAAGTGATCACGTAGAGCGCCGTTCAATACAAAAGTATTGAATTATGGTGAATAATTGGGATACTAACAAATAGAGTTTGGAGTTTATATTGGTTCAATAATATTGTCACTTACGCTTCAGGTTTAGAATGTCGCTTTGAACTTTATAGGGAAGCTCAAATATAAGATGTCTAAAAGAATTGAATTACTTTCTATCCATCTTATTATTCGTCGACTATGAGAGGTGGGTTAAATATACGCTATGTTATGGTATTTTTCGGATATGGTTGCAAGCAATATTTGTCACATGATCAAATGAACAGATAACGAACTAAGCATTTATGTAATTTTCGTAAATATGTCTCGAAAATTGATCAAATTGATACCAGAATGTCTAGTATCATTCAACTCCATGCTTGTTCTACACAAATAAAAAAATGAATTTAACAACTCCATTACATCTTAATTTTCGTTTTTGGTAATTTTCTAAGAATTTCAGAACATTTCAGAGTAGAAACAATCATCAGTAAATAAATCATCCCCATCAGAGAAAAAAATCAAATAATAATAATAAATTGCTTGGTTATTCGTAGCAAACCGTTATTTCGCTCAATCCTAAAAACTTCACATTTATCTCCAGTTTAATAAAGATCATAAATCTGAAATTACTTCCTGCTGTTCAACGCTAAATTTTGTACAACCAAATTATCCAAACGCTGAATTTTATTTTCAGTCTTTCCGTTCCCTGCTACAAATAATAGTAGACAATTACCGAGCTGTCTTCAAATTAAACTGAAATCGACGTAAAGGAAGCAACTCATCAGTTTTCCCGGGCGTTCAAATTGCAGCCAGAAGTTTACTGTCACCATAATCCCCCAGTTTATGTACTCGTAGTTCTGCAAACATTGGGTCCCATCTCCTTACTATTGCGAGTGACGACGACGCTACAGAATAACATGCACGATTCTCCTCCTCAGGTGCCGGTATTTACTTTTGTTTACTACGTTTTTTACTACAGCTGTACCTCCGCTATAACTCGGCAGAAGAATCCTTTTTATTTTCTTGCCTGCCAACCGAACTGTCCGGGGCTCAGTGCAGCATTCTCCCAGCTTTGCCAGCTTGCTTCCTCACAAACAACTGTACAAGATATTTTGCTCTGAATGGAACTCTCCACTTGGAAATTATTCAGTTTTTCGTCAAAAGTGTTGCATTTCTACTCACTGGATGAGGATTTCAAACATCTAATTTTTTATTTGTTGTTCATTTGGGAAATGAATTTACAATGAGCGAAGGAAATTGTACATAACTCATTGGATTTATTACAGAGTCTAGTTAGAGAAGATTACATTTCAATCGAAGAATATTATAAGACAATCATGGTTCTTGGAAAAGACGGATTAAACTTATTTTCGCCACACTGGTATGAAATGGACTGTTTTACATGCTTTATACGGAGGCCGAAAACGCTCGTTTTCAGGCGAGGTCGCCAGCAAGTCGCCGGGAAAATGCGTTTTTCGGCCCTAGGGCGGTAATAGTATATTTCGTACCTAGGGCCGAAAATGTGCGTTTACCGGCTCGAAATCGGTTTTCAAGTCCGAGGCAATTGAGAGATGGAATATTACATTTTCGACCCAATTCAAAGTTGTTGATTTTCGACAGATATTGGCTAACAGAGAAGCTTTGTCTAGTTGCATTATCAGCCGCTAGATGGCGCTGGCTTACCTGCTAGACAAAGTAACACAGAGCCTGACAACAATAATTTTGTTCAAACATGGATTTCACGTTCATCATTATTCAACAGTTAATCAATACAAACATTTTTAATCTTATCAAATTTGAAGTATTAGTTATTGAAGCAGTTTTCCTTTATTATTCAACTACTGATTAATTTGAAAACTTTCAACGTTTAGTTCTCTTGACAAGGGATCTTACCAATCAAAATAACAGATGAGAGACTACCTTTACATTGAAATACCAATAAGTCGACATTGACTCCCAAAACAGCTGACATTTAATGCAATCAAACCGGAATGCTACCTATTGATGGACTAACCCTTAAATCGACAACGACCTTCAGTCAGCTGACATTCATTAAATGTCAGCTGTTTTGGAGTCAATGTCGACTTATTAGTATTTCAATGTAAAGATAGTCTCTCATCTGTTACTTTGATTGGTAAGATCCCTTGTCAAGAGAACTGAACGTTGAAAGTTTTCACATTAATCAGTAGTTGAATAATAAAGGAAAACTGTTTCAATAACTAATACTTCAAATTTGATAAGATTAAAAATGTTTGTATTGATTAACTGTTGAATAATGATGAATGTGAAATCCATGTTTGAACAAAATTATTGTTGTCAGACTCTGTGTTACTTTGTCTAGCAGGTAAGCCAGCGCCATCTAGCGGCTGATAATGCAACTAGACAAAGCTTCTCTGTTAGCCAATATCTGTCGAAAATCAACAACTTTGAATTGATATTGTACAATTTAGGATGACCATACAAAAATTATCTTGGGCTTAAACGTTTCTGAACTAAGAAAATCGAATACACTGATAGTTTTAAAGTAATATTCAGTCACTAAATCAATAAACTTTTGACGCGAAGTTCCAATAGCAAGCAGATGGCACCTACTCCAAATTCAGCATAGGCGAAGATAGCATAATAAGGTTACTGGTCTAGCTGTTCTTGGAACTGATTAACTGATAATTTATTTTGTTTTGTTTTCATTGATGTTGTGTGCCGAAAAATAAAGTTCGACACCACGGGTCGAAAATGTAATATTCTTTCTCTCAATCTTTTCTAGTCCTCGGCCTACGGCCTCGGACTTGAAAACCGATTTCGAGCCGGTAAACACACATTTTCGGCCCTAGGTACGAAATATACTATTTCATCAAGTTTGGGCCTCATCCATGATTACTGGATGATTCATAAGATATCGGATCACGAGCTATCGGATCGTATTAGTACTATATAGTAGACAATTTATACTACTCAATTAGTATAGATTCTTGGATGTTTTAGAAAACTAACATATTTTATCGCCATGCTTACTGATATTAAAATGTTACCTGATGAGGGCTTGATACAGAGTTTTCAGCAGGTTTTGCTAATAATTTCAGTTTCCTTACAATAAAAGTTCCAGAAGGATATAGAGTTCAACTTGGAGCATATTATTTCATAGTGAAGGTTCAAAGTTTTGAGAGATAAGATAGCAAGCTCAGATTATAAGATTAATAAAGTTTGAAAAAGTACCAGCTTGACACGATGAACGATAGAAGCGTTTATAGGGATTAGGAAATTGAATATGACTATCATTAGGATTTTCAAGAGTAATCATAACTTTTCAGAAAATTTTCAGTGCAGTATCGGTTTTCTAAAACAATTATAATCTGAACGCCAAGTGGAACTTTCCTTCAAGGGACATTATAGGGTTTTGACTTCGGTCATGAAATCTGTCTTGAGTTACTCGAATTTTTGTCAATGATAAATTGCCCCTCGCAAGGGGAGCTAGCGGGCAGGGTAGGCTCCTCTCGCCTTGATCACATTCTCGATCAGAACAGTTCATCGTTTTCGCGACTTAACAACACAGATACCAAGCAACCACCCACACCAAACAATGGATTGAATGATTTCATCACAAAACTACTGTACTGTATTGCATAATACGGCCTGAAGTTGATAGCACATTCAATTCAGGATTAAAAGAGTTGGAAGAATCAAAACTCTCCAATCTCATCTATAGTGGAAATAGAAGTCCTAGATAGTCAAAGACTATCACCATCACTATTGTCAACTACCCTAATATAATCTGTCCAAGCAAAGAAGAGATTCTGGCCAGATGGGAGAATGACTCCAGCTCTGTCAATATTGGTTCAAAAATCATCCATAGATTTTGTCTTAAATTGTAGATCAGAGTGATTTCTACAATTTAAAACTAAATTTCTAATTTTTGAAGCAATATTGACTGAGCTAGAGTCATTTTCCCATTTTACCAAAATTTAGAAAGACAAAAGACCAATCTAACATCCAGTTACAAACTAACATCCAATGTAACCGAAGCTCCAACGACTTTAAACTCTTTCATTTATAGAATAACAATGATTTACAAAAGTTTCATTTTACATGTGATGAATGTCGTCTATTTATTATAAGTATTAGGATATTATATTACATATATTATATAAATTTCTAATAATTATATCCAATTATATCCATTGAATGATGAAATTTGAGGGGGGTTAGATTAAAGAGAGGGCCCTACTTTACCCTCTAAAAGTGCCGTAACTTTACCTTTCCAGGTAAAATGAAGTCAGCAATTTCAATTCAATATACAAAGCATCAATAGAAAAATTTAACTTTATTAAATTATTAGTAAGCGAAATAATATACAGACTGATAACACTCACCTAGAACTTCGATAACGGACCGGGCAGAAGTAAGGGTTGTTGTCGTTGGCCTGTCGGACGCTTACTGAGGGTTTGTTCAGCGCACAAATTCATCCCTTGCGCACCCCAAACCCCCTAACCCCCGCCAGGGGGTGATTCTCACCCCCTCCATCGCGACAATAAACTTCTGACAGCATCCAAACTCCAACTCCAATGCAGTCTCGCATCCATCATACTGACGACACAAGGGCTCCCAACTTCACGATAATTGATAACCGACATGCTACTATTAACTGATGATCACCAGGATTGGGAATAGCGGCACCCAGATGCAGTTCAAATTATCTGCAAATAAATTCAGAATGCAATTTTGTGATTAGTTATTGTTGTGTCGTGACTTATCTAATTAATGACCAAATGCAAATGACTTTCAAGCGCGATTTAAGGATTGTAATGGTTGTTGCATGTTATTGAAACTGACTGTGATTGTGCTCGTAAATCACAGGGGTTGGTTAATAGAATAAGATAATGGTTCTCAGGTTAATAAACCCATCCATTCGCCTGTAACGCCACCAAAAATAGGACCTTTGAAGGTATAGTCTGTCCCAGCAAAGAAGACATTCCGGCTTGATGGAAAAATGACTCTAGCTTGGTCAATATTGTTTCAAAAATAATAAATTTGGTCTCAAACTGTAGAACAGAATGTTTTCTACAATTTTAATACCAAATTATTCATTTCTAACCAATATTGATTGAGCTGGAGTCATTTTTCTAACTTGCCAGAATGTCTTCTTTGTTTGGACAGACTATAATTATTATTCAATTCCCGTACACCTGCATTTATTTATTTTCAGAAGATACTGTTTCTAAAGTGGAATTAGTACTGGTATTACTGAAGTTTTCCTATTCATATTGCGTATTGAACTTTTTTAAAATTTCAAGTACGGAGACAAGATACATAGCTTCCCATCCTTTCTGTTATTATTCTTAGCAGCATTTTCCTCCCAGTCTAATAAAATTTGTGGATTCTATTCGCGTTTATCGCAATATTGGGCAGGAATGAAAGAAGTATCGAAGACATTCATTTTATTTTTAATTAATTTTTTATGCCAATTTTATTATGTTTCTTGTAACAACAAATAACTCTACAAGAGAATAATTTTATCGAATTCAGAGAAACAACGTTGCAGCTGAGTTAAGTATTCCAGTAGAACCTCCCATCTAAAAAGTTTTAAGAGAAAAAGTCACATTTGGCACCTTGGGGCTCTCGGTAATAATAATATGAGCCAACTTTGACACTATCCACTGTTTATACTAGAGCGCCACACGTTTCAAAAACAACGTTCGAATCTTAAATTGCTTTCGGTGGTGAGTGACAGTCAGAGAGAGATAGACGTGGTGAGAGAGAGACCGAGAGTGAGAGAAAGAGAGAGCAAGAGAGATTATGTGATAGAGGAAGAATGAGTGAGTGAGTGTGAGAGAATGAAAGTGGAAGTGAGCAAGGAAAAGGAGTACGAGATAGCGTGAGATAAAGTGTGTGAGTTGATGTGTGATTTGGAGAGAATGTCTGAAAGTGTAAGTGAGAAAGAGTGAGTGAGTGAGTGAGTATGAGATAGGGAGCATTTGGTAGGGTGAGAGAGAGAGAGAGAGTCTGTGTGAGAGAAAGCGTTTGTGTAGTGTGTGTGAGTACAAAGCGATTATTTTCGTGGCTCTGTCAATGAATATAGATGAGCTAAGCTAACTTGATATCACGTCGTGTCGCAAAGCATGGATGTTCACTGACGCGATCTGATTGCTCTTATGACGTTGATTTTGATGCTGTCAGGTATTGAACGCGGAACGTTGTCAACCGTAGCGGTCAATTTTGACTGGATATTGATTCATTTTCATCCTAAAAAGACGTGAGATTGACACGATTCATGTCATGTACTGAGATTACAATATACTCAGATAATCCTACATTAAAATTGAAGATACTGTGATTGAAAAAATCGTTAACTTTTAGCCGCTACAATACAATTTTCGTACAGTGAATCACTGAAAATTGTATCGTAGCGGCTAAAAATTTTCGGTTCTACTCGTATAATAAACCTGTACGGCTTATTGATATTTCCAATTAGAATAGTTATTATTAGGTTCTATACACTTCTCGGTAATAGCAATTCTCGTGATAAATAATAATCATTATCAATTTATTTCTCATGAAGCTTCAAAAGCTTTAAGAATGATTCGTTGTAACATAACGTTCCAAACTGCTTATTATCATAGATTAATTTTCGGTAGTCTCGAATGACTAGTACGTCATTTTCCAGTAAGTCTGACTCGTTCAAATAATTATCGCATTGTGAAACTAGCATTGAATAGATAATATTGAAAAGAAATTCTAATCGAATTCAGATCATTGCATAAGTTCTATAAGTGTATTGTTGATGCTTCTGTTCAAGGAATAGCCAGTAGATAGCAGTAGCTGTAGGGTCATTTACTTGGTCTGTAAGACACACGCACAAGCTTCGCCTACCCGTTTTCTGATTGGTCGGCTGTTTGAAACGAGGCTAACTCAGAATTGAGTCGCTAGGTGGCAGTAGCTGGTGGGTGATGAATTCGTTTGTAACAAGCCCCGCCTTCTCTCAACGGATTGGTTGACAGTTTGAAACTAAGCTAGTTCTGAATTCGAACACTAGATAACAGCAGCTACCGGGTCAAGAAATGATTCATCCACAATAATAACAACCGCTTTTCAGTTGTTTGACAAATGAATATTCTTCCAAATGAACCTAACAATTGATTTTTGTTGAAGTATGTTTTACATACTCTTGAGAGAAGAATGATCAAGTCAATGTTCCAATTCCAAATGCATGTTATTTATTGCGGATAAATCTGTCTCATGACTGAACTTAATTATTCAATGAATTTACTTTATTTAGACTGTACTTTTTATTTTTTTCATTTTCTTTTAATATTTATTTGTTCTGTACGGTAGATAATACAGTATTACGGTATACAGATAATATGGTATTTGATTTGATATTTTACAAGATGTATTATTCAGATTAGTTGTGAAAATTTAGCTATCTCTTTGATGACACCTGAAACAGGATCCTGGAGGTGACTGATAATGATCATACGCTATCTGAACGAATACACTCTTCAACCTGAATATGAACGTACCTCTAACATAAGTATAAACTTCTTTACATCATTACATGTACATTTTTTGTTCAGTGCTACTATCGATGTATGTTAGAAGGGTACTGAGATTTCGATTTCTACATGTATCATGGTATTTCTACCATAAAAAGTGATTAAAACCAGAACAACCCATAGTAATCCATGTCCATCTATCGTTCCAATCCTCATTTCCTGAACACAGCGCTGTGTATTTAGACTGGCGACTGGCTCTGCAGCAATGAGCACGCTGCTTTCATGATTCAAATACAAAGACCAAATATACACGTCCCGTTCACGGCCCGTAGACGGGCGACCGTCAATAGCGGGTTGAATGTTGTGCTCTGCGCTGTGCTCAGTGAGTGAGTATTTCTTGTTTTGATAAGCGAGTCGGTAGTAAATTGGGAATCTGTAGCAAGTACCTACTCCTCCTCCTCATACTCGTCCTACTCCTCCTCCTTCTCCTCCTCATTCACCTCCTCCTTCTCCTCCTTCTCCTCCTCCACCTCCTACTCCTCTTCATTCATTTCCTTCCCTTCCCGTTATTCATCATCTTCATTGTTTCACCCACAATCATTTACTTCTTCATCATCTAATCACTAATCATCTCTTTTTCTCTTCTTCTTTCGTTTTTTTCCATATTTTTGTACTCTTCCACATCTTCGTTCTCTCTTACCCATTATCAACCCTTTTTTCTTATTACATCTCACTTTCCCTCTGCATCCTCATTGTCAACACACTTTACGATTCGTTGGCCATTCTTCCCTCATCAATATTATCTATCCTTTTTTTCACTTTCTTCACCCATTATTTTTGTCCCCTCCTCTTCAATTTTCCTTTTACATCCTCAATTGTCATTCACATTCACAATTTTATCATTCTCTTTAACAATTTTATCATTCTCATCAACAATTCTATCATTCTCTTCAACAATTTTATCATTCTCTTTAACAATTTTATCATTCTCTTCAACAATTTTATCATTCTCTTTAACAATTTTATCATTCTCTTCAACAATTTTATCATTCTCTTTAACAATTTTGTCATCCTCTTTCTCTCATCTAACTTTATCCATCATCAAACTCTTTTCTCCCTTATTTCGTTCCTCCTGTTCTTATATCCTACTGCTCCCCCATCTTCCTCCTAGAGCTCCTATTCCTTCACTCCACTTTCTATTCCTTCTTTAGACTTTACCTTTTTTCTCTCCTATCCACCCTCTTTTTCTCAACTAATCCTTCTTCCCTTCACCCAATTCTTCTTCATTTGACTTAATTTCCTTCTCTACCTTCTCTCCTTTCTATCCACCCACTTTTCCTCAACTAATCCTTCTTCTTTTGACTTAATTTACTTCTCTACCTTCTCTCCTTCCTATCCACCCTCTTTTTCTCAACTAATCCTTCTTTCCTTCACCTAATTCTTCTTCTTTTGACTTAATTCACTTCAGTACCTTCTCTCCCTCCTATCCACCCTCTTCTACTCCTCTTATCCTTCTTCTCTTCTTTCTATCTTACCCCCTCTTCTCTCTTTCCTCACCATTTCATCACTCTGCATTCCTCACCAAGAGAATCACGACATCTGCCCTAGATGTAGCAGAAGCAGGCTTCATCCACTTGAATACAGTGTTTGTATTCACTCCTCCCTGATTAACCCTGCTGATTCAAATAATGTTCTGCCCCCTCGTATAGACTGTCCACACGAAGAAGACATTCTGGCATGATGGGAAAATTACTTCAGATCGGTCAATATTGGTTCAAAAATTATATATTTGGTATCAAATTGTAGATCAGAAAGTTGTCTACATTTTGAGAACAAATTTATAATTTTTGAACCAATACAGACCTAGCTGGAGTCATTTTCCCATCTTGCCAGAATGTCTTCTTTGTTTGGACAGACTATATCATATTGAAACAACTGCTCATAGCAGATCCTGGGTTATATTGTATTGAAGCAACTAGCGAAGCTTCAATATAGGTTAGATTATCAATGGGAAAACCTCACTGCGTAATTCGAGGCAGAGTCTAGAAAACGATAAAAATAATAGACTGTAATTAATCCTGTTCTGATTACAAATAGGAAAAATTATATAAGGAATTGATTATAAAAAGGAATATACTGATTGTCACAGTTTATTGAGTCTTGCGAATCCACGCCACATGCACATCTAGACATCTATTTTGGAACAAGAGTAGAGCATTATCAATGGAACAAACCGGTAAACTTTTATTTGGAAAATAATAGCATTTTCAGGCATAAATTTAGGGGTTTCTCTCATCCATACATGTATAACTCTTGAACCACAGGAGATAGAGTGGAATGGCAATGACATGGAATAAAGAGAATTCAATTTTCTAAATAATGAGAAAGAATTTGGGTTTTTATCTTCAATGGTCGCTGAGATAAATCCAATATAAAAAATCCTTGCAAATAGAATCTTTGAGGGGGTGCTGGAGGGGAAGCAAGAGGGGTAGGGGTGGGGACTTTTGACAGAACACTTGTCTATATGATAGTAATAGATGGGGGAAAAATTAGCCTCAAATATTTTTTTCCTCTAAAAAACACTCATTGACTGGACTATTTGTAATATTACAAATTTTCTTATTACAGCTTTATCAATTTGAAATCTATTGTATATTTAGGCACCTGGTTCAGAAAACCTTCAGGTTTGACGGAACCATTTTTTAAATGTATTTTTTATAAATAAAATTTAATGGATTATAAATCATAATAATCTTTATTGAGTAATAATACATAGAAGAGTACAACAGGCAAAGCCCAAAACTGTTCCTCTTACAATTTATACAAACATATTAAAGATAGGTTATATGATATTTTTCACACATATTTCCACCATTTTTTACACAAAGATGAGTGAAATAAAGAGTAACTAAGCTGAATGGGGAGGAGTTCATCAGGATTCTAAAAGAAAGTAAATTATAATGTAATTTTTAATAAATCAATTTACATTCCATACAATTGTGTGAATTATTGAAATTCTATGAACTATAGTAAACTGCATTCTAGTTTGCCAGAACTCACTCATTCCTCACAAACCAAGAAATGCAAACTCATTAGATATGCAACCCAGAGTTGGAACGTAAGAACTTCGCAAAATGCGTGGAAAACCTACCAAGTTGCAATTAAGAAGTGGACCCATCCGGAAGATGAGTGTTACAAATGAAATGGCAGTCAGCAGTAAGGTATATAGTCTGTCCAAGCAAAGAAGACATTCTGGCAAGATGGTAAAATGTGTCCAGCTCGGTCAATATTGGTTCAAAAATAATAAACTTGTTCTTAAATTGTAGGAAACATTTTTCTCTACAATTTGAGAACAAATTGAGTATTTTTGAACTAATATCGACCGAGCTGGAGCCATTTCCCCATCTTGCCAGAATGTCTTCTTAGCTTGGACACACTATAGCTTCCGCAATCTGCCTTCATGCTTTTTGAAGAAGATTGGACCATGAAATAATCCAAAACTCAGAGCGAGCTTGGAGCAATTCGAAGGATTTCATGTGTGAGGCTTAATGAGAGTCTAGAATGTTCTAGCTAAGTTTACACAGATCATATCAAGATATCACGTTGAATCCTGTCGTACCGTTTGAATTCCAACATCTTTTTTCAAGTCCTGCTCAAACTCAGCATACCATCTTTTACCACTCTTTTTCTACAGTCTGTTTCCAGCAAAGAAGACATTCTCACAAGATGGGAAAATGACTCCAGCTCGATCAATATTGTTTCAAAAATCAAAAAATTGGTCTCTAATTGAAGAAAACCTTCTGATCTACAACTTGGGACCACATTTATAATTTTTGAAACAATATTGACCGATCTGGAGTAATTTCCCATCTTGCCAGAATGTCTTCTTTGCTTGGACAGACTGAACAACCTGGTTTCTTATCCATTTCCCAACCTCCTCCACATTTATGCAACTTTTTCCCCCTGGATAAAAGAAAACCTTCGTTTCCATTCCCCCAAAACTTTTTAACTTATTCTTTGCAAGATAAAAATTTTTGTTTCGAATATTCAAACTTGGCTTTCAAGTCGCAGACTTTCTTTTACCATTATCTACTTGATTCCATATTTTTAGAACAGTAGCAAAAAATATGAGGAATTTTATGAAAGGGTGAAATCCTCTTACTTGGCTTATTGTTAAACCCAGTTTATTGCTAGGCTTTCCAAATACCAGCTCACAATTGTTAAAAAATATGAACTTAATAGGCCTATTTCAAGTTTCTTTATTCTGTATAGAATTTCCATGTGTTAAAATTTCCAAACTTGTTCTCAGTTGTATTGGAACTTTAGTTTTCAAGTTTGATGATTTGAATTTTATTTGTAAATTTTTCATCAGTTCAGTTATTTATGGTTTGGATTATTTAGTTTCAGTTATTTATGGTTATGAATACATATGGGGCACAGAGAGGAGTACTTACATCACTACGTGCTGAAATAAGGATTTAAATTGTTGAGAATTGGTATGAACAATTTTAAATTCCATGATTCTTGTTTTTATTATCGAAACCATCATTGCTTCTTCTATGTTATCGATTGAAAGAATCTCAAACATTCATTATCAAAAACAAATTTTATGTAGTTCAAATCCTATGATACACATCATTTGAGCAGCTATGAGAACCATACATTCTAATATACTTTCAAAATCTGTTCCTCCAATAACGTGATTCTCGTTGTCAAATACACTAGACCTAGTAAATTTCCAATAATATTGAAATACAGCTACCTACGCCAGTAATGAAAATAGCAATTCAAATACGAGCTCCATAATGCTATCCGCTATAGGGAGCATGAATAAACGTTCCACTGCACTGTCACTATATAGTACGGTCTAGCAAAGAAGACATTCTGGCAAGATGGAAAAATGACTCCAGCTCGGTCAATATTCGTTCAAGAAGTATAAATTTATTCTTAAATTGTAGAAAACATTCAGCTCTACAACTTGAGATCAAAATTGTAATTTTTGAGCCAATCTTGACCAAGCTGTAGTCATTTTTCCATCTTGCCAGAGTGTCTTCTTTGCAAGTTCAGAATACAGCAAACCCTCGGCCGCTTAATTTACATGGATGGCTGCAGTGAATGTTATATTTTGCATTCAATCATTTTCAATATATCATGTGTGCTAATGATTTATATAACAATATGCAGATGGGCAACTAGATGACTACGAAATGATATATTGTTAGAGTGAGAGGATGTATGTTGGGATGATCATGAATGATACAAGAGATGTGAACAGTAAAGTGAGTAAGAGGATAGAGAAGAGGAGGAGGGAGAGAAGAAGATAAGATGAACAGGAACAATATTTATTTATTTATTTATTTATTTATTAACGAGATTAAAATACAATAGGATTGAAACACAGATTAATAATGAACGAGTTACAGGAGAAATGGAGATAAAAAGAAGAAAAGTTAGTAGAAAGAGAACAAGTAGTGATGAAGAGTAAGAAAGAGATGAGCCATGAAAGATAATGAGAAAGAGTAGAGCAGAGAGAAATCGATTTAATTAAAGAGAGGGACAAAAAAGATAGATAAACTAATGTTTTAAATCTCAAGGTGAATTCAATGTTTTAATATCTACGGAATAATGATGATAAATCATTTAATAAGAAAAAAATAGAGAGTAACAAGACTAGAATAACGAGGAATAAATGGGAAGCGAAAAAATATATAATGAATGAATGAAATTAGGAAATGAGACAGATTAAGTGAGCTAGGAGAAATGAGGATAATAATGAGCGAGAGAGATGTGAATAGAGAGGGAAGGTGGACCAAAAGAAGAAATTTTTAATGTAGATAGAAAAATAAGAAAGACTGAAAAGTAGTGAGCTACTAGAAAATATCTAAGAAGAGAAAGATAGACACTTAGAATGAAGATTGAATCTGGAAGTAGTAGGCAGAAGTGATAAACACCTACGGAGAATGATAATTGATAAACTTGGAACATAGATGCCAATAGAGGGTGATAGAAAGAGAAAAAAGGTGGAAGATGAGAAATGAGAGAGGAAGAAAAAGGTGTAGGACTAAATAATGAGGAATGGTCAAACGATAGAGTTACAGATAAAGAGTGAGTCATTGAGGAATGATGTATTACCCTCCATGACAGTTCTGTATAGTGAGGTATGAACAGCTCTGACAAAGAGCTTACTCAACATACTGGGCAATGTACGTTGCATGGTTTGTAGGGTGTGGAGAATATATGTAGAAACAGTAGATGTATTATTCTCCAGTGGTGTGGACTGATGTTCTCCAGTTCTGTAGCAAAACCAAACCAACCGTTTCCTGGACAAATTTACGATCACAATAAATTTCAGTGTATCATATTCAGCAGTCGGCCTGATGGATTATACGATAAGACAGGGATTCAGTTTTGGATTGGTCAAGAGGAATTATCATTTTTGTGCTTAAAATGTAACCTACCTTTGTGATTGTAACCTACAGTTCAACAATATTGAAAAGTCTACTGCCTCTCGTTTTAAATTTTTGTCTGCTTTGTTTTGATTATTTTGTTTCCATTAAGACTTGTATGATTTGATGGAGAACCGATGGTTTGAATAATGGAAAGAAAACACAATGATCCGATCATCCCATAGTGAATTCACATTGAATCATTGACTCCAATGAACGCCATGTTCAAACACATACTAGATGGATAACCTATCGAATAACAAGCTGTGAATTAATCCAAAATTATTGTAGACCAACATTGTGTAGACGAAGTAGAATGAAAAATCCATTTGCAATAATTATTCAAATCAAATCAAAATTTTTATTTATTCATAAAGTGAGACATACAAGTTGAAATTAATAACAATATAGAAGAATAATATACTTCTCACATTGTTTGGTAGTTTTTAAAGAGAATTTAATGGAATTACAATACCTCAATTACCTGTTAAAAATGAGTATATTAAGAGAAAAAAATCAAATTCCATGTGGGAAATTTATGGATTGCTTTTGTATGAGTACCTTCCAAGTTAGAATACAGAGTAAAATTTTCTATTCATGTCATCAAATTGTATTGAGTTTAAAAAATGGAATTTTATTGATTTTTTAGTTAGTTACGAATTTTCAAACATTTTGAGAGAACTCAATGTTCAAAGACCATCTCGTAGTATTATCCAGCCTCATTTTATCATGAAAGTTACAGTCTTCATCCAAATGAAATTGCAGTGGAATTGTGAAAATGGGCTTCCAGGTGTCATCAATTTTTATTTAAAAAATTGCTTCAATTTATTTAAATGGAGTAAACCTCGAACAAACTGCCCCGGAGAAATACTTCAGCTTCATGTTTGAATAAAGCTAATGATCAAATAAATGATCATGATCATTTATATTATAGCTATCTTCTGTCCAAGCAAAGAAGAGCCTTTGGCAAGATGAGGAAATGACTCCAGCTTGGTCAATATTTGTTCAAAAAATATTGATTTGGTCTCAAATTATAGATCAGAATTTTCCCTATGATTGAGACCAAATCAATAATTTTTGAACCAATATTGACCGAGCTGGAGTCATTTCTCATCTTGCCAGAGGTTCTTCTTTGCTTCGGCAGATTATAGATAATATTTCTATCAAACAAAGTTATTAAACTTCTAATTTCCATTGTACAGTATTATAACTACATTTGTATAATGTTGCTCTTTCAAAAACTTTCGAGTCAAAAAATGGAATAAAAATTTTATCTTCATGTTTTCTAACAGACCAATTAGACATTCTTCCTGATTATTGCGACGTGATTAATACAAGGGTCTTGCAGTGATAAGAGATGAGAAGCAACTAGCAAGCTGACACATATTATTCTCTCACACATTAGTATTATCATCCCCCTTCTCACCTTTCCGACCCCCCCCCCCCCCACCCTCCTCATCCACCAAAACCACATCTTGAGATGGAACAGCAATAATTCTCTGTCTGGCAGACAGACTTCACTTCACTTCAGCACTCATCTTAATGGAAATGGGTCACAGCAATAAGCTCTAGACATCCTTGATAGTGTGGTGTAGATCACTTACCACGATTTCAATCTAGTTTAAAATGATTACTCATGATTTCGCTCTAGTTAACCATGTTTATTATTGATATTACTATGGTTTATAATAATTATATCTATTGATGACATTAATTGGTAATTGGAAAGGCGAAGGCGGCTTATAAAATTATGAGAAGAGCATCAAACAAATGTAATCTAGGATTTGAATCTTACACAGTTCAGTTATGGAGCTTGGACTGAAACTTGGAAGAAATATCTTCAATAAACAAATACCAATATGAGCCAGGAATCAGTTATGAAGCTTGGACTGAAACTTAAAAGGAAGATCTTCAACAAACAAATACCAATATGAGCCAGAAATCAGTTATGAAGCTTGGACTGAAACTTAAAAGAAAGTTCTCCAACAAACAAATACCAATATGAGCCAGGAATCAGTTATGAAGCTTGGACTGAAACTTGAAAGAAAGATCTTAAGCAAGCAAATACCAATATGAGCCAGGAATTAAACCAGTAGTTAGAGATTGCTCAAAAAGAAGACACAACTTCCAATATAAAATGTATTGTGATGAAGTGTCTTCTCAGCTGGCGCGTAGACAGTGACCGTAGATATAGTAGACCTACATCTATATGTATACTTAATCTATGCTGTGACTGACAAATTTGCTCTTTCACCTCATTGTGCACAAAGTTTGCTACATGAAAAACCAAACAGCAGCATACGCCGAAAGCAAATTAGTGTGTTTGACATGACCCACAGTACCTACGCAACCTGTCCTATGCGTATAGTAGATGACATATTCTGCTATCAAATAGAGCGGGCCATTTACAGGCAGGTAGGTCGGTTACAAAGCTTTCCACATCCAATCAAAATTAGCTGAACTCTGTGCTATGTGTGTCCAAGCGAAGAAGACATTCTGGCAAGATGGGAAAATGACTCCAGCTCGGTAAAAATTGATTCAAAAATTATAAATCTCATCTCAAATTGTAGATCAGAATATTTTCTACAATTTAGGAACAAATTTATAATTTTTGAATCAATATTGACCGAGCTGAGGTCATTCTCCCATCTTGGCAGAATGTCTTCTTTGCTTGGACAAATTATAGCTGCAGGTGCATACAAAACTGCTTTGAAATTGCACTATTGAGAGACATACCGTGCAAATGATGGACAATGGCAACCAGCTGAAATAAATTATACAACCACGATACAATCATACTCCAATCAATGAAATGTCATTCAATGAACCGTGAATCTGAATGCATCCAAGTTCAATGTTTGGATTACTCCCTACAATAGTTTGTTATCCACAGTAGTCAGTCTCTCAATTTCATCAAACTAGAATTATTTCATCATTATTCATTATACATTCTCCAAACATGTACTATATAATAATACAACATTGAAAATTTATTTATTTACTTATTGGTACATATACATATATGGGTACTACAGGCCTAGTATGCCTTACTTTGTACTATTTGTATAGTAGTAAGATTACAATTTTTTTTTCGCTGCACTTCACGGAAAGAAGGTCCTTACCGATCCCTATGTAGACTAGGAAGTCATCATTTACATGCGTTATCAATCGGCTGTTGTCCTCGCGCGGTAAGAGCTTCTTACCATATGAGGACCAGATTACTTATTTTCTTATCAAGCGTGGACAGCTGGCGCCATCTAGCGAGAGAAAATGCAACTACAATGACCGCTCTCTCTGTAATGCTGCCACAAATTGGTCAAAAACAAGAAACTTTGTATTGCTATTGTACAATTTAGGATGATCATACAAAAACTATCATGAGCTTAAACGTTTCTGGACTAAGAAAATCGAGTATTCTGATAGTTTTTAAGTAATATCCAATTGATTAAATCAATAAACTTGTGATGCAAACTTTCAATACTTGGCAGTTCAGCCTACTCCAGATTCAGCTCAGCCAAAGCTAGTATAGTAAGTTGTCCGGTCTAGCTGTTCTTAGATCTCATTAATCCTATTTGTTTTGTTCATTGATAAGATTATAGTGATAGAATTTATTTGAAGTGTACCGAAAAAATTATACACTCACTTGCCCAGGAAGTTTTTTACAGTATTCGGAATTATTCCCAGGCTTGGCAAGCCTCGCCCGGGAAGCTATCCTCATACTGTAAACTTTTCCTTACCGGGCTTGTGGCGTAATGTACTATTAGTGCACTCATGAATTACCCAAGTAAGATTACCCAAGTGCACTCATGAATCAAATTACATCAGTATACACATAATAACAAAAAATAGAAGTAGGCAATTGAAAAAAGGTTATGTAAATACTTCATAGGTTCAGATGCTGCAGAGGCTCTCCTACATTCGCCCTATAGATAAATATCCCAATATTCACAAAATACTGTTGATTATCTTACTACTTACTTAACGCAATACCATTTAATAACTTTTGAAAACCATTACTGCCACTTAACTCAGCCCTATAACGCCGTCTAGTTGAAACTTTATTTTTTATCTACCATTAGTAATCAATAGGTATCATGATCTTCATGGGAATCTCCCATTATTTTTAATTATTAGTATTAACAATTTTATTGTGAATTCATTTCCACCATAGTATTTGCTCTCTGATTGTCCAATAATGCGACTCCTCCCCGCACACGGACTAACCATCCATGCAGGGAGAATATTCATTATCTGTAACACTGATATTTTTTTGTAAATATGTATTTTTATGAATAAACAAACGCATTTGAATTTGAATTTGAAATGCTGATACTAAAAAAAGAGAGGAGAAAGTGAGAGAGCTGAATAGAAATAAAATAACTCAAAGTAACATTGGGGAAAGATGTTTTATACCCATTTTATAACAATATCAACGAGCAAGCTCAACAACCAACACATGCCTTATAATGAAGTCCACCTGAATAAATCCCTCACCATCAAGAATTGAAAAAATAATTCAACTTCCTCTTCAAGGCAGGCTTTGTAATGGTGAAGAGATCAACCTGTCCATCTAAACGGAGGATTTCCCTTGGAATTCTATTCATAGGTGATGAATAGTAATGAGCAACAGCGAAGGACCTGTTAATGGAAAATTCCTGACTGGTTCTATTATGGATATAATTGTATTGAAATTGACGTTGTTTCAATACAAGAAACAATGAACATGTTAGTGTTACAATCATGGATATACTAGAATACACTGAAGTCATGTTACACACAACACGATTTATAGACGTACAGTTTTTTCTTTATTAATTTTACTAGATTGGACAGACCTTGGCAAGCATGATGTGTCTCTACGTACATCATATGTTTGCCAAGCTCCATTGAATCTAGTGAGATGTATAAGGACGGCGAAAAACCGGAAGTCCAAAAATTGCTGTTTGTGAAACAGGGGTGTAGGACTGTAGACTAATAAAAAATTTGCCAAATCTACATACACTATGGTTTTTATGATAACGTTATAGGTAAACGTTTGAGAGTAGCTCGTTTCTAAATATTGGCTAAAATATGTGAATGATCCTTACCGTATACTGTATTATAGTATTCGTGAATACTGTTTCCTTGGTCTCAGGGCTACATTTATCACTGTTTTTTTTTTTTTTAATAACTATCAAGTACTCTTTTGAATTATTTTTCCAATGCATGACATGTTTCAACTAATTATAGTCATTCGTGAATACAATGAAGCAATGATATGAATTCTAGAGGTTTCCAGGATCGAATCCCATGAAAAGTGTTAATGTGAAGGAGATTAATAATTATTGTATTGCATGGATCAATATTATACTATTGAAGCTTCTCATTCTTGAAAATCTGGAGCACTCTCAGCGTTAGAAATAAAGCTAATCCGCTGTTGACGACATCTAATCCAATACCTTATGGCCAGTTTTATGGCCATCCAAGGTACTTTCAACGAACATTTAACAGCTGTATTTAGACTACAAACCCCGATGCCATATAATGTCACAAAACAACGCGTTATAGCGGTATTGGTTGGAAACACGGGTAGATTACACCACTCATAAACATACATCTCTAACACACACTCTCTGTCTCTCTTTCATTCTCACCCTCACTCTCACTTTCTTTCTCTCTCTCTCTCTCTCTCTCTCTCTCTCCTTCTCTCATCTCTTACTCTCTTTCTTAAAGGAATAGTTTTGTCTTGAAAATCACTTCAAGGAAATTGAAAATGGATTGAAAAAACTCATTGCACAAGAATCTACACCAAATTCTTGTGGATTTATAATCAATTTTTCAGTTCAAAACATATCAGTTTAAATCTTCATCTCCCACTGTCTAATATGAAATGAACATAAAAATTGCTTTGAATAGCGAATTCTAGTATTGGACAGCTAGACTACTTATCACAGTAATCAGACTAATACTCAGCCCAAGTAAAGTCAGTCCAAGATAATTTGATAAAAGCTAATTTGATCAAAGATCGAGTATCAAAGATAAAAGATCGAAGAGAAAAGATAAAAAATAAAAGATAGAAGATCAAAGAATTTGATCAGAGATCATTTGATCAAAGATCAATGGTTGAAGATCAAAGATTGAAGATCATTTGATCAAAGATCAAGATCAAAGATCATTTGATCAAAAATCATTTGATCAGATATCTTTTGATCAAATATCAAAGATCATTTGATCAAATAGAAAAGATAAAAGATAGAAGATAGAAGATCAAAGATCAAAGATTTGATCAGAGATCATTTGATCAAAGATCAATGGTTAAAGATCAAAGATCAATGATCAGAGATCATTTGATCAAAGATCATTTGATCAGAGATTATTTGATCAAAGATCATTCGATTGAAGATCAAAGATCAAAGATCAAGACTAATGAATCTGTAGTTTGACAATATCTTGTATTTTTATTATTAAATTTCAAATTCAAATCAATTTATTCAATATTTGATACATTACACAATATATTATAAACACTAATAAAGGCATTGAGTAAAGAATCTACACCCTTATTTATACTAAAGCCACAAAGTGACATACTAATCTATCAAATTTATTGACCACTTGCCGATATGCGGTATAGCTAAGTTATACATCACTGAAAAGTCTGAAAACTTGTAAAATTCCTTCCCAGAGGGGGGTTTTGCCCCTCCACCCAAAAAAATTGTCAACTTTTTAGTTTGAAATTACAAATATCAATACAGCAAGATTAGTAGAAGTAAATTTCATAATATTGGATACAGCATTCCGCATTGAAAATCAATATGATCTAGGTCCAGCTCAATTTGGTAAAAACTTACTCTAAGTGTAGCTAACTGTCACTGTAAACTGTACAGTACTACTGTATATTTTGTAAGTAGCCTCCTGTAACAGAATTATAGCAAGTAGGAGCATACTCTCTAATATTAGATACACTATTCCGCATTTAACTCCAATATTATGGTCTAGCTGAATAAATATTGCTGCTAAATACGGTAAAACACACTCACGTGTAGTAGGCTACATACGTTCCATATAGACCTAAATAATGTTAGTGTGATGTTAATGATGTTGGAGACTAATCCCAGCTCAACGTGTGCAGATTCGCCTAATGTTGGTCAGCAGGGGGTTGAACGCTAGGGGGAAGCAGGGGGTGTTCATAGCTCCAGGCGCGTTACTCGATAGACACGCGGCCGAGCGTTATTTAATTTTCCTGTAGAGAAACACGATTTTCTTCATTAGATTGGATGAAGGAGCGAGCCGAGTGACTCGTGTTACAGCTGTAAAACGCTGTGAAGAGGTGCCGCTGCCTTAGTCTGAACGATCAGAGAAGACATTCTGGCAATATAGAAAAATGATTCCAACTCGGTCAATATTGGTTCAAAAATCACAAATTCAATCTCAAATTGTCAAGCAGATTGTTTTCTAAAATTTGAGACCAAATTCTTCATTTTTTAACCAATTTTGACCGATCTGCAGTCATTTTCCCATCTTGCCACAATGTCTTCTTTGCTCGAACAGCCGCGGGTCATAATTAAAGCCCCCAGTCGAGTCACACACACATTTCACCCTCAAGTTTAGCAGCGCCTACTACTTCAAACAATCTACAATGAAAAATGTGCTCATAATGATGATGATGGAGGAGGTTTAAAGGAAAATTGAAAGAATAGAATAGAGAGAAAGAGGGCGAGGGAGAATTTTGAGAGAATTAGAAGAGAGTGAAATTAGTGAAGAATTACATTGAAAAGTTGGAGGACGAGCTAAAGGACAATAGAATGAGAAGAAAAGAGAAAGATATCGTGAGAAATTGAATGGCGAGAGTGAGAGGTATAAATGATAGCAATGATAGGAAGTAAGAGAAAAGAGTAAAGAGAGGACAATGGAAGGAGGAAAATAAAGTGGGAAAAAAGCAGATAGAATGGGAAGGTGAAGGAAATGAGAGAAACTTTATGAAAATAATTCGAGGATAGTAGAGAATGGGTAGTAGAGTGAGATTTGGTACAATGTGGAGAAGAAACTAAATGAAAGAAGTAACTGCCTCTTTCATAGCCCTATGAAAGTGTTTGATAATGAATATTTCTCATAAAATCTCCTTTAAAACCAAGGTCACATTGACTCAAAAAATAATACTCATACAGTATTCTTCATAGTTAATATTACAGAAGGTGCGTTGGATATTGGATTCAAATTCATTGAATTGATAAAGTAAAATAAAGGACCTGTCCATTAAGAAGTAATATTTGTGGGTTAGGCGATGCGGTAGTGATAATTATATGTACATTAAACATAACTTACACATGAAAATTGTAAAACTTTAGTTCTATAGACAAAGCCTACAATAACGTATTACTTTTGAGAAATAGAATATTTGGAAGAATAGATTTAGATTCCCTCATTTGTATAGGTTGAACTGAAAACAATTTTCAGCAATCACTCACTGCTTATTAGATTGAATATATTGATTTTAAAACGCAAAATATTCGCGTGAACAATCTTCTAATTATTGGTGTTAACATCACTGAAGGATCTTTTTTAATATCACCTTCACAGGGTAATATTAGCATTTCACTTTTTCGCAAGTTATATAGATGAATTGATACTGTGATGCATATAACTTTTTTGTTCGTCAAATAAAAAAAAAAAGACAAGATATTCCAAATTACAGATTACCGGTATCAGTTGCCACACCAATATCAATCTATGATTGATTACAAATCTCTGATGAAGCTGGAGTTTACCAAAGATTGATAACGGTGTAGCAACAAAACCCGGTATCTCGATTTTTAATAAATCTTTGCTTTGACAATATCTTCCCTTATCATTCAATATGAATAACTAATAACTACCACGATATCACTTCTTAAACTACACAATTTTGATCTAGGCAATTTTTTTACAAATTTTTGATCTACGGATAGTTTTTATCATTTGAGCCACTAATTACTGAACTCAAACAAGATCCCAACGTTTCAAACGTAATTAACACAATAATTTCCATCGCTGTGTACAATAAGCGCTGTCAATCAGATCAAATGTAATAATTCACTGTAAGTTCCGTTTGCACTAATGATGAAAGGACAGATTTTCAATTGTGAATTGCAATGCTTGCATAGGGTACATGCAGAGAGAAATATAAGGTAACACAGCACATGTTTGTGTGTTCAAGTACGATAGCCGCAAGCTAGCACGGTCGACATGATTAGTGAATTCACTATGAAATCAACATCCTCCAGCTATGTAGTCTGTCCAAGCAAAGAAGACATTCTGGCAAGATGGAAGATTGACTCCAGCTCGGTCAATATTGTTTCAAAAAATCATAAATTTGTCTCAAATTGTTTATCAGGATGTTTCCTACAATTTGAGACCAAATTTAAAAATTTTGAACCAATATTGACCGAGCAGGAGTCATTTTCCCAACTTGCCAGAATGTCTTCTTCGCTTGGACAAACCTAACGCAGTCCTTGTTAACTGCTGGCTTTTTCACTCTGCAAATATTGCATTTCACAGTCCTATTATTTCACCTTATGGAATCGAGTAGTTGTTCAGCTAATAAAATACTTGTTTTCTCTCCTCTGTGGCTTATCTGAGCCTGATAACAATGGGTCAATGTTTTCCATATTATGTGAATGTTTTGAATAAAAACTTCTTTCTTCAATTGCGGTTGATTATGTGAGAAGCATTTCATTATTCTCGGTATCATTCTGAGTTTTATATTATTTTTTTCAAATTGAACATTAATATGCATTTACATTTCTGTTCAAATACTTGTGTACAACACGACTATTGGCATGTGCCATGATAACAAAACTGTATTATGTTATGGCAGTAATAATGTTGAATACAATAGTAATTAAAACTCTAATGTAATGATCAAAAGAACGCACCTATAGTTTTCTTTTTAATAGAAAGTTGGTTAATTAGTTTACATCTACTTTATAGTTATTATTTGTGAAACTATAGCTGTATAAGTTTTCTTCAAAAGTAAAAATAACACTCTTGAGACTTGAATTTCTAATAGACCAATTAATTATTATTTATTTCTATTATTTATTTAATAAATTATTTAAGTGTTTCAACGCATTAGTCAGATGTAGTTTTTGCATAGGCTTCCACTCGGTTAATTCATTTATAGGCTAAAATTCATGTAGGCTATATCTTAATAAAACTAATTGTTATTGTGCATCGAATCAATCATTTCTCTATTTCAATGATAAAAACAGAGTAAGTAATTACCTGGTTTTATCTGAAAACTTGCGCAAGTTGCCTAATTTGAATGACAATGAATGATCAGTTTCTGATCGTTGGAATTTAATAATAGAAGCAGTAAAATATCTTTTTAATGAGATGGAATCTTGAATATTCAATATTCGATGTTCAAGCATAAAGCATTGTTAAGTTCTCGAAATAAATAGTTTTTATACAATAATAATCTGTGTTCAAAAGAGTTTGAACGATTTCTTTTTTCACTTTTTGAGTAGGGCTAGCTGTGATAGTTTTCCATATTAAATGAAGAGAAAAGATGTTGTCACATCACTGAATCAGTGGTTTGACAACATCTTGTCTTTCATTTAATGATATATATTTCTCTAATGAGTTTTGTAGTCTACCCACCAGAAACATCATAGTCCACGATTTAATTATGACGTTGGTAGCCTACATAATAATACATTAATTTCAATAAGGAATAAGGATTGAGGTGCCCCACATAAGTTACCCACCTTCCGCAAATTTACACAGTTTTGCTCTTCTGTTTAGCAAAGCTTGTAGTGGAGGCCCATCAGGTCTAAAATCTCTACTTTACAACCCGCAAAAGGCAGGGTAATGAATTTATTTCCACCTCTGAATGCTAAGTCGTGTTTTGTATATGAGAATAAACACATATGCCACCGAACTCCAACACTGGTGCTTTTAATAGAATTTCCCAACTTTTGGAAGCATCTAAGTTTTGAGGACTAATCCGGGACTTATATTGTGATATTCTGTGTTTCTAGTATTTCCTCTTCACTAACAAATATTTTTGTTTCTATTTTAGGAAAGGCTATCAAAATTTAAGAATTATTATACTTTTGAGATTTGAAGTATTTCCTCAGTTACTGGCAAAAACGTTTGTTTCTGTTCAGGAAAGAGTACAATCAAAATTAGGATATTAAGCTTAAAAAACTTAGTAGATACAAATGACTTTCACTTTTACAACAGTACTCACAATTTTGTTGCAACAAAGCTTTAAAAAAATCGTGAGTACTGTTGTAAAAGTGAAAGTCATTAGTATCAACTAAGTTTTTTAAGCTTACTATCATCAACAGTTCAAGTAGGATGAAGACAAAAGAAGAAATTGGGATATTTTTAAACTCTAGAGTTTTGATGAATATTTCTTTAATCGACCACGATAATGGGCCACAGAGCTACATCACTTACTACAGGGCTTCAAAACATTAATGTCTTCTCAAACTCTACAAGAATAAATATAATAATGTTAATCTTGAAGTGTTAAAATGATTATCTCACAAAAAATACTGTATATGAACATGAATTCTGCTAAGCACGTCGTTATCGATTATGTTCCAATCTTACTGTAAAACTGTGTATCCTTGGTTCAATTCAAGATACAGTAATAGTACAGAAAAACTCAACCACAATCAGACTACACACTTTCCAATAATGATACAACTTTATTCAATTATTTCTATTTTCTCATAAATGCATTACCTTGAATTATCTTTTTTAAAAGAAATTTTTAATAAGGACACGCATTTTAATACTAATTTTCTAAATATCTTGTTCCTAAAATCAAGTAGCCTACGGCATATGATTCCTAAAACTCTTAAATATACTTTATGACACATGAAAATTTTCTCTTTTTTGAGTACTTGAGTAGGTAAACATTCATTTATTCATTTTGATCGAGAAAAAATACAATGAATTCGTTGTACAAAAACACAGGCAATGGAGTCAAAAAAGAATTTTTCCAAATTTCGATAAATATTGAAAAAATAGAATATAAAATGAATCTGTGAAATCAGTGGTTTGAAAACATCTTGTCTTTTCATTTATTAAGGATAACTACCACAATATCAACTTCACAACTACTCAAAGAGGGAAAATAGAATATAGTGGTAGGCCTATAAGTGAATCAAAATTAAAATACTTATCAACAATCGAACTATTGTACTGATCCCATCTGATATCTCTCACCGGATTGCCTTTAGTGAGTCCTCATTAAAATTGGAACGACACAATCATCTGAACTTGGCTGCAAGACCATTCAATCGACCAAATCGCCATTACCGAAAGAGCTGCTCTCACTGCTGGATGGAGACTTGGATTATGCAAATAAAAACTGTACTCCACTGTATACTAACAGGGAATCCCCAGAGGGTTACATGGCCATTGGGGGTGCTACACGACCCCCCTCTCTTCCCCACACAAACGAGTTAAGTGAATGAAACGCCGCAAGAGTCTAACTCCCCCCCTCATCCCCCCAGCCATTCCTGGAAACCCTTTGTTTCAAGAGTACTAAACACGGTTAGAAGGGTTGACCGCGTTACCACTCCTTCTTGATGAGAACTTGGCCCGCTACTCGGAAAGCAAAATTCTCAGCACCGTCTCTTTTGTTCACTGTCACGTCTGAGGACGAATTGGAGGGCCCAACACGACCACCCATAGTAGAAACAGTAGTAGTAGTAAAGTCTTGTTTTAGACTTATCATTCATCAAAATTTAGGAAGAAATAGTACAGTATCAGCCTAGTTTTTCTGTAGTTCATTATTATTTATTTTACAGGAACTATTAAACTTATTGGTTAAAAACACAGGCTAATGTCCAAAACGTCTTTATACCAAATTTTGATGAATAATAAAGTTCGAGACTAGATTATATATTTCAACTGCACTTCAATTAAGAATTTATCGTCCAGAAGAAATACCGTATCATGAAAATTTTGAATTTAGAGCAATAGGATATTCCAATAAATGAATCATTTCACCTAATTTTAACACAATTTTTTATAAAATATTAAATAAACTCGAAAGTTTGGACCCACAATGAAAACACTATAATAAGTCAATAAATGAATAAATAAATGAATCTGATTAAGCAGAAAATACATTCTAGCCACTGGCAAGATGGGAGAATGGCTCTAGCTCAGTCAATATTGGTTCAAAAATTATAAAATTAGTCTTTCAAAATGTAGAGCAGAGGTTTTTATATTTTGAGACCAATTTTAGAAATCAAAATTGACAGAGCTGGAGTCATTTTCTCAGTTTGCCAGAATGTCTTCTATGCTCGACCAGACTATAGTAGAAGCTAGGCCACTCACCCGGCCGGACACCGGGAGGTACTGGGTTCGATTCCCAGTCCGGGCACAGGTTTTTGAACAGTTTCATTCAATGGATCTCGCTTGCTATGTAGTATATAGGTCAATATTTGCAGTTGATGAAGTCCTTTGTCTAGTTATATGGAGATTCAAATTAATTATCATTATTAGAAGCTAAATCGGTGTAATGCCTTATATTGGCTAGATGTTTTCTATTTCTTTGAAAATTCTTCAATTCCACTTTCAGAAATTGTTTGTTTTCTGAGGGTGATGCCCACATGAGCTCTTTGCCCATAGAACTCAAGCACGGGTATCCTACTCCAACGAACCACTCCCATTTATAACAGTTCCGTATTCATAGATTAAATTTCCAACAAATCAATGGGAAGTGATAAATTGATAATTAATTTTCCAGAAAACCTTTCAGTTAAAAACAACAGATAATCAAACCCTTGAGAACGTAATAAAGGTTGACTCTCTTCATGGCTTTCTTCGTTGACTCTCTCTAAATTTTTTATAGAGTCAAAAGAGAGATTATGATAATGATAATAATAGGAGGGCTCCCGATATTCAGATTACACAGCAGGCTAGTGTGGGTTCAGAAAACGCGAAGGTGAGACGCCGTCATCTCGAATTGCAAACAAGTTGGAAAACTTTCTCATTCCGACGTAACTCGAGGTATATTCTGTCCAAGCAAAGAAGACATTCTGGCAAGATAGGAAAATCACTCCATCTCGGTCAAAATTGATTCAAAAATTATAAATTTGTTCACAAATTGTAGGAAACATCCTGATCTACAATTTGAGACCAAATCTGTAATTTTTGAATCAATATTGACCAAGCTGGAATCATTTCCCCATCTTGCCAGAATGTCTTCTTTGCTTGGACAGACTATAATTTTGAGAGGAAGCTTCACGGAAACGAGAATGAGAAAGGTCTCATCTCAAGAGTAATTCAATTTTAGAACAAATTCAAGAGTCGGAATATTTTCAAGGCGAAAGTTGAATGGAATTCAACTGTCCTAGTACACACTAAACTATCACTCAAGTTGGAAACTTGAAATCAGACACCTAATTCGGGTGACGCGAAGTTGAGAGAACAGTCACCCAACAATTTATTCCAATCACTTGAGTGACACTTGACACAGACAGCGTTCCATTGCGTTTTCAGCTACTTGAAGCGTCTCTAAAGTTTAGTCGTTTGAAATACAAGCTGCAGTATTTGAATGTTTCCTTTTCAGTGTATGTAAAAGGGAATAAAAATTGAAATCACAGTACACTTTTTGGTATTTTTCAAAAGGTAGGCGTACTGTGCCTTTTAAAAAATACTAAAAAGGGTACTGTGATTTAAAGTTCTATTTACCAACATACAGTATTTGAAATATCTCACAATAGCTAAGAGTACACGGTTAAGTTCCCATCCAACAAGCTACAAAATTCCATCTAATAGATATGATACTACGTTATATAAGTTGTATAAATTGTATCTATGTTGTATAGATACAACCTAATACACGACATTTCACTTCTCAATTTAATAGTTTCAATTGTAGGCATATTATTAGATCGCCTTGTGTATCTTATTCAAGGGTTTCATAGAATTATTAAATTTATGAAAATCATTATATGTCTATTTAATTTAAAATTAAAGCTCACGAACAGACGAAAAGTCTTGTGAGCTTATTCTATTGTACAATGATTTTCTTGTATTGTGTCTTTGTAAAGATAATCTATGTAAATTGTACAAAGAATAAATAAATTTGAATTTTGAAATATAATATTTAGAAACTGATAAACGTATATTATTGTTCGGTATGAGTCATATTTATCGTATCATATATCAAATAATAATCATCGAAATAGTTTTATATCAAATATTATTTAGACATCTTGCATCACATTGTGCCATACATCAAGTATTAACTTTTGATAAATTTTTTTTCAAATTTTTGCACTTTCTTGAATCTATCTCAAAGGGAAATTGAACAAAGAATACACAGCAACTCAACACATACACCAAGATTCCAACCACTGAATTGAATACCGTCCAATGATGCTGAACGTAGTATAATTGTAGCACTACTGTATTATATATTAAAAATAAAATGAGGCCACCAATATCTTGCAGTGAGTAGATGTGTTCTTAATTTTGCTTGAAATTTTAAATTGAAAAGAATTCGAAACGTTAAAAGTTATTGAATTATTTATTTGGTGTTTTTTCTTGGAACTTTGGTGTAACCTATTTCTGAATTTAAAATTGTTTTTCTTTTATTTCGGTGGTAAAAATTGGTTTGGAGTTTCACTACATGACAAAACCTTAATTTGGACTTTTATTATAAATTGGTTTAGGAACAGTTATGGGCATTATGTCTGTTGTACTAACCTTTGTATCTTATTGAATAAATGATAAATGATAAATATTTTCTAATAGAAAAGATAGGAAGAAAATAAAACATAAAATCACCACTAGATATCTCATAATATTACTTTTAGAATTATCTACAAATAATTACAAGCACAACTTATTACACAAAAATATAAAATAACTTATAATAAGACCAACTGCTTTACGAACATTTCTCAAATCTACAGCTAAAAAAAGGCACGCATCAAAGGAAAAGATGAATCAGAAGAAATCAAACATAACATAATGCTACAAAATTGAAACACCATCAAAGTTTCTACATAAAAATTCACATATCTACAACACGACAACAACAATAACAACAACAAAACTGTGAAGTTCAAAAAATCAATCCAACACAGGCCTCTCTTTCTGTCAAGTAGTGAGACTACACTCTACTTGTCTACTATGAACATCGAGCACAACCAGAAGATACCCCTTCTTCAGAGAATATCTTTCAAAATAATTACCAAATATGTTTTCAACTGTTGTCAATGATATGCCGGATCTCACTGCCGAAGAGTTTCTTCTGCAATAATCTGCTCTGGCGTAGTCTATGTCAGGCTAGACCATTCAAGTACCGGTACGTTGTTTTCATCATGCAGTAGAATATCAATAAACTGATTATATTGATAACGACTCATGTAATTTTTTGTGCAACCAGTCCAAGTAGTGCACAATCTTTGTGTAAACTCCAGGCTTATTCGGTCTTCCACAGTTATGTCCCCAGCTGATGACACCGAACAACGTGTAGCGACCTGTGAAAATTGAAAAAAGAATGGTGAAAATCAAATAGTTGGAAAATCATACTTGAATATTTATAATTGATAATTTTGTGCCAATTATAATGACTATGGCCCTCCTCTAAAAGTTTCCTTAAAATAATATTGATAGTAGGAATTGACAAATATTTGATAATTGCTTACCTATATAGTCTCATGTATTCCTTTATTCTTGTAGCCTACTTTCAACATTCTTGATTTTGATGGTTCATCATTTACTCCAGTATTACTCTTAATCTTCTAACCAACTTCAGGATTTTTAATGTCTTTTTTATATCAAATCAAGTAAATAACTATATTATTAATGCTAGAATGAAGACTCCCACCTGTAAAAATTATACTTTTGCTGGTGGTGCCATAAACATTATTGAATTTTGCGTGGTATCTATATTATTATCACTGGCGGCTCGTGCCAACGAAACAAGTGAAGTGCCCGTATCTTTAACTGTCCCCACACCTGTTTCGTGGGCACGAGCTGCCAGTGATTATTATTTATTATAACTTCACTTTACTATTCTAAGAATAGCATTCAATTTGCGATTTTAAGAAATTACAACACAATTTATTCTACTTTATAATTTTCAAGAAAAGTATAATATTTTAAGTTGTAATTTATTGATTTATATTCCATTTTTTGAGAGAACAAAATTTTATTTGATTTGATTGACAACAGACGACTTAGTCGAATTTTAAAAATCTACCTTTATGTTCACAAGCGAAAGGTCCCCCCGAATCTCCCTGACACGAGTCAGGACCACCTTCCAGACTGCCCGCACAGAACATGCCGTCACTGATCGCCTCCGATCCATACACGTAAGGCGCAGTGCACTCGTCCTGCTTCAGAATTGGCACCCACGTTGAACGCAACTGGTAAGAGTACCCTGTGCAAAGAAAAAGGTTACATATAATAAAAAAATGTTATCAATCAAATGAATGTCCCAGCAAGAATGCAGACATCATATTGAGTCTTGTGGTACTCAATAATGTTTTTTATACCTTATTTTCAATGAGTAGTGTATGTATAATCAGTGGCGTAACGTACACCCCCGCAGCCCCTTCGGCGCGGGGGGGGCTCGAAGGCTCTAGGGGCCCGGGCTGGGGCCCGAATATAAAATATAGATTTCCTGAGAAATGAAGTACTTGGGCACGAAATGATATCTTACATAATTTCTAAAGAGATAAAATTGAAGTGACGATTAATCAAGAGAAGCATGATATCTATTCTGGCAATAATACATCCATAAGAACTAATGTAGTTTGATTAATAATCTGAAAATAAATTATGCATCAATAAAAGGTGATGTTGGTGACTTAGTGTTGTTTAAATCTACTTTCTATCGTTGTCTGCTATATTAGCAAGTTCACATTATGATTGCAAAATTAGGAATATTGTTTGCAAATTATTAGAATTGAGACATCCAGTGTCCAGACTTAGACTAGACTGAGTCATTGTTAGAGTAGTTCTCTCTCCACTCTTTTCTTTGAGTAAACATGAGAGAAAATAAAAATTGATTGTGATGTTGTTAAGTCACAAACACTATGGACTGCTTTCGGATGGGTGCATGACCAGATTGTAAACAAGGCGAGTGGAACCTACCCTTATGGGTAGCTTGTGGCCGTATGCAATGTGGAATAATCTCTTTCAACTTTTGTTTCAGGGAGAATATTGGTTGATGAGCGGGAACCGCCTAACTTTCTGGCGTCAGCTGTAGTTCTTTTAATAATTTTATGATTAATATTGTAATTACTACAATAATAAATATTGCATTATTACAATATTTAAATTAAAAATATTGTAATAATGCAACTTATTGAAAATATTGTAATAATGCAATTTCTAAGCAACAAACCCATCAAGCACTTGCCTGAACCATATCCGCCATTCGACCCCCATCCCGAAATGGTGCAGTTGAGGCCGGGCTGATAGGTGACGCCGGGCGGCGGAAGACAGATCGGCCTGACCCACGTGTTGAGCTGTAGTCCGCGGCCTTTCAACTTGATCAGCGCAATGTCGTTGTTCAGATTGGCGCCCTCGTTGAACCGCTCGTGAATGAAGATCTCCTCGATTTCCGCCTCCTGTTCGGTGCCTTCGTCAGCCTGATACAGAAAACATCGAATTTGGTAAGAACAGTTAATCTCTAAAGTCAAGATAAGTGCGCGATAACCTCCTCTCCTTCCTCTCCCCCTCACCCTCCAGGATCTTCTGTTGGAGAGAAGGACAGCGAGAGCAGTTGCTGTCCGACCAGCCCCAAAACAAGTTGCTATCTAGAAAACGTCTAGAGTAGCCCCAAAAGAGTGAGTAAAATCACCAGTTCTTTTTCGCAGTGTTTAACCCTCAATTATGTGTAATTTTCGGTCCTCCTATAGTTTGTGAACCCCGCCTTAACATTTGGTCCAATCCGAGCAGGATAAAAGTGATCTGTGGATAAGTTCATAAGTATAAAAAGTTTAGTTCTACATCGTAATGTCAGTTATAAAATTTCAATTCTGAAAAGTGTTTCAAGATTGTGTGTTAACAGAATTGATAACAATTTATTTATATATTCTATGACAAATATACACAGTGGAAGAGAGAACAGGATAACCCGTACTATTTCTAACAGAATTTTAATTTAGACTGCAAATTACGCACTACAAAACAATTTAATAGTCTGATTGAGCCCAACATTTGCGTAGTTATAGGACTTATAGTTTTTCATTGAACAGGGCTCTGAACGATAATTAACTGAGGGAGCTGGACTCCCTGGTTATTAACGAGACTTGTTATGTTATGAAATGGGACCTGGTCTCAGCTGTCAATATTGGAGACAAACAATTGAAATGGTTTTCAATATTGCAGAAATTTATTTTATTGCTGCCCGCATTATTTTCTTTTTAAATTTTCTTAAAATTTTTTAAGCTTAGTTGAGTGATTCAGTGACACAAAAAATGTTTTCATAGCTCGAATTAATTGTCACCAGAAGTCTCTCGATCAAATAGAAAATAAATTATCTTTAATCGTGAGTTACTTTATTCAAAATTTTAAAAAGTAAATACATTTCTGCAATATTGTTAATGATTTTAATTTTTTGTCTCCAATATCAGAATTACAAATTGTTCTAATCAATAGAATTATATAATCCACGTATTTTCTCTATATTTGAAAGTCACGCTAAATCTATGGCGGGGCGGGGAACGCACCAATTACAATTAAACATGTTTTCATTCTAGTTACCATTTTCATCTTACTCTTACTCTTTATCTTCATCTTTTAACCCGCTATGAACTGTTATCTATGTATATAAAAAAGCGAAATATAAATATAATCCTTATAATCATTTCATAATCCCTTGATTGTCACAAATTTAATATTGACTGAATGTCGCGAACCTACTTGAATAATTATTCAGTTTGAAAACCGATTAATTACCTCAGTATCATGATCGCCCACTCTGACAAAGTAGACATCTTTCGGATAGCTGCGTACACAGTGACCGGCGGTGACAACGTGTAACGAAGATATGATAACGGCTCCACACCAGTGCACTGACTTGAACGACACTCTAGCTCTCACACTAGCCTGCAACAGAACCACAATTATAAATATTTTCCAATAAAGCTTCAAGTTAAAGATTTTCAGAACTTCCAACTATCGAATAGTATTCCTATCTATCATATTTATAATGGAAAACGTTCAAATTCAAAATGAAAATCACTACCAGTGAGTAACTTGAGCTGCTGATGAAGAATGCAAATAATGAGAAATTGAAATAATAATTATTATTATTATCATGAGAAATTAATTTATATTGCCGAAACCATAGCTTCCTTTAATAGAAGGCCCTGCCCTAATAATATGGCAACGTCGCACCGTAGACACAGTCTTTTCATATGAAAGCATTAAGTACAGATACAAATCATGCATGTTGACTTGGTTTTTCTCTCTTTGAGCATAATTTCCATGAAAATCGTTCATGAAACTCTTCGTATAGAATTTATTTTGTGTTTTTTGTAATAGGTTGTGATGGAGATTAGCTAGAAAGATTAAGAATAGACAGTTATTTATTTAAATAGCTTATGATTTGTAGCAAGTCAAATGTGAGAATGCACACAAGAAACGCATCCATTAGAACAGCTGATTGGAAAATGATTTCAATGCTTTTAAATGGACCCAATTTCCTACTCTACATAGTTGCCAATTTTTAGGCCATAGCCTTCCATTAAAGGAAGCTATGCCGAAACTCATGGGAGATAGTTCAAGTGAAATTCACGGTCCAAGTTAATAATATCTATTCATAACCCACAGTTTTTGAGTCTTATATTAATATTACGGACAATTTGAAATTTACATGTACACAAAACCAAATAATAAAGTAATTCTGGATGAACAATTGAGTTTTGAATCCAACAAACTCTTAAATCACCTAACCACCTACCTAATGGTCCAAATCCACTGTCAGTCCAAACTGTGACAGTCACAGTCCAAACTGTCGGACTATGGCAGACAAATATTACTTATTTATTTTCAACTTTATTAATAACTTAGTGTGTAGGATACAGTTGATATCACTCGCTTGTATTTGAGCAAGCTTAATCTAAGATATTGTAGATTTTGCTAGTTTACATATCCCCGATCTAATTGTATTCAGTTCCATGTTAAACTCAAGTCAACTAGAATCAATCTATTCATTTCATTTCATCTTTGAACTCACGAGAATCCTAAGCAGATCATTTTCTGCTAGTTCTTTGCAATAGTCTCAAATGAATTTTTTAAAGGATTACAATTTTCGCAAGAATATAATAAGAAGTAATTCATTCTAAAAAAGTTATTGTCGAAGCATAATTTTAACATCTTTGCCTTTGTTTTTCACTCAAAGTAGGTTTCCATTACTACAAAACACAGGCACATGATGTTGGACACAAAATACAAGATGCAATAGGAACCCGGAGTTGTATAGAGCGACGCAGAATGGTCAGCTGATTTTTTTTTTCTTTGCTCTTTACATACAACAAAGGTAATCAGATTAAAATGTATTCTATAGTCGGCGCAATCTAAGTTGAAGAAAACGGAGGAGGGGGTTTTCCCCGAGAAATAGCTACGTTGTCATATTGCGTGAAATCGAAACTTCACCTAACGCAAACACATTCAACTGAATGTTAAAAGTGACAGCGTAGCTTCGGAAAAATCACGCGGTGTTGTGAAACTCACTATTTTTATGATAAACCAGCTGTTCGCAGCTCGAATATCCAAGTCGATTAGCTTCAATAACTCCAATCTTTAACATACAATGATTCATGCATATATCGCTCTCCTTACTTTGAAACTCTTGAGAGGCCAAATTACGATCTTCCGACTATTTTCGACATTTGGAAAAATAATTTCAATTCTTTTTAAACAACTTTCTCGCTTTCACCACCCACTTATCTTCTCAAACAAAAAAGTTACTAGATCATCGAAAATTTCATATTTTCTGTTCGAGTAGACCCGACATTGACAAACATATTCATTAATTGAAACATAATTATTGGTCGGATATAGAAAATTCAAAAACCATTAGAAAGCTCGAATTCTCCTTATCATTTTGATATAAAAAACTTTATTTTTACTACAACCCATGATTGTGAGAGAAGTGATATACAATAGAAAGTAATATTTTCATGATTTTTCAATTTTCTTAAAAAAATCAAATTTCCTTTGACACCTTCCCCCAGGAACTTTTTCAATACTACTGGCATATCAAGGATAAAATTCTACGTCTAGATATGGGGTTTAATCGCGAATTTGAAGATGCTCCAATTTCACACAATCTGGCAACGCAGCTATTTCCCGGGTGAAGAGAAAAACAGTCAACTTAGATTGCGCGGACTATAATGTAGTACACTGCAATCAGATCGAGAAGATGAAAACTAGCCAAATTTAAAAATATCTTCGATTAAGATAGCTTAAATATAAGCGAGTACAATGTAGTCTGACCAAACAATTTGGATATTAAGAAGACATTATAGAATGATGAGGAAAGTATTCAAGCTCGGTCAATATTGGTTCAAAAATTATAAATTTGGTTTCTAATAATTGTAGAAAACATTCTGAACTATGATTTGAGTATTTTCCAATATTTAAACCAATATTGAGCTAGCTGGAATAATTTTCCCATCTTACCAGAATGTCTTCTCTGCTTGAACCTTGCCTACAACTACGTGTTCCTATAGCATCTTGAGCCCGACATGTGCCCAGGACTTGTAGTAATGGGACCTACCTTCTTTAGTGTATATTGTGATAATTGTGAATAAATTATAGCACTTCTATAATAAGTACGGTAACATAGGAATGTGATAACAAGAATTCTCTCATGGAATATGCATGTGCAAGAATATACTCGTAATAAGAATCAATTCGAAGCATATTGGAATCAACATAAAATAAAGATAGCAATAATTTAAGAATTGAGAACATTGGAATTTATATGATAATTATCAACGGAAAATCAACATAGTAATAAATTAGTCGCCATACCTGCCAAGGATACGTTCCTTTCTGGGTTTCAAATCCGGCCACAACTTTAGCCGTGAAATCGGTGCTCAGCACATCCAAATTGTCATCCAGCGTTCCGCATTCGAGTGGCAGAATATCGCTTGCCACAAAGTTGTCGTCTGTGTCTTTTGTAGCAGTGAGCGTTTTGTTCGTTTTCACGTCCTGGAGAGCAAAATCTGTATCGTGATCATATACATTGTCCAGATGAACCTATCCTAACTTCCCTATTACTATCTTGAACTGAATCTCAACATTTTAATATGAATTTGAATAGAAGAAGAATTGGGCGAACGCCTGTTTTTTCATCCCTTATTTTATAACTGTAATTGAATAAATAAACATTGAATAAATCAATTAAATAGAGTTTGATATACAGTATGTAAACTACATTATTTTAAAATTCCAAATACAACTTCAGAATATCATACAGCTTTTTCAAATACAGTGATTATTAGAACATTTTATTGCAATCGCTTTGGGTGTTGTTTTAGTTAATAGTTTATACAAAACCGATATTATTTCATCATCTAGAAATTATTTTGGTTTCTGTTTGATTTTAAGCCTGAATTATTATTTGAATCATTATTATTGTAGTAATGTTTGGGATTCAAGTAAACCTACTCTAATTATTACCTTAATTATCCTTTAAATCATTATAAAAAATTGTAGTGAGTATTTGATATTCAAGTTATCCTTTCATTGTTTCAACAGCGGACTGAAAACTGCACAAAACAGGGAAACATGACAATTATATATTCGTATACTATACAAACCCGGCACTTATAAAGTAAATTGAACAATAAAGAATGAACAATATTCTAAGAACAAAAGGGATTATTATAATTATTTAAAAAGCATTTAAGTAGTAACAATAGCGAAGATGAAAAATTCTAGCTATGATATATGAAATTAAAGGTTGATTAAAATTATTTCATTTTATTCGATTTCATTTATAATGGACCATCCTTTATTTCATTAAGATAATTATAAGAAGCTGCTTGCTGGAGAGTTTCTTTTCAACTTATATTGTAAAAATCAAGTAGCTTTCTTCAAAGAATTTCAATGAAAGAAAATAAAAATGGTCCTATTTTATAATGTTCTTCAAAAATTTAGCGAACATGGTTTAAATTTTCAATTAAATTCTCTTCTTTCAAATGCTTTTCTTTTAATGTTCAATTAAACAATTTTAAATGTTCTCCAGCTCCAAAATCTGGTCAATAAAGTGCAAGTTATCGGTTATTCTATGCAAGTGAAAAGTATGGGTGGATTTTGAAATTTGTTGATTTTGAAAATGGTAGAAATTTGGTAGATTTTGAAAATGTTCTGTATGTTTTATTAAAATTTTAGAGGAGTGAATGTGGATCATTGTGAAAATAACCTTCAACCATTTTGAATACTACAGTACTTAAGATTTGAAAAATAGAAATTATGGACTAAATTGTCTGTGCTTTTTGCGTATCAGTATATTGTATCTTTAAAAAAAATCAATTTATACCTAAGAGTAATCTTAAACACTCTATAAAATTTTTACAAATTGCATCAAGTTTCTTTATTGTAATTAGTAATCAAACACTTCAATTACATTTTTGGGCTGTTTCGAACAGATAACCGAAACATCTTCATTGTGTTTACAGTTTGTTTCTCCCCACTTATGATGGAAGCATGAGTCCACACTGTTCTCGGTTCCATTGCAGTGCACTTGGTCCAGCCAGATTATGCCTTCTCCAGCGCCAAAGTAAGCCTCTTTACGGAACTGAAAAGAGAGAAAAAACAATGACAATGAATAAAATTCTCAAGTGATTTGAAAAGGAATTGCTCAGTTAACGAGACAAATATTTTGCAGAAAAATTTCCAAGTAGTTTCACGACATGCAGTCAGTATTAGATTTGTGATCACTCAATAGTTACTCTGTTGACTAAGAGTTTATGGAACTTGAAAGCGCCCAAGTCATGTGAGTAACTAATTATCAAGTGATCACAAATTTAATACTAACTGCATGTAGTGAAACTAATAAGAAAATTGTGTTATTAGTAGAAATGAACCATTCATCAGTGTTTTCCGCGCATATCTTCTCAATCAAGTAATTAAGTGCTAGAGAGGACATTGTAGTTTAAAATTAGTATTTCAAGTTCGTCTTATTTCAGTTATCAGAAATAAGTCATTCGATTCTACATTCTATATTATAAAACTCCTCTATCATCCCTATTAAGTGGAATAAACAAATTTCAAATTTTGTTTTATTTCATCATGGAGTTCCACAACATCATTCTAGATTCTACAAATAATCATTCTACAAACCCAAGTGTGAGTTTCACATAGATAAATTTCAAAAAATAAGTTTCACCTAATTTGAAAACATTATTCGATATTTCACCTAATTGAAGAATACTATTCATCTATTTCTCCTTTTTCAATCAAATTATACACTAAGACTTGATCTGCGATTATATAATTCTATTATTTTTACAAAATGAAAAGAACCAAAAATATTTTGATAAATAATTTTTGTTAGAGTTGGGTGCTTCACTGGTAGTTCATAAGGGAAAATGTAACTTCCTCCATTTACTTTGGATGATTTTATTGAATCCTTGAAATTTTTATACAAAATAGCTGGGTCACATTAATGGCAATATTAATTATCAATAATCTCAAGAGAGAATGGAATAAAACACACTTATATTGTCAATTCTTCAATTTATTTTGGTACAGGCCCATGGATTCGTTGCCACGCAGGTCACACAGGTCCATGTTCCTGTACCAAAATAAACTGTAGAATTGAGAATATAAGTGTGTTTTATTTCATTATGGAACGGTCCTGCGACATCAACAACGACTCAGTCGAATTGTCAATAGAAAAGTTTGATTTCCGGTTTTGTAGTAAACAAGCATTAACAATAATAAAACTAGAGACGATTTACATGCAACATAATATGAAAATCACCTCAGCATTGCCCTGGAATCCAAGAGATTTGCAGACCACTTCGGCTTCACGTTCTCCAAAATCGTCATCGCAAATGGTTCCCCACATTCCAAACTTCTTAATTTCCACTCTGCCAGCCATCACATTCGGATTATTGTTCCTCTCGTTACCAACCAGTCGCACTTCGGTTTTTGTCTGTAAATAATTCAAAAATACCATTTAAAGCACAAAATTGTTTAATAATTTGAACAGCATTCCATAATATTATCAGGACTTGCAATAAGCGGACATAATATAGAGTTCATGTCAATATTAAATCAGTTGAAATTGAAATATCGTAATTATTATTGTTGTTAATGGAAGCCGCTAGTGAGCTGATAGTTTTCATCTCTACTTGATAGAATCATATATGTTCATCATATCATAATAATCACAATTTCATAATCATTTATGATTGGTCTATGCTGAAATCCAGTGGAATTAGAAAGACCCTCACCCCTCTCATAACCCACACACAAGCTTGAAAAATGTACGCATCACCCTCAGAAAAAATCTGATGATCGGACAAAGAATGAGTCATACAAGAGTAAGTAGCAATCAAATATTTTGGATTATTGATTTAAAATAGATGATCCATAACCAACTTCAAGAACTATTTGTGTAGTAGGCTACTACATTAGTATTCTTGATAGATCCCGCCCGGTGCAACATTTGCATGTATATTTTTTCCAACTCTATCTTTTATTTTGTAGTTGAATAATGTATTTATTATAAGAATAACCTGTATTGTAATAATGACAGCGTAATGTATTTTATGGCACAGAAATAAATCATTGGATATTAAAATTATAAAATTACCCAATATGAAAGTAAAATTATCACCATTTATTCTAGAGACCATTTAAAGCCCTTTTTTCATACTACTTATTCAACGCTTTGATGAGTCTCCTTGAGTATAACCTCTTTGGACTAAGGATATTTTTCCAACCGAATTATGGAATAAGAAGTCAATAATAAGTTTCGGGATGACAGATATTTTTTCCTTGACATTGAATTTCGATAAGATTAATGTATATTACCTTGCAGAGTTCAGCAGCTTCGTCAGACCCGTCACGACAGTCGCGCACATTGTTGCAGACAAACATAACGGGAATGCAGGAGTCGGAGCCCGGACACCGCCAATGATTGGTCGGACAACTCTTGCCCGGGTCTTGGCAAACAACTCCAATCGCCTTCAACAAAACACCAAACAAATTAGGTAGAGGAAACTCTGAATAGCAACACATACAAATTAAATAATAGGATAGGAGAACATGTGTTTATGGAAAGATTTGTCAAAACAAACTCAATTGATGTAATGCAATTAAAATAGAAAATACCCTACGAATAGGTAGAGAGCCTTTAAGTAAATAAAACAAATAAGTTACAAAAGATAATAGAATTTCAGGAGTTGTAAGCAGGATAACACAATACAGATTACTTCAATTAATAGTTGAATGAAAGTAATAACTAACATAATTGGTAGCAGTTTTATAATTTTTATGTGGTGAAAAATTTCATGCAGGATAATAAAAATGAGAGACCATCAAAGAAGGAAGCTCGAGTTTACTGTAAGGAATAAGCTATGATAAACAATTCTGGCTAGCACAGCAAAACGGTTACAGAAAATCCTCTGATTAATAGACAATATAAACAACAAGTTAGAAATTAAAATAAATAAAATTAATGGAAGAGGGAATGGAAGAGCAAATTAATTTAAGGTGGATGATATGATTAAATCCATGAAATAGAAAAATAGTAGCCAACAGTATGGATTGTAGAGTATAATCATAGAGTAATAATATAAGTCCTACTAATTTCTCTATGGTATAATATAGATATAGAGTAGAGATTGTGTTAATTACAGAACATCTAATAGAAAAGACAGAAAAAAGACTAACAGGATACCTAGTAGACCGTCATTTGGTCAGAATGATCGAGACAAAACTCACTAATATAATCAGCTCCCAACATATTGTGAATGTTTTAAAAAATTAATAAAGTGTGCATGTATTATCAATTTGGTATAATGCTATAAGTGTTCAACAAGAGTATTCAAAGAGAAACAACACAAATACTTAAAAAGCAGATAGTCTCTGATTTTATTTGAGCTGTGATTACACGGTGATACATATACTTTCAATGGGATACATTATAGGATATACAAGTAGGCTATAGACTGTCCAAGCAAAGAAGAAATTCAAGATAGTCGATATTGGTTCAAAAATTATAAATTTGGTCGCAACAAGTATTCTAATATATACAATTTGAGAACAAATTTATAATTTTTGAACCAATATTGACCGAGCTGGAATCATTTTCCTATCTTGCCAGAATGTCTTCTTTGCTTGAACAGAGTATACCCACAGAGACTGTATAATCACAGTGTGGCCATTGGTGTGAAGCGCTCCATAATAGTTATTAGAGAATTTTTTCCCGTCAACCGCCATACTTTTTTCAACCATATTAATTTTTATGAGGGATTACAACAGGCAAAGTTGAACTGGTTCACTTATTTTGAAATGAAAAATAACTTTTTCAACACCCCACCTCTTCCAGCTTGCAGTTATGCACTCCCCATCCGTTTTGCTCACACTGGCGTATGCTTGTCTCGTTGCCGCGACACTCCAGGTCGTCGACCAACACCAGAGTGGCCGTCGCCTTTCGACTGTCGAACGCCGAACGCGGCTTCACCTGTTCGGCACCCATCGGGTAGCCCACCTCGCGACACACTACGTTCGCGTCTCGCAAGCCGAACTCGTCCGCGCACACAGCACCCCAGTGACCCATCACTGGTGAGAAAAGGGAGGTTATAAGAGTTGTTGAGGTACAGGACGTAAAGATAAAGTTAGAAAGACATAAGTTGAAGTCGATATAACATATTTCTGAAGTTAAAGTTTATTTATTGTGTTTGAAAAGTTAATGTTCATTTATTGTCACATTACTTCATATAAACTGGTGACTTCTACTTGTCAAATTGCTACAACTATAGGATGATTAAAAAAGAGCGCCGGTTTTGATATATAAAATTTTAAAGGTTTATTCAAACAAAAAATTGAAAATAAATGCATCAAAATGTTCATTACACTCTCCGATTTCCTGTATGAAAAATGATGCCACGAATGTGTCCTCCTCTACTGCACTGGCGCGCATCAACTCTGTCCATGAAATTCACTATTACTGCACAAGTTATCACTCCAATTTCGCCGATCACCAGACAAATTTCCTTCTTCAAGACCTTAATGTTTTGGAGTTTATCAACATACACTAATTGACTTCAGATGAGCCCAAAGATGAAAGTCACAAGGCTTCAAGTCACTCGACCTTGGAGGCCAATTCGACAGGTTATCGGCGAAATAGGAGTGGAAACTTGTCGTGCACTAATAGTGAATTTCATGGACAGAGTCGATGCGTACCAGCGCAGTAGACGAGGACACATGCATGACATAATTTTTTATACAAGAAATCGGAAAGTGAGATGAACATTTTGATGCATTTATTTTCACTGTCATAACACGAGAAATAGGTCGAAAATAGATGTACCATACACTAGACTGAATAGGATATTAACAAGTCCAAATCACGTATCATTGAAATTATTCAATCAACTATCCATAATAGCCAGGAGCCTCCCAATTACAATCTATAAGCAGAATCTAGAGCGTCTTCTTCTAAATAATCCATTAAACTCTTTCAGATTTTTTTCATTTGCCAGTTGAGGATTATTTTAACTAAAACCAAAAACAATAGGCTACACGCTACACGATGAAGTAAAAACTTACGGTACAGGATATTTATATGTTTTTTGTTAGTCTGTAGTTTTTCTTATGTTCTGTCTAATGGCATTTTGTATTGTATGGTTGTTGTACTGTTTACTGAGCACAATCTATTTTATTATTACAAACCTGTGGTATTGTATTATATTATAATTCTGACGTTTCCGATAGCATTGTTTGTATGCACTGAAGGAATAAAATCATTCTTATTCTTATTCAATTTTTCGTTTAAAAAAAACTCTCAATTTGATGTAATAAAACCGGCGTTCTTTTTTAATCATCCTATACAGACTTACACTACTACAGTATAGATTTGTTCCAATCTAATAACATAGTTCCAAAAAACAAGTTGAAGTAATGAAGAACAGTAGAATGAAATACCTTTAACTTCCACCAATCCTTCACTCGGTTTCTTTCCACCAACTAGTCTGATTTCAAATCCCTCATCGATGCCTGGACAATAGTTCTCATCAGATCTATCTCCACAATCATTGTGGCCATCACATACCTATAAGAATTGCAGAACTTGTAATCACACTCTGTAACTCATATTTTTTTCATTTCCAAAGTGATTGAGAAATTGAAATTAAGAACAGAAGAGTACAGTGAAATTGAATGTCTGCATAGAAATATCACTTATAATATAGTCTGTTTTGAGACTAAATGTATAATGCTGACCAAGTTGGAGTTATTTTCCCATCTTGCCAGAATGTCTTCTTTGCTTAGAAAGACTATAACTTACACAGAATACGAATATTACACATCAATAACAAGGTAACATAGTTCATGCAAACTGAAATGACAAGCTGGCACAATGGTATAGCTGACGTCAAAAAGTTAGGCGGTTTCGTCTGTCTATTGTAAGTGATGTAACCAACTAATAACTGATGTCATGCATTTCTATTTTTATATAATTTACTTTCAGAGGAAATTTATTTCCTTTCAGAGAAAACTAGACGCAATAAAATTCTAAATTCAAGGTGGAAATTGAACTATAGAATAAGAACTAGAAATAGAACTAACCTGAGTGGTGTTCACACACTTTTTGTTGTTGCAGACAAATTTAGAGCCGCAGTCCAGTGACAGCGATTTCAGTTCGTAATAGCTCCAGCTGTCATCGTCAGCTGATAGTTTACCAGACAGACCCACATTGCTATCACTCAGGAAACAAGTTTGATCTTTCGAACTAAAACAAAGGAAGAAATAAGCAATTGATATAAATTTTCACTATTTTTGTTACAGTAATCAGTATTTCTAATGTAATAATTATTATATTAATCTGATATTTTTGTGTTGTGAGATTTAATTTTAATTTGTATGACGACTGTGGATCATAGGTATAGTCTGTCCAAGCAAAGAAGACCCTCTGGCGAGATGGGAAAATACCTCCAGCTCGGCCAATATTGGTTCAAAAAATATTGATTTGGTCTCAAATTGTAGATTAGAGTGTTCCCAACGGTTGAGACAAAATCAATAATTCTTGAACAATTATTGACCGAGCTGGAGCCATTTTCTCATCTTGCCAGAGGATCTTCTTTGCTTGGACAGACTATACCTTGTTATGTGAGAGAATTAACCAATAAAAATAAAAATATAAATCCTTGTGTAATCACAATCTTCTTTTTACTAGGATTATTGCCAAATAAACATATACATCATGATATATAAATAAAATATACAAATAAATTAAGATAAAATAGAAGTACAAGATAATAATTAAATTTATATAGAATTAATAAGCTACTCTTACATATATATGTAATTTTTTTTATACTTGGTGATTTATTGGCCTTACCAGAAAAGCAGAAGCTTGTGCTCTGGCAAGGAGTTTGACAATTACATCAGTTATAAATGGGATTCAAGATGAATTATAATAATATATATAAAATTGGATTGATACAATATGACAATATCAGCAGAAATACATACAACACGAGAAAAAAATGAATTAATTTAATTTAGTCGAGATAATTATTCCTGAAGGTATTTATATTATAAAGCTTTACAACACCATCAAAAATTTCAAGACTGAAGTGAAATATTATGATTCTGATTTCAGAAAATATAACTCACAAGTATTTCAGCAGTTTCTCTTTCATTTAATAGTAAATCATTGTAAGAGTTCACATCCACTGTCAGTTCGATAGTTCACAGCTGATCGGACTGCAGGTTTACAGCTACTTTGGACTGTCGGTTTCCCCATCCACTTACAGTTCTTGACTGTCACAGTCCGAACTAACAGTGAATGTGTACCCTAACGCTTTTGTCATACATATGAAAAGCGTGCGGTATTTTATTTCATCGCGCTGGGTTCTTCAGAAATACATATTACTTGCGATTTTCAACAAGTACTTGTTGGTCCTCAAGTATTTGCCACACATTATTTTTCAACTCCTTGCAATCATCAAAATCAAAACAGTCCTTTCAAACTATAGAAGCACTCATTCAGTCATTCACTCATAAGAATAATTTCAATCTTTGTTCAAATTCAAAATGAAAATTCAATTGGATAAATGTGTAAGGAAGAACCTACTTATGAGAGAAAGATCGGCAGATGAAGTTCTTGGCCTCCAAACACTGTTTGGCGCATTTCACATCGCTTGTGTGCAGCCATTTCTCACGGTCGCTGCCCAACAGCCTCGACTTCTGATAATGCTTGAAACTGCGCAGATCACCCGGACAGTTCACCTCATCAAACCCATTTTTGCAATCCTACAATCAAAATCCATCATCATTAGTTCACTGTACGTAGTTCTAATTTTCCACTAATTTCGGTTGAAAACAAAGTGGTTCAATTCTCAAACTCTAATGCCCGGTTTTTCCAAGAACACTCAAATTTGAGGGACCCTCAAGTTTACTACACTTTACTATATTTCCTATACTTATCATAGAAAATGTCAGCTGTTCATCAAAATTTGAGGGTCCCTCAACTTTGAGTGTGCTTGGAAAAACCGGGCATAAGTGTTTTATTAGAGTTTGAGAATTGACTTCAATTTTCTCTTCAACAACAGTACTCACGAATTCTTTGCTAATAGGACTCGTTTCGTGACACTGAGCCACATATTCAGCCTACAAGGAGGATCAAGATATCGTGAGAACGAAATATAGGTATCAAAGAAATCGTAGGTATCAAAAGTCTACTGTTGTTGAAGTTAAATTTAAAAGCGTAATTCATTATAATTATCATCAACGATCAAGTAGGATGTAGACAAAGGAAGAAGTTTTGATAAAACCTTTCATCCAGCCGACCAACAATTTAATCTTGTATTTCATGAGTATTCTTTTATTTTGTACTTTTTGTATTCCCATTCATTTTATAAATGTATTCTTTTCTATAACCTTGAAAATTTTTTATATATTATCATTTGTTGAATATTTCATGGAATGGTACTGATTGAATCTGAGAATATCACATTATCAGTGTGAAAGTATTTGTTTGGATCAACATTTTTTTAAATTTGGAAATGAATAAAGTACTCACAGGTTGTCCATCACATACGAATTTCTTGGGTATGCATTCTTTCGAGCCACATGAGAAGTAATCGGGTTTGCATTTAAATATGGAAACGTCGATGGATTTTGCTTGCGGTCCTGCAAAAAATAAAAAATCAATTAATAGAAATAGCTGACGCCAATAAGTTAGGCAGTTTCGGCTGCTCCTTGTGCAGGTCCACTTACAACTGAGAAAAAATTGTAAGGAATAAAGAATACAAAAGAATAGACAAGCAAGATGATTGATGAGCGAGTACACTGAGAAACAAATCGTAACTATAAATGGAAATCATGGCGTTAAATCATTTCTACAACCAGCTCCAAGATTACTATAGTCTGGTCGAGTCAATATTGGTTCAAAAATTTAAAATTCTACAATTTCAGAGCAAATTTTTAATGTTTAAACGTATATTGACGAGCTGGTGTAATTTCCCCCATCTTGCCAGAATGTCTACTTTGATCGACCAGACTATAGTCATAGCTTTAGCCATGGCCTAAAAATTGGCAGCTATGTAGGGTAGGAAATTGGGTCTATTAAAAAGCATTGAAATCATTTTCCAATCAGCTATTCTAATGGATGCGTTTCTTGTGTGCATTCTCACATTTGACTTGCTACAAATCATAAGCTATTTTAATAAATAACTGTCTATTCTTAATCTTTCTAGCTGATCTCCATCATAATCTATTACAAAAAACACAAAATGAATTCTATACGGAGAGTTTCATGAACGTTTTTTATAGAAATTATACTCAAAGAGAGAAAAACTAAGTCAACATGCATGATTTGTATCTGTACTTATAGTCGGCGCAATCCAAGTTGACGAAACCCCCTCCACTCGAGAAATATCTACGTTGACAGATTGTGTGAAATTGGAACATCTTCAAATTCGCGATGAAACCCCATATCTAGACGTAGAATTTTATCCTTGATATTCCAGTAGTATTAAAAAAGTTCCTGGGTAGAAGGATTCAAAAGAAATTTGATTTTTTGAAAAAATTAAAAATTGCGAAAATATTACTTTCTCTTGTATATCACTTCTCTCACAATCATGGGTTGTAGTAAAAATGAAGTTTTTATATCAAAATGACAAGGGAATTCGAGCTTTCCAATGGTTTTTGAATTTTCTATATACGACCAATAATTCAATTAATGAATATGTTTGCCAGTGTCAGGTCTACTCGAACAGAAAACATGAAATTTTCGATGATCTAGAAACTTTTTTGTTTGAGAAGATAATTGGGTGGTGAAAGTGAGAAAGTTGTTCAAAAACAATTGAAATTATTTTTCCAAATGTCGAAAATAGTCGGAAGATCGTAATTTGGCCTCTCAAGAGTTTCAAAGTAAGAAGAGCGGTATATGCATGAATCATTGTATGTTTAAGATTGGAGTTATTGAAGCTGATCGACTTGGATATTCGAGCTGCGAACAGCTGGTTTATCATAAAAATAGTGAGTTTTACAAAACCGCGTGATTTTTCCGAAGCTACGCTGTCACTTTTAACATTCAGTTGAATGTGTTTGCGTTAGGAGAAGTTTCAATTTCACGCAAAATGGCAACGTAGCTATTTCTCGGGTGAAGGGGTTTTCGTCAACTTAGATTGCGCCGACTGTAATGCTCTCATATGAAAAGACTGTGTTGCCATATTATTAGGGCAGGGCCTTCTATTAAAGGAAGCTATGCTATAACCCATCATAGTTCTATAGTCTGGTCGCACATAGACGACATTCCTTCAAAATGGCAATTGTTCAATGCTACCAGCAGTCAAAATGAAAATAGTCCCACTCTCACCATCTGCCTCTCATCACATCTCACCAGCGGTATGCTGGCAGAAGTGATTTTGCAGAAGTATTTATCTGCTAGACAAGACTACACAACCAGCTTCAAGATTACTTTAGTATGGTCGAGCAAAGAAGACATTCTGGCAAGATGGGAAAATGACACCAGATCGGTCAATATCAGTTCAAACATTATAAATCTGTTCTCGAACTGTAGATCAGAAGGTTTTCTACAAATTCCTAAATTTTAGTTCTCAATTTATTGCTTTTTACGTATCTAAATATACAAGTAATTATATTGAACGCACATATACGTTCACTACATCTGATTGAAGAATAAACTGAGAGGTACCATTGCAGTTTCAACTTTGGTACTGGCTTAGACTACTACTGGCTTTGTGATTGTACTATTTACTATTTATACATTGTCTCAGAAGTAGTTGATTGTGGGTTGGTTCCTTACTGCATAAAGCCGTACAGTTTTAGAACAAATCCATAATTTTTTAACCAATATTGACCGAGCTGGAGACATTTTTCCATCTTACCAGAATGAACGGACTATACCGTGCCTAAAACTACGTGTTCCTATTGCATCTTGAGCCCGACATGTGCCCACGACTTGTAGTAATGGGATCTACCTTCTTTGATGTTTATTGAAATAATCGTGAATAAATTTATAATACTTCTATCATAAGTAGGATAACACAAGAATATGATAACAAGAATTTGCTCATAGAATATACAAGAGCAAGAATATACTCGTAATGAGAATCAATTCAAAGCATTGGAATCAACTTAAAATCAAGAGCGCAATAATTCGATCAAAGTCATTTTCTTAGCTCGAACAGACTATATGTTGGCCCTATATCACTACACATTATTACAACTTCAACTGCCTTCGAGTATTTTCTAATATTCTCACCTTGATCAGCACACGCCGGTATATCGCAGAACTCCTTCTTGATTCCGGTTGCGGTGCGCACATAGCACCAGGGCCCAGTGTCCGATCCCTCCACATTACGACACCCGTTGTGTCCAGCCAGAGTGACCTGCCTCACCGACTCGGCGATGCGGAACTGTAGGGCGGCCAACACCAGCTGATTGTCCCAGGACAGGCAGGCCAGACCGCTCTCTGTCACGTTGGCTGAGCCACGGTAGCTGCGGCCGTCGCCGACTATGCAGCCTGTACGGAAATAAAATCAGTCAGTAATGTCTTAAGGCCTTTAGGGTCCACATCCACTATCAGTTTGTAATGACAGATCGATCGTTCACAGCTGATCGCCTAACGATCGGCCTGTTGGCTTACAGCTATTTTAGACAGCCGGTTTCCCTATCCACTCACAGTTTTTGACTGTCACAGACGAAACTGACAGTGGTTGTCAATCCTTACACGAAGGGCTTTGTGATATGTGTTAGTGATACAATAGTCCAAAATCGATACGCAATCGTTCAGGAAAGAAGCTCATTGACACAAAATATTTCCAACATGAGATTAGCTCATTTGAGAATACCGAAAATTGGTGGGAAATAACTACTGGCTATTAATTTAAAACTTGGTGTATTTTTATTATTTTTCATCAATTCAACTCAAAAATATCTCAAGTTTAAATGCTCTCAAAATGTCTAACCATTGAGAAATATTTACAGGATTTCTAAGATGTAAAGATGTTTTTAAATTGTGTAAAAGCCGATTCAAATACTTTGAGAAACCAACATCTAACACAAATTTAACAAATGAAGTAATATTGGAACAAAAATTTCCTTGTTCAAAATATATTAGGAATTGTTGAAGCTTGAAGACATTGTGTTTCTAATACTGGATTTGTCGATAGAACAATAGCCTATATACGACAGAAGTAGCACCCTGTAGCTGCGGCCGCACTGCCGGTGGGTGGAGGGTGGTGGATGGTTATCTATAGAACATACAGCATCCACAGTAATACATCATATTGAATAAATACATCATATCATTATGAATGATAAAATAAATCAATAATTAGTTCGAAGCTAGTTGTAAAACAAAATTAACTCATTTTAAAGGGTGCTGTGATTAATTATTGATTTGTTGTAAATTAGTAGCCGAGTAGTCCTTAAAACAAAGTGAACATCATATGAATGGTATGACATCATACTTTTCTTTTCGAATTTCAAGATGGCGGCTGAACACTTTTCCGACCATCCAGCCTAACCATGAACTGATCTTCAGTGCGGCAGTAGTGTAAATGCTTATAAGCTGATAAAAACTAATTTTAGCACTGACCAATATCATCAGCCTTCCTCTCACAAACGTAGGGATGCGATCCGCTCATCAGGCCGCAATCCTCGGCGTCCCAGAAGTAGTGTTCGGCGTCGCACAGCCGCGATTCGTCCTTGTCAGCAGCTGCGGTGGCCGCACCGGGACACGCGAACATTCGTTTGGCTACCACGCACAGGCCACGTCCCGTGTGCGTTTTCGGCGCTACCGCGCGGTTTTGGCCCCAACCTAGACAAAGCAGGCAAAATTTGTATAATTTGGCAACAAATATTTCTTTTTTCTTTCAGGCAATAACATACCCCACCAGCGATCAACAATAATGCACTGAAACTTATTTGGACAAACGTGAATAAGTATTTGAATGACGGAAAACATTTGAGAAAATCCAAATTTGCACTACAATGTATAGTCTGTTCAAGCGAAGAAGACATTCTGTAAAGACGTGAGAACGACTTTAGCTCGGCCAGTATTGGTTCAAAAATTATAAATTTGATCTCAAATTGTAGAAAACACTCCGCTCTACTATTCGAGACCAAATTTCTTGAACCAATATTGACTGAGCTGGAGTCATTTTCTCATCTTGTCAGAGGGTCTAGAACGGTGGTGTAGCCATCGGATGTTGCAGTGAGGGGGATTGAGAGAGAATATATGCCTGGGAGTGGGACAAAACAATTTCAGCTGTTTCCGCTGGTGTGTACCCTATCTTAGGAAAGAGAGAAAGTCAGGTAAGAAGCAGATGAAAATTTCTATCTTGATAAAAAACTTGAGTTGAAACGTCATCGTTATAGAAAAGTTTCTATAGAATCAATAAATTATTGTCTTGCAATCAAAAGTACTTCCGTAGATTATTATATAGTGTATTATATAAATGAATTAAGAGTATCACTCACCTACAAAGGCTTATTAAGTATATATTAAACGTTCAAGTCTTTGATAATAATTCATTGGCTTTCCGCCAAATGAAATAAAATCAACTAGCCTAAGCTAAATTAAAATTTTATTTCAATTATTTGGAACTGAAATTTTGGAAATGAAAGTCAAAAAGATCATAGCCTATGATATTATATAAAATTAGCCTAAATTTTATATAAAATTAGGCTGTTTTGGTACGGTGCACGAAAGTAATCAATGGGAAGCAATAATTTGTGATGTTCTAGTAACTTGGGTTTTCATTGTAATTTTTTCTCCAATTGCATAATATAACTAGAACAAGTATAATTGGAACTTACCTGGCCACCAATTAAAATATTCCAGGGGATCGGCAGAGCCCTCCCACAGCCACAAAGACCGACCCATGAACGAGACTCCCACTCCTGCAGTCATAACATTGGTAACTCCCTTCTCACCAATCAGCCACTCCGATATGTAGTCGTTCTCTTTCTGAAATTCACCAGTTTCATTTACAATCGAGTTGCATAAAAGAAGATTTATTTCTGCAATACTGATAATTATTTGAGTTATTTGCCTACAATATCAAAATCACAAATTGGTCTAATCAATAGAATACTTATAATAGTCTAATCATTACTTATATAGTATGGTGCGATTAGACTTGAACCTCAACATCCAAAGAGAAAAGATTATTCCTATGCCAACAACCCCTTTATTGTTTGGTAAAAAGTTACACTATTTTGAGCGTCGGGTTTTTGGGGAAGAGGGAGTGAAAGGTCCGAAATTTCAGTTTGAAATTTCTAATTCTATATGAAGGAGGGAACGCACCAATTGAACATATCCTTTATATCATATCCTCATATCCTATATCTTTATCTTTTAACGTTCTATAAATGCACACAATAAACCTTCAATCAACCTTATAGTTTATAGATATAAATAAAAATCGCAGTACACTTTTAGAATTTTTTATCATTCATTGATAGTGGCCCTGACAAAAAGTAAGCTCAAAGTTGTATATACTATTTTAGTTATTGAAAAATTGATCAATGTGTATTATTTTTGAGAACACAAAGATACCTAAAATGCTAGATTACAATTTTTCAATTATTACCTTCGAATTAATGTCGAGCAAATGTCCGCCGCTGATCTGACAGTGCGCCAACGCCTCACCCTGACTGAATCCGATCGTCTCCTCCTTTCCTACCCCTTCCCCTTCTTTGGGCACCACCAGCTTGTAGCAGCTGCCGTCAAAGTGCGTCTCGCCCGGCTGACATGACGACAAAGTGTTCCGTCGACACCTGATCCACACGCTGTCGCGTTCCGGGTCACAACTGTTGCTGTCTGCAATTTAAAAAAGATTATTAATCACCAAATAAATATTTATCCACCAAAAAACTAATGCCGATGGTAACTGTTTCATTTTATAAGAAGCCAATACTAATACCATCCTATTATATTAAGCGAGTAATTTCTGTATGTATGTATGTATGTTTGTAAGTATGTATGTATGTGTGTATGTTTGTATGTATGTGTGTATGTTTGTATGTATGTGGAACCAAGGATCTAGAAAACGGCTCTAACGATTTCCTCGAAATTTGAAATGTAATATAACCGTGATGGAAAAATAAGATTGCACCAGGTCCCATGTCCGGGAAAACTCTCTGGCAGGATTAATAAAAGAATTAAATATCCTCAGGAATAATCCCAAGTACTGCGAATAATCAATGGCTGTTATCATTAGCTGACCCACGCTGTCCAGCTGGAGTAAATGGAGTTACATTCAAGTCTATAACACATGTTCATGTCAAAAAATTGTGAGAGGTGATCATATAAATTTTGAATTTTTTACAATAACATATTTATGTAATTCAACAGTTCGGCCGCAGCTTCAGAGCGAAGCTCGGTACCAGATATTTACAAATTAACAATCATATATACATACATTTGTAGTCTGTCCAAGACATGCTGGAAAGATGGAAAAAATGACTCCAGCTCAGTCAATACTGGTCTGGAAAATTACAAATTTGGTCTCAAAATATAGAGCTGAATGTTTCCTTACGATTTGTATCATCACTTTTTGTATTTATAGAGTATTATCTACTATAAATACAAATCGAGCAAATAAGACATTCTGGCAAGATTGGGAAATGTATTCAGAACGGTCAATATTGGTTACAAAATTATAAATTTGGTCTCAAATTGTATAGCAGAATTTTTTCTACAAGTTAAGATGAATTTATAATTTTTGAACCAGTATTGACCGAGTTGGAATCATTATCCCATCTTGTCAGAATGTTTTCTTTGCTTGGACAGATTATAGATGATTGCTTTCTTAGGCAGTCACCACCGAAGACTCCTCCGAAAAATTTGATTACATCAAAAGTGATTGATTGGTAAATACCTATAGTCTATCAAAATGAAACAATAATTCATTATAATGTACTAGGTATTGGCCACTCGGTGACTGCTTAGTGATCGTGAAGTTTAGTCACGAGCGCTGTGGACTACTATTGGATGGGTGACCAGTATTTGTCAAAGTACACATTGGCGAGGTGGAACCTACCCCTAAGGGTCTCCCCACCATTAAAATCCATTAGAATATATATTTGTTTTTATTATTATAATTAGGGTACCTTTTTCAAGATGACAGTCAATTATTGACGTTTCTTTTCCCGTGCATTCAACGGTGTCCACTGCTATCTTTTTCAATGAGTCGAGCTCACCGTCAGATGGCCGGCCTTGCCATGTGGAATCAGCTCCTCTACAAAAATTAGAAATCAAAGTTTAAAGTTCAATTCGTTTCAACTTAGTAAATAATAAAACTGGTAAAATTTAGTAACAATACAACGATTGAGAATTCATTGGAATTGAATGATAGAATAAGGAATGATAAGAATATTATTATTGTATAGAATATGAAAGTGAAGATTCTTCCATCATTTCCATCATTAAGACTGAGCTAAGGTGAATAATGCTCATAAAGTCTACTACTATAAAATACATGTATTCATACCATATATCTGTTCAGGGGCCTGTTTCATCAAGTTTTTGAATACTGTAGAACAGGAGAATGACCGTACGAGCTTACGCTGGAAGTGTAAAATATGTACATCATTAAAACAGGAAGAAGCCAACTACAATTTTCAGTTGAATCCTTGGTCTGCTGCTTCTTGCATCCCATGTCAGGTTGACAGTCATGTCATCTCATTCAACTTTGAAGACAGCATCTTCTGTCACCATGAAATCATCATGGATTTAGAATTTACACAATTGGATAATAAAGTATGCACTATTCCTTCTATTTCCAGTTTAATTCCTTGCTATACAGCATCTTGCATCCCATGTCAACCTGACGGTCAAGTTATCTGATTCAACTATGAAAATAGCAAAAAGGCATGGAATAATAATGTTTTCGGCATTTTCAACAATATTCCTTACAAATTAAATGAGAAAACAGGAATTATTTCTCCTATTTCCAGATTATTAATTGCTATCTAACATAATCCCCGCTGTGAGAGGCACATGCCAACCTGACAATCATGTCAGCTCATGTCAGTATCAGGAAAATGATCATGGATTTAGAAATTCCAATAATATTTAGAATAAGTCAACTGCATAAGAAAGCATGCAGCATTCCATCTATTTCCGTCTGATCCTTGCTATGCTGCATCTTGCATGCCATGTTAACCTGACAGTCAAGTCATCTCATTCAACTTCGAAGATAAAATCCCCTGTATCGGAAAAATGGTCATGGATTCAGCATTTTCAACAATATTTCCACTCAATTGCATAAGAAAAGCACGCAGCATTCTTACTATTTCCATTTTGATCCTTGCTATGCTGCATCCTGCATACCATGTCAGTCTGACAGCCAAGTCATCCCATTCAACTTTGAAGATAGCATCCTCTTTAACAATGAAATGGTCATGGATTTGGCATTTCCAACAATATTTCCTCTTAATTGAATAATAAAGCGCACAGAATTCCTTCTATTGTTCCAGTTCAATCTTTGCTATGCTGATTATCCTTGCTGTTTGGTACACATATCAGCTCATCTAATAATAAAAATCAGCATTCAAAGTAATGATTTTTTTATATTCTTATAGTTCATTTCAACTTACTAAGTGAGTTATCTTGTTATGAAATTGTTGTCAATTATGCTATAAGAAAAGGAGAATAAATTGACTTGTTGAGTAACTTAGTTGTAGAGGTGATATTGTGGTAGTTATTCATATTAATTGAAAAGACAAGAAATTGTTTAACCACAGATTCACTAATCTGGTATGGTATAGGTATATTAAATCTGAGGTTTGACAGTATATTTTCTTCATTGAGACCAATAGTAGCTTTTGTACGCCATTATCAATCTCTGGTAAACTTGAATAAGTTTAGAAGTAAACTCAAAAAATGATGTGGCAACCGAAACCGATATTTTGATTTTTAATAAATCTGTGGTATACCTTGTCTTTTCTTTCGAATTAATAGAATTTAAAATTGAATGAATGATATAGTATGTCCATGCAAAGAAGACATTCTGTCAATATGGGGAAATGACTCCAGCTCGGTCAATATTGATTCAAAGATGATAAATTTGGTTTCAAATTTTATATCAGGATTTTTCCTAGAATTTGAGACCAAATTCATAATTTTTGAACCAATAATGACCGAGCTGTGGTCATTTTCCCATGTTGTCAGAATGTCTTCTTTGCTTGGACAGAATAACTAACCTGGAGTACCCCAACTGCCGGCAAACAATATCGGCCTCCTTGATAGTCCAGCTGTTCTCTTTGTCGCACACAATGCCCCATCCCGGCGTCGAGATCTGCAGCTCCAGGAAGCCTTCCGACGGTTTCGGTCCACCGCGCAGCCGCACCAGCTGCCGGCTAAGAGGCGGCTCGCTAATAGACCGCGACAACGCCAGGGGGCGCGGCGGTTTAGAATCCGTCTTATTCTCAACTATGTAGAAGCCCTCCTGATGCGGATGGCGGAAGTTGGGGTTGGAATCGGATTTCGATTTGGGTGGAATCCGGTACACGGGGCGGTCGGCCTTCTTTTCGGTGGGTGCGGTTGATGTTTTGGGCGTGGAGGATGTTTTTGGGGTGGATGAGGTTGCAAAACTGTTGCTCGTTCTTACATCGATCTTCTCAACGTAGCTGTTTGGATCATCAACTAGATCACCTGTGGAGAAATAATATTATTTATCGTGAAAGAGAAACATTACAATAATTATTTACAATAAAATATAATCAATCAATAGTTATTTAATTAAAGAGCACAATATTGTCTATATTACAGAAAATTTTCTGCGATATGAACAATATTGTGCTCTTTAATTATGTTCAAGTATCACAACATCTCACCTGACACTTGTCTTCAACAATAGTTATTTTTTATTAGAGAAACTAGGTATAGTCTGTCCAATGTGGGAAAATGACTCCAGCTAGGTCAATATTAGTTCAGAAACTATGAATTTAATCTCAAACTACAGGAATTCTGATCTTTAATTTGAGACCAAATTGATAATTTTTGAACATATATTGACCGAGTTCGATTTTCCCATCTTGCCAGAATGTCTCCTTTGCTTGGACGAACTATACTCCCGAGGATTCCTCCTTCGTGTGAGTTACCAGCAATGGATGTTAGTCATTTATAAAAAATATAAAAACTACACTAGATCCTTGTCACAAATATATTATCACTAGATTCAACAAAACAAGTTTTCTCTATTTAAAAACAAACAATATCAAAATCAAACAAGGAACAGCGAAAATTATACAAGGAGCGGACTAAGACTGCAAATATTCATGTCTACAAATAAATAAAATGAGAGAATTCTTGGAATAATGTAATTCAAGAAGTAGAAGATAGAAGTTTGAACAAAAAATGACAGGATTTTAATAAATACAGCTCCTATGGATAATGGAAGTGGGCTAAAACATTGCCAGACAAGTGTCATGAAGAACTCATGGGATGGTAATAGATTCATCAATTTATGAATTGGCTAGTACTACTCCAGGATTGACTGTCATCATAATAACAAGCGATCAACTGCTAGAATATGAAAAAATGTTAAAAATCATGTACAAAAGATTAATATTATTATGCTAAGACTGCAAATAAGAGTTCATTTCATCAATAAAGCTTACGATAAGTACCTGATCAAAAAATTAAAATAATACATATAATTAATAAAATAAAATTGAGAAATATTCTGAAAATGTTTGCTAAACTTGAAGGTTGAAGAATTACCTTTCGAACAGTTGGTCTCATCCGACCTATCCGTACAGTCTGAATATCCGTCACACACGTATGACTTGTCTATGCATGCTGAATTATTACAACGGAACTCATCGTTTCCACAAGCTGTAAAATAAATAAATATGATGTGATTATCAATTTAAAAAAACTGAAGTAGACGAAGAATCAGTTTTAACTCATTCATTTCAAGCAATAGAATCCATATTACTCAATTATTTTGAAAAAGCTTGTTGTAATCAACAATATTATAGCTTCATAATAGCATATCATGAACTTTCAATGTTATCAAATTTTCTAGGTTATTACGAGAACTTCAAAACAATGCATGCTCTATTTCATTATTATGTTTTATGGATTAGAACAAAGCTACCTGATTTGTTTATGAAGCTAAGAAGCTACGTTATAAGATTGAGTGCACATAAATTTATGAGATAATCGAACTCCATGCCCAGTGGGATTCGAACCCACGACAAGGCAGCGCCAGCAATTTTACTGCCTGAATTGTCTTATTTCCTTGAAGAGGTGTGTCCAGACATCAAGCGGCACATCAATCTACTTTCAAGATAATACATCCATCAATAGTTAGACACACACATTGATAAAGCTGAGCCAAAAAAGTTTCATCTGCTCCTTTTACAAAATTAAGCTTATAAGTTACCATGATAGACAAAGTATGCTTTACATTAGCTGTTCGTAGGTTACATCACGTATAAGAGAACCCGCCTAACAATTTGGCGTCAGCTATACTTGTATAGTCTGTCCAAGCAAAGAAGACCCTCTGGCAAGATGAGAAAATGACTTCAACTCGGTCAATATTGATTCAAAAAATTTTTGGTCTCAAATTGTAGATCAGAAAGTTTCCTACAATTTGAGACAAAATTTATTTTTTGAATCAATATTGACCGAGCTGTAGTCATTTTCTAATCTTACCAAAGGGTCTTCTTTGCTTGGACAGACTATATCAAATGGAACAATCCAATTCAAAGGACTTTTAATCATCTTGTGTAACTAATTTAATATCTTGAAAGTAAATTGAACTGCTAATAACACCACTTGATAACTTATAAATAATATCCTCGATTTGTGTTTTCAAAGTTTCGATTAAAAAAAAAATAACATGGTAACTTATAAGCTTTATTTCTTAGTCCCATTTCTCACGCCACGATTTTTGGAAGTAAGGTTTTTTGCCGTTTCACTAGATTGAACAGAACTTAGCATATGTTTTACAAACTTAATTAATCTAGTTTCTAGTAAAATAATAATAATATGATTATTATTATTATCTAGTAAAATAATTCTTAAGGACGACAAAAAATCATGGTGTGTTGAATGGGACTCAACTGACTTCGATCCTTTTTCTCCATATTGAATTTCTCTTGATCTGGAATAACTATGCCCACTCGAATTATAGATCGACAACGAAACTAGCGAATGAATCAGCTGACTATACGAACACTATCACTCTACCAATTTTATCAAAAGGAACATCATTAGCCAACCAGCAGTTTCATTGTCACCAACTATACAAGAATTTATCATTATGAGAAAAATATCATAATATACAATTTCAGTTAACTTACATTTAAAGCTCTCCAAGTTCTAGTAAAGTTGATAGCGTAACAATAAAAAATACAGTAGCATTTAAAGTTCTATAAGTCCTAGTAGAATTAATATCTTATCAAATAACTCACCTTTTGTATAAACCGGCCGTGGCGCAGAATTCTCCTGATACTGGTCGGGTTCTTCAGTTGGTTCATTATCCTCATGTTGTTCAGTTGTTGTTCCATCTTCAGACTCACTATTGGCACAATTAATGGCGTGCGGAAAGTCACAAACCGAGAGAACCGGATTGAACGCGCCCGATCCACACTGCACCACAAATGTCCGACCTCGGTCGCAGTTCAAGAATTTCGAACAATCGTTGGGATGCGGCAGTATACCGCTGAAACCTTCCGGACACATTACGGGAGTTTTATCCGTGTTTTTCCTACCGGATCTAGGAGTGGTGCCGGTGGATAGCTGGTTATTCCCAACACTGGGATCCTCATTTGGGAAATTTGAAGCAGGCCGAGAAAAATCCTTACCAGGATTTGAATGAGAATTACTGGGATCGAAATTTGGATTTGAATAACTAGGGAAATCTTTACCAGTATTCAAGTCGGGCCTACTTCCTGGCACAAAAGAAGTTGTAATATAAGGGTTCGGCTGTACGTTCATAGATTGCCCAGAGCCGGATGGCTTCAAATCTGTTCCGAAATTGCTTGTACTAGGGTTGTACAATGATGGATTCTGATTTGCACCACCATTTTGATAAAACGGTTGCTGGCTATTATCAAACGGACGTTGATGGCCGTTTTGTTGACCATAGTTCTCAATGGTAGGCGTTTGATAAACCGGGTTTGGTTTAAAAAGAACTGGGGGTGATGCATCTTGAGAGCCAGAGCTTGGATTATTTAATGGTAGAGCTGGATTAGACCCCGAGTTATATGGGTGATTTGATGAGGATGAAGGAGGTTGATTCGACCCATATGGGTAATTTGACGAAGATGAGGGAGGTTGATTCGACCCATATGGGTAATTTAACGAAGATGAAGGAGGTTGATTAGACCCATACGGCTGATATCCTGAAGGATACTGATTGTTTAACGGTACAGAACCATATGGATTATTCTGATTTAAAACCCGACCAGTTTGTGAACCATATGGTTTCGACTGTGAACTGCTTTGCGGATTGTTATTTCCTGGATATTGACTGCCAGAAGGTTGCTGTGAATCGGTATTGGGTTGTTGATTACTGGGATATGAGTTTGCTGGTGGTTGATATCCATAAGACGGACTGGGGAACTGACTATTTGTAGGTTTGTACTGCTGGTTGGAAGAGCTAGGATATTGACCATTTGTAGGTGTGTATTGCTGATTAGCAGAACTAGGATAGTGACTATTTGTAGGCTGGTTACTAGGGTATTGACTATTTGTAGGCTGTTGATAGCCATTATTTTGACTATTTAACGGATCATTAGATTGAGATTTGCCAGGATATTGACTGAGCAACCAATCCCAGTTTGGATTACTTTGAGAATTTGTCTGATCAGAAGGATTTTGATTATTAGGCTGATTGGAAGGATTTTGAGTATTGGGCTGATTGTTGTAACTAGGATACTGTGCCCTTGGAGATTGATTATATTGAGTTGAAGGGTACAAATTCTGAGGATTGGCTCCACCTTGACTAGATTCGAAGGTAGGTTGTTGATTATCATTATTCGGATCCGAATTGTGAGGATGATTATGATGATGACGGTGATGATGATGTGGTGGCTGCACTCCTGAATGTTGTTGATTGTAGACTGGAGTATTCTGAGAGCCAGAATTGAAGAACTGTCTTGGTTTTTTATCGTCTGTTGGACCTAGAAAAAATCAGACGAAATTGTTTAATTTCATAGTCAGTATCATGAAACACAATCATATAAATACATTGAAATGTAACTACAAATTTCATAAATAGAACCCACACAAAATTTTCAACTGTTCACAATAATTTACAACCTAATTGTCAAAATAAAGTTTTTTTCCATTGCTGATGTTGATATCTTTCATTAGGCCTACATCTTGTATTATAAGGTAACTTAATCATCATGAATTCATTATCTTAGTAAAAGGTATATATTATCTGATGGAAATGATAAATGAGTTATAATTTTAGCCCAACATCAAACATGAGTTATATTACTTTTGATGTTGATAATGGATAGCCTATTCGAATGTAACACCTTGAAAAATTTACTTTTGTACATCCCTCGTTGACCCTCATTCACCAAAGCAATACGCATCTCAAAATTACTAAAGATTGATATTCACTCTCGACTCTCCTTTCTAAATGATACAGTAAACTCAATTTTAATCATTCCCTGTAATAAGACACAATAAAGACGCCACAGAAATTATAATTATTAAAAACTATGAGAAGCTGAATTTTTTAATATTATGGTGGAAAAGTTGTGTAAAATTATAGCTATTTCCAGCATTAACTTTTTTAAAACAATTGTTTTCTATTCTTCTAAATCCTAATTTATTTATTCGACAAAATGTAATGATTGAGCTTATAAGATTGAAACAGTGAAGTACAAAACTATTTTTTCCAAGTTTTGATAAATATTTAAAATACGGAAGAGGTTATTTTCACTTGATTCGGATTCACTAGCACTATTCACAAATTTTCACACTCAAAAATTAAAAACTATGATTTAGAATATTTTGAAGGTTGATATAGAAGTCAGTATAGTAGGAACCAAGAAATGTTTAAAAAGATTTTAAAATGTCAAATTACAATCAACTTGGAATTTCCAAGCCAAATTATGGTTAAATACTTTAAAAAAATAGAAAATTGAATTGACTGAAAATTTCCAAGCCAAATCTTCGATTGAATACTATTCAAATACAAATTATGAAATTACACTTAACATTTTCAAGCCAAGATTTTGGTTGAATGCTTTTCAAATGCAAATTATGAAATTTGTAAGAGCATTTACACATAAGTTACCTGAATTATATCCAGCATTGCCACTATTCACCAGAGGTACAGGATTGGAGGATGCGTCTTTCGGCATGCATTTCACATTATGTGGGAAGTCGCATTCGAGGGTGACCGGATTAAACAGTGTTCCCGGAGCACACATTTGCAGATGGCCTCTGCCGTTCCAGCAGTTGTAGAACTTTTTGCAATCGCCCGGATACGGGTACTGTCCCGGGTTCTTGTCTGGACATGGCTGGAAACGAAATATCACAGATAAAAATAAATTACTGTAGCCTAGTTATAAACACATTTATTATTATTACACATCGATTATTGTTTTGTAAATCAAAAAGATTTGGACATTTATAAGATAAAATACTTTTTTACAAGTACCTTGATGAATAGAAGGATAAATAATTTATAGTTTACTTCAAACTGTATGAAAACAGTACTAATCAAATACAAGTGAACCATTCATTCACGGCTGCGCTGTCAAGCGCTGGGTATTGGCTCAAGTACCCTGAGTATTTACCCCGAGTTTTAAATACCCGGGTATTTCAAATCCCTAGAAACAAGATACTGCACTGGTTCTTGTTGCAATAGTCTGTCCAAGCAAAGGAGACATTCTGGCAAGATGGGAAAATGACTCCAGCTCGGTCAATATTGGTTCAAAAATTGTATAAATTTGATCTAAAATTTAGATCAGGATATTTTCTACAATTTGAGACCACATTTATGATATTTGAACCAATATTGACCGAGCTGGAGTCATTTTCCCATCTTGCCAGAATGTCTTCTTTGCTTGGACAGACTATACACCACTTTCAATCTCTGGTAAACTTAAGTTAATAATGGTGAAGAAACCAAGACCGGTATCTCGATTTTAAATATATCTCTGGTTTGACACCACAGATATATCTGTATTTTGTTAAAATATATCTTATATTTTCATCAAATTTAGTAATTTGGTAGCTCATTCAGCTGAAAAGTTCAAGGAACAGACGAAACCACCTTAATTTCAGTTGCAAACTCAACCCGTCTATCGATAGTTCCTACCTGAGACGGATTGCTGACGTAAGGTGTATTGGTTTTTGCGTTGTGTGTTTTTCCAGCGCCAGGATACGTTTCAATCTTTTCGCCATTTTGCCGGCCACTATCTCCATAGCCCGGACTCGATATCAGCTGATTATTGCCCGATCTTGCCACCTGTTGCTCGTTCGAAATCCAAGGCAACTTTTCACGCACGTTGCCTTCATTCTTGCTCTTTGAAACTGCAGCACCATTGCTCAAATTCTCTTTGGTTGTTGCAGGTTTCTTGGGTATTTTGCTGGGGTCAAATACCTAGAACCGAAAAATTCATTTATTTATTATTCAGCATACGAAACATACTAATGAGGGCATAGACATTATGAGGATATAATTTTTATTCATCCACAGTATCAGTCAAAATAAACAGTACTGGAATTTTTCATGTACTAAATTGTCTAAGTACTATTTCAGTAAGGTACTTTTTATTTTGGCTGATACTGTATTCGAGAAATTACAATGAACTCAACTATTAGGGTGAGAACACACAGACAATGAGATCCAAAACGTATTTTTCTCAAATTTCGATAAATTAATACATAAAATAAGGGTATATTTACTTGATCCTCAATCACTATCACTATTCATGACTTTTCATAATAAAAAATTAAAATCTATTAGTCTATATCTCATATATTGCCTCTCATAACACAAAAGAAGAGAAAATATGAGCATCAGTTGAATAACAAGAGAAACATTTCTCAAGTAACTTACATGAGTAGTTAATTAAATAGAATGAAAAAAATAAAAGATGAAGTAAATTGTATAATTATAATAACGTTTGAGAATAATTATAGCTAAGGAAAATAATGAAAATGTAAGATGATAATACAGCCATAGGTTGGTTGATACCATGTAACTTAGGCTAGTTAATAATATGAAAGTTGAATGCAAATGGTTGTCTGAAGTTAATTATCAATTATTAAAGAGATAGAAATAGGAAAAAAACTAAAAACAAATTCTATACCAAATTTAATTAATTCTACCACTCTGAAAATGTCCATCAAATAGTGTTTGAATAAATTGAATAAGCAGCCTATAATGGAAATTAGAATGTTCATGAATTTTGAGGAGTAAAATTCTATAGGAAAACATAGGCTGAAATTGAAAAAATATATTTAAGAAATGGAATGGTAATAAAGGACTTACAGCATAACTTTCATTGACCAACACTACTAAAACCAACAAAGAATTCAACACTTTTAAACACTTCATTTCATACTATTCACAGACTAATAATTCTACCCAACACGTTTGAGTAAGTATTAATAATGAAACCACAATACATCAATTATTTTGATGTAGTAAATAACAAATCATGAATAACACTTTTCCTGTAAAGAGCACATGACCTCAACTAATAGATAATAAAATTCTATCGAAATTATATCAACAACATGTAGAGATCATAGTTCAAGTTGATACTGAAGTGTTATGCCCACAATGCCTCAACATTTGGTCGAAGTAAAATTAGACACATATAATGAATGCCTTAAATCGCAAACATCAAATGAATCAGCATCATCAAATTCCATGAAGTTGATAAGCTCCAAAAATAAATAGCGAGTTATTATTTTTCTAATATCTTAGAATAATGCTACGGAACCCTAATAGTAATTAAACCTTTGTATTGAACCTATATTTAGAAGGTGAGAGGACATGCAAAGAACCAGTTTATGATCATATTTATTCAATAGGTTTGCCTTGAAATGGACTACAAATTTATCAGTTTTATTGATTATTTTATTCAATTAAAAGTAAGCAATATATTAGCCTTGGACTGAATTACAAATTATATAAAACTCTAGAATATCCTATATAATATGCAACCGATCAAATCTAGGCCAATAAACTAAGAATAGTTTCATTTATTAGCTCTACTACAGAACTGTGTAATATTGTATATAGTTGAAAAAGAGAATTTAGTCGGTCTGATAATCAAGAGTTCGATTCTTGACCAAGGAAAAATTTTCACTTTTTGAGTGGCTGTGAAACAAATTTTTGACCTCCTCAGCACCATCACATGGATACGGCCACCCCGACAAGCCTTCGGTTCTTCCTAAAAGGTAGTCATCTCTCATCATAATCCTTCTCATTACCTACGCACAAGTCTAAGAGCTCAGCTCATGTGGACTTCACACTCAGAAAAAAGAGAAAAACACCCAAAATAACTTATGCCGGTTACCTCAAGACAATGATAGCCTATTTGATATAAGGTCTATTTTGCATTACCAGTCATCAAGTATAGGGCAGGAGAGGCTGTCAGTTACTACCTCAGCAAACGGCCGAACATTCACAGACATAAACTGACTGATTATTACACGATGTTCTATGCTGAAGATGTGCTCAGTGTCCCGAAATTCGTCTGAAAAGTAACGAAATCGTGAGTACTGTTGTTGAAGTGAAAGTTAAAAAAGTAATTTACTTATTATAATCATCACCAGTATTATCGTCATAAGTTAACTGGCCGTCTCTCCCGTGTTTGCTTCCTGCTGCTCAAGATGTGGGGCCTGGTGACTGAGAGGTGTCTGTTAATGATGTACCCTGCTCTGTTCCATTGCATTGCCACATCACTCATGGATTGCTCCTTTGGGGTCATTCGGCAGGGGCTACTGATGTCCTGAGGCTTCAAAAGAAGGCTGTGAGAATAATATCAGGCAACGACCATCTTGCCCACTGCAAGTCCATCTTTGCCCGCCTTGGTGTGCTGACGGTCATTAGTCACTACATCCTCCTGTGCCTGGTGCTTGTGAAGAGGAACTAGCACACTCTGGCTGCCCGTGGTGACATTCACGCCTATAACACCAGGCATCGTGAGCTGTTTGATGTACCCATGAGACGCCTCCATCAATCGTAGGCCGCTTATTACAGGACTTCACCCTTGAAAGTTTCTAATAAGGTGCCATCTGCTGCAGTGAAGCAGTTTCATGAGACAGCATTAAAGAAAACCGTGAGGGTACTACAGTGTGGCAAAGCTTATTATAAATTCATGGAAGATAATTTGAATAGCAATTGAAAATGGTTATTGTCTGGATCAGTGCCATCTTAAAAATTACGTGTTTCTTGTATTTTATTATATGACGCAATCGAACCCGCAAAAGTGAGTACCGTAATGGATGAAGAAGAAGGTATTAAAGTGAAAGTTGGGCGAAGACAAAAGAAGAAACTGACTGATTATCTTTAGGAAGAGTACGGTAGGTACCCAACTACATTTATGAAGATATTATCCACCTAAAGCATGTGACAAACTAGTCTAGTTCATGAGCTACTAGCGACATAGGCCTAGCTGCTACCTAGCTGGTACTAATTGTATCATCATTGACGAGGCAGCAATAAGAAATCGTTGAAACAGAGCACCTATTATTCAAGCGTCAAATGCAAGAGAATTTAATAACCCTGTTTTTATACCGGCTGAAAGTCTTTTACGGTATTCAATACAATTTAAGGCCAATAATATAATTATTAATTATAGACTGTCAATACCAACTAATAACTTAACAGAATTTACGAGTTACATTATTGCGCTTGCGGACATTGCAATACAAAAGCATTTATTATCCTTTCAACTTGAAGCGAAAATTTTAATAAATATTATTGGAATTCTTCAGAATAATTTATTTAACAAATTGAATAGAAAGCAAAAGCTCAATGAGCAGAATTAATCACGGATCCTAGAATAGGCTACGGTACACGAATCCGTGCCGAGAACGAATTAAATAATGCATCAATACCTTGATAAGCAGGCTATCAATACCTTGATAGGCCTACAGTATGTTTTTTAGTTATAGGCCAAATAAACTCTCGATCTTTTCAAGACTCACTTAATAAAAGATAAGTTAAGTTATGTCTTGAAACCTAAATAGAATAAAATAACCTAACGCCGGTTTTTTCGTTCCTTCAATTGTATTTTTTCAATGAAATAAATAAATAAAATAGAAATCTAACTCATCACTTGTCTACCAGAAAGCCGGTTCAAGCAATTTGATGCCAACAAAAATTATGCAGTAGGCTTGCCCTTACAAAGTTGTAAAAATTGATTCGAGGTGAAATTATTGCATTTTAATTTAAAAACAGCCAATTCATCGATGTATGAGGATATTTTTATCAAAATAAAACAATTTGGAACATTATTACTGGAATAGAGTTGAATATTTACCTCATATTATCCGAAAAAGCAGATAACTCAATTCACATGTGCGACACACTGCAAAAACAAACATAACCTAAAATGAATAATCTTTACTTGCTTCTGCTTGGTCGATTTCTGTGCGCTACAACATCCAAGCATGCTGCATAGTATGGCAAGTTGGCAACATGCGTCAGAAGCGTCATACTCACAAAATCTACGAGCAACGGGCAACAAGTGTGAACATTTGCAAATAGTAGTCTAGAAGCCTACTCGATACGGTACTGAACCAACAATGGTCCTGCTTCAATATTATTTTCGTCAATTTTAATATTTAATGGACTCTCCATTCAATCATTCTTTCTTTCAACCATTCATTCATTAAATATGGGCTCCATTTTACCCACGCACAGGCCCAAGAGCCCATGTGGGCATCACCCTCAAAAAAAATAATAATTGTAAGCTAATCGGGTTATGGCTCACAGACAATTTCAGATTCTATCAGTACGGTAGGCCAATAGTCTGACCAAGCAAAGAAGACCCTCTGGCTCTGGCAAGATGGGGAAATGACTCCAGCTTGGTCAATATTTGTTCAAGCATTATAAATGTTGTCCTATAGTAGATCAAATTTCTATAGTAGTTCAAAACAATAATGACCGAGCTTGAGTCGTTTTCCCATCTTGCCAGAGGGTCTTCTTTGCTTGGACAGACTATACCGGTACTATCAGAGCAAATTGAATAAATATGGTTCGATAAATGACTAATTTATCAACTTTAGGAAACTTAATAATGTATAAATCTGGAATTTCACTTACCCATTGACTTGCAAAACTCAAGTTCAAGTTTGATGGTGAAGTATGAAGTTATTCCAACAATTCAGTAGTTGAACCCAAATTAATCCAGATTGGGCTGTCTACTGCCGACAGATGTGAAACGTCATTAACATCAATGCCAGTTTTCCTAAGCACAACACTATTTAACAATAATTGAACCAATGAACAATTTAAGAGTGAACCAAACAGGGCTCTTGTTGCTTGGATTGAGTGTAGATCCGAAGAGAGATTGTTAAATAAGTAGAGACAAGGACTATGTATGATTCGCACTTGTGTCCCGTAAACGCCTTGCTCCAAGAACAACTTGTATTTTGGCCGCTCCACTGAAACCTTCACACCAAAGACACTCTTCTGAGCTGATATTCTCAAGTAGTCTGAGGGCAGTAGCCCACGAGGCAGTTTTTGGCCGACTCGTCATCTCAGCCTACGAAAAGCTATGGAGTAGAGCACATCAAGTGGCAGCCGAAACCGCTCCATGTGCGTCGTACCAACTGCTATACATAATCTATCCAAGCAAAGAAGAAATTCTGGCAAGATGGGAAAGTAAATTCAGCTCCATCACTATTGGTTGAAAAATATGAATTTGGTCTCAAATTGTAGATCAGAATGTTTCCTAAAATTTGAGATTAAATTCATAATTTTTGAACCAATATTGACCGAGCTGGAGTCATTTTCCCATCATGCGAGAATGTCTTCTTTGCTCGGACAGACTATACCACCTCTGCCAAAAATAGCTTCAAGTGCGACTGCCCTAATCATTATTCAGGGAATCTATCAAACATTCAATTCAGTCCAATTCAAAGTTAAAAGCAGTTATTCTTAAAAGTAACTTCTTAGTAAACTCTAGCCCAATCATGGATGGTTCAATGTAAATATTGTGTCCGTGTCGATGGATACTGTATAGTCGAGCAAAGAAGACATTCTGGCAAGATGGGAAAATGACTACAACTAAATTAATATTCATTTAAAACTTATAAATTTAGTATCAAATTTTAGAAAACAATTTTCTCTTAAATTTGAGACCAAATTTCGAGCTAGTCATTTTCCCATCTTGCCAGAATGTCTTCTTTGCTCAGCTAGACTATAGCCTGTCACAAAAAATATTTCCTCAAATTATCTACAGAAAATGTAAAGTTTAATTGAGTCAACTCACAATAGAAAATAATCATGTTAACTGGTAATAATGAAAATCGATCATGTCGAACCTAAATCTACTGCTGCTTATGATAGTGAACTCCCAAACTCAGCTCATTCTTCTCATATGTAGTTCGCGCAAGCTGAGAAGACACGCCGTTACAATGCCAAGTACATTATAGCGAGGGTGTCTTACAAGCTTGCACGAGTACTGCCTTTCAAATGTGGTGAACTTGCAAAGGTTGAATGGAATAGAAACACACTTCGCTCCTTGCCACATTACTTCAAATATTTATTTCACAAAAATTAAATTATTAGATAACAAGAAACGGTTTAAAAAAACTAAAGAATTTAACGCTAAATGCATTGTTGATAATGATCATTCACCATGAACCTACATAGATGTGGTCTCCTCAACCCAGATATTGTTCGATGAAGAGAGCGCGTTTAGAAAGAGAAAACATATTGATATCAATTATTACTCTAGTCAGAGATAACCAACTAACCTTGCACAAAAATATTACTACACACACATCTGAATCTACTATTTCTAAATTTGGCAGCGAACGAACCAGCATTACAACAACTTAGATGACAAAAGATTCAGAATCAGTCTAGTTTACATAGATCAATAATATGTCTGTCTAACGTCTAGCGCGCATTACTTACAGCCAATCTATACAAAAAAGTTGGAATGGAGTATGAAATTATTGATTGATTGTTGTTACATCAAGTTAGAATATGATTGACAAGGTTTGTTTTGTTCACATTAGTTGATTGATTTGATCTAGAGTTGGCCGCAGTTGCCAATCACAATTTTTTGGGATGTCTTGCCGCTTTGCGAGCCGTACGATTCGAGCTTTTTGACCACGTCCATGCCCTCGACAACGGCGCCAAACACGACGTGCTTGTTGTCCAGCCACGGTGTCTTCACCGTTGTGATGAAGAACTGGCTGCCGTTGCTGTTCGGCCCGGCGTTCGCCATCGACATCACACCTGAAACAACAAACGCACCAAGTTACAACATTGTCACAAACATATGTCATTCTCAATACTCCAGTGTAGACGTAGAGCTATTCGGTACGATTTATAGTATAGTCTGTCCAAGCGCAAATAAGACATTCTGGCAAGATGGGAAAATTACTTCAGCTCGGTCAATATTGGTTTTCTGATCTATAATTTGAGACCAATTTATACAATTTTCAATCAATATTGAACAAGCTGAAGTCATTCTCCCATCTTGTCAGAAAGTCTTCTTTCCTTAGACAGACTGAATACTGTTGAGTATGATTATTACGCTTTATAGAATGCTGTTGGTCAATAGTGGGTCTCGAGTGTGACCATGTTACAACATTCACTTTCAAGATGATATAATTATTCTTTATCAGACGTTTATCAATAAAACAATCAGACGCCAGTTTCGTAGTTTGAAACTATACGTATACCCTATGTTTACTGTAAATAAAAATTGAAAATAACAATACCCTTTGATTATTTGTTCTAGCGCAACATGTTTCAGTGCCATTAGACCCATTCTCAAGTGGATCTATTAAGAAAGACATGTTATAAGGACTGAGATTTTCAATTTCTATAACTAGCCCTAAACATCATATTGAATAATATCTAGCCGATTTGTAGTTGAAATTTCACTGAAGAGCAAGAGTTCCAACGTAGGAGTGCTGTACAGTAAAAGATACGGGCACTTCACCTGTTTCGTAGGTACGAGCCGCCAGTGACCTAGGGGAATAAACGTAGTGGCGATGGGTGAAAAATTAAAGACATTTTCATTTAAAATCATCAATCGCATGTTTCTTCATCACCAACAGTTCAGTCCGGGCCTTGAGACCGAACTGAACGTGTATGTGAGTCCTCATCCTCATCCACTGTCAGATCATATCAACAGCTTGATTGTAAAGCCTGTCGGTTTACAGCCATTTTGGACTGCCGATTTACCCATCCAGTTATAGTTTTTGACTGCCACAGTCCGATCTGACAGTGGATGTGAACCCTAATGATGTCTTTTTTGAATGAGGTCTATTTATCATATTCCATTATATTGTATCAAGTAGACAAGCCGTATCATGTTCACACGACATGTAAGCCTCTACAATGTAACATATCAACATAAAGTGGATTGATGTCCTACCTAACATGGCAATGATCCTAATCCTCTAATACCAATACTATTTATGTACATACAAGATCTAGTAGGATCTAGTCAAGAAGACATTCTGGCAAGATGGGAAAATGACTATCTCGGTCAATACTGGTTTAAAAATTATAAATTTGTAGTTAAATTGTAGAGCAGAATGTTTTCTACAATATGATACCAAATTTATGATTTTTAAACCAATATTGGCCGAGCTAGTCATTTTCTCGTCTTGCCTGAATGTCTTCTTTGTTTGGGCAGACTATAAACTGTACCTGTAATTGAAGAATTCCTGCAACGTCGATAATAATTTATTATTAAATGAAAAGACAAGTTATTTAAAAATCACAGATTTATAAGAAAAACGAGATACCAGTTTCGTTTGCTATGCTACACCATTATCAATCAATATCTAATAAACTCGACTGTTTATAGTCTGAACAAGCAAAGAAGACCCTCTGGCAAGGTGAGAAAATAACTCCAGCTCGGTCAATATTGGTTCAAAAACAATTCATTTGGTCTTAAATTGTAGATCAGAATGTTCTCTACAATTGAGACCAAATCAACAATTTTTGAACCAATTTTGACCGAGCTGGAGTCATTTTCTCTTCTTGCGCCAGAGAGTCTTCTTTGCTTGGACAGACTATACCAGAGATTGATTATGGTGTAGAGACCGAAATTAGTATCTCGTTTTCCTAATAGACATTTGGTCTGACAAGATCTTTTTATTTAATATGGACAACTACCACAATTACTCAAATAATGATCGTACCTGGACCAGTGTGCTTCAGTGTGAAGTTCTCGTCCTCAAACTTGTTTCCGTAGATGGACTTTCCTCCGGTGCCGTTGTGCTTGGTGAAGTCGCCGCCCTGACACATGAAGTTGGGAATGATACGGTGGAAGGTGCAGCCCTTGTAGCCGAATCCCTTCTCGCCGGTGCACAGCGCCCGGAAGTTCTCAGCCGTCTTCGGCACAACGTCTGGTCTCAACTGGAAAACGTAAAACACATTCGGTTAATTTAATCTAATTTCATTAGATAATTCAATACATTTATCGCAAATCACACTGTAGCCCTTTATACGCTAACAGAAAATTCAAAGTAAATTCTAATACAGATAATGATGATAATAATAATAATCGAATGTTACTTGACAACACTTCCTCAATTGAATAAAAATCTCTGTCTTTGAAGCACGCAGTAACAAAACTGTTCAAGAACAGATAATTTAATCCAATTGCGAATATTTTGTCAAATAACATTAATCTATTATTAATGTTGTTATTTGTATCAAAATTGACTGTTAGCGTGTAAAGCATGTTATAAATATTTTTCTGGCTGCATTGATGGACAAATTTATTGTATTGTTGGCTGTAAATTAATTAATTATTGTAAAAAATACTATTCGAACTGTGTGTATACGGTTAAATTTCTTTAAAAAATATACAACGGCGATGCACTAAATCAAACTAACGAACTGAAAGGACTTTTATGATTTTATTGAAACCTATATGATTAATAAACTTGGTTAAACTCAGTAGTGTAAATGACAATTCAAGACCATACCAATACCTGAATATCAGTACCCGTTATTCCAATATTGGGATTTTTGTTAGTTCAACTTATTTTTTATTGTAGGCAATTAACTGACACCTCAGCGTGTAACAAAGTTGTCTTATTGAACAACATTTCCACTAACTAGAGCTATATGAATGATCTTTGAACAAGAAATACTTTCCACACAATTCAATTAAAAATAAGATAGACAGTTGAAAAGATTTCAATTCAATTTATTTCAATTTAAACACACATAAAGACACAATGAATAATATAATACAAAAATTAGTAAAACACAACAATAAAATAATAATATATTATCAACAAATTCAACAATTACTGTGGTGGGGTGTGCTTAAAAAGATGAAGGGGAAATACCTAGCCAACTATGGTTTCCCATATAATAGGCAGGTAATAGGTAATAGGCAGATATTTTAAAAGAATGCCTTGAAGTTATCTCCAATACGTCAGAATATTCTATACCTAGATGACACAACTCACTTCAAGCTGGCTTAACTAGATGACCTTCAAACATTGCATTAGAATAATGCTAAAACGAAAACTAAAAGTACTCACATTCTTCGTTTATCATTGCAGATAGCATGATATCCCACTAGCACAGAAGGGATATTATGATAAGCGCGATCAAGGAAAAATTAAACTTTTATTTAAGTTTCAGATGGAACAAATTAAATCAGAAAACTCACTGAATGAAATAAGTACTGAATACTGAGTATTAATACTGAGTACTGAATACTGATTACTGAGTATTAATACTCAGTACTGAGTACTAATACTGAGTACTGAATGAAATAATAAAATGTTACATCAATAGCATAAATCCTACAACCAATCAAGCAGTAAATTTATCAAATAATTAAGAATGCTTGAATAACAATATTCCAGCCCAATTCACTGTTCAAGAGTTAATATAGCCTATATACATCACTAGGAAGTATAAGTTAGTAAGTAACATCAACTAGAAAACCGCCGAACTTTTTGGCGACGGCTAATCATATTCTATTGATGAAGATGAACGAATTTCAAAAAAATTACTATACTCTGTCAAAGCAAAGAATACATTCTAGCAAAATGGTAAAATGATTCTAGCTCGTTCATTATGAATTCAAAAATTATAAATTTGGTCTCAAATTGTAGATCCAAATAATTTCTATAATTTGAGACCAAATTTATAATTTTTGAAACAATATTGGCCGAGATGGTATCATCTTCACATCTTGCCAGAATGTCTTCTTTGCTTGTAAAGACTATATCAGTATTGAATCTCTAAATTTCATTGATAATTTATAATCAATAGTTTGGCAATTGACCGCATTATAGTCCCAATAATTAACGATAGCCTACCTTTCAACTTATCAAAAATTCAAGCGATCAAACTGTCTATCAAAACCAAATTCCATTGTGAATTTATGACTTTTTAAAATTAAAATGGAGCATGAGCATGATAAGAATTCTTTCAATTAAATTGATTTCTTCAATTGTTTAATAAGTAATAATTCTACCAATTCCCTGACAAGAACTTACACAGAATAAAAGGAAAAATTCAATGTATTTCATTAAAAATTTATCTTGCTGGTGCCAAATGGGGATTCAGTCTGTTCCTTGTAGGTCCTCAGCCAGGAATTGAACCAGCTGACTTGAGTATAAATAGTATAATATTCGAACTCTATTCTCTAGTCAGATGGTCCGGTAAAATTGATAAGACTATTTACAGACAACATCAGCAGTTGGAACACATAAGGAACAGACTAAAACGCCTTAAATTTTGGCACCAGCTCTACTAAACATTCCTTTGATCTATTCAATATAGATAGATAGATAAAGAATTTATTGTTCTCTTAATACAATGTACAAATCATATAAATTCATATAGTTATAAAAATGAAAAAGTACATTTCATTTATTTATTCACTGTACATATTGATAATTGTTTCAAAATTCTATAGGCATAGCCGAAGCCGTCAGCCAGAGTTGGTAGATTAAATCATTTCCACCTTCTACTCTAATCTCAATAAAGTAACCTAAGCTATCAAACATTCTTCTCTAGAGATTACAAAGGAATCTGTGATAAATAAAGGTGACAAACAAAAGCATGAACTAACTTATTTTTGTATTCCACTACCTATCGCTGCTAATCTGTCTTCCCAACCAAAGTAATCTGTAGTACAACTACAATAATTTTAATCTGGTTCCAATACTTTATTTCAACAATCACAACGGGCGCAACATTATGAAATTCTCTATGGAGTTTCTCGGATAATCCGCCAAATGTGCTTAAAGAAAAGAAAAAAATACAATAAAATAAGAATATATTCTTATTTGAATATATAGCCTTTTTGAAGAGTTTCTAATACAGTAATCACTAATTTACAAATACACATGAAAAAGAACATGCATTAACCGGAAACATTATTAGAGTTTAAAAATTAATAATTGAACTCCTCTACTAGAAGTTTTCTATATCTTAATGCATCTTTTACATATCCCTCTATATATTTCCAGTTTTTTCCATTTAAATAGTCGAGCATCGTCTCTACAGTCATGTTAGGGCTCCCAAACCATTTGACACGGAATTCAGATAGAATCTTACATTTCCCAATAAAATGATAAGTGTCTTCAACTTCTCCATCATTGCACAAAGAGCACACATAACTATTCTCTCCCCTGTCTACCCTGAAATTTAGTGGTAGGAGCGATCCTCTTGCTCTGAAGATAGCGCCCATAAAGCTTCTCTTATTCATATCACTGATATAATCTCGCTTTATTTGTTCACCTATTTTCAACTCGAAGTATATGCGGTGAAATCGTGAATTCGCGGCTCTCGTCCACCACTCTATCTGGATTTTATGCCGCAATTTATTCACGACTTCACCGCATTTCACACCCCACAAACTAGGTTGAACTATCGGATCCACCCACTCTTCCCCACACTGATGAAACAAATCGTTCCACTCTCTCCACCAACCACACCTCTTTTCTGCCATTAGGATAGTTATTTTTCTAGGAAACCTCGAATCAGACATAGCAATTGTTTTCAATATATATTTGCTGCTCATTTTCAAAGTCATCAGCCAAAATAAGTCTCTCCCACTTTCCAAATATAAAATATAATTCGGAGTACTCCGAGGTATGCCAAACATTTTTTTAATAAAAAATCGGTTGAACCTTTCTATATCTTCCCTCTTTTGATAGCCCCAAACCTGGCCTGCATACGTTATTGTAGCTCTGCTTACTGCCTCAAAGACTTTCCATTTCGTACTTATTGGCACTTCGTCGGCACTAATCAACTTCCGCCATAGACTGTTAATTCCATACCTAGCTGCTGTAATCTTACTAGAAAAATGAGTGGTTAAAGATAATGTAGAGGTAAAAGTGAGCCCCAGATATTTATATTCATTCACCACGTCAATATTTTCTCCGCCATAATTCCATCTCTCATTCCTACGCAATTTTCCTCCCCTTCTGAACACAACAATTTTTGACTATTCAATATAAATTAAATTATTTAAAGATTTAGTACCTTCAAATTTCTAGTGAAATCAACACCATTCAGAAATTAACAGCAAAACAGTTCAACTTTATCAAATAACTAAATAGCTTTATAACATTTTTTTAACCATTCTGACTGCCTGCTGCAATTGAATAATTTTAATTTTTCGTTGACCTTCAACTTAATAATATTAGATTTTTCCAACCTCCAACATTATCAATTCTCCAATCAAATGTAAATCAGAGAAGGAGATCAGCAACTTAATATTATTGGTTCATTTCATCTTTAAACAATTTTATTATTTATTAATTTATTAATTCCATTTATTTAATAGAATGCATAAAGAATTAAATAGGAAGAAGGCCCCAAAAAGGGTAAGAATCATTTAAGGCAAGTTAAATGGATTACCAGATAACTTATATGAATTTTTTTAATGCGATTGCGATGTTTAATTTGGACTACACTTGCATGGTGACTCAAGATTTCACTTCTTGCCTATTTTATATTTTTTCTGATTCCTGCACCGGTAGCTCGTACCCACGAAACAGGTGAAGTTCCCGTATCTTTCACTGTACAGCACTTCAAATGTTTCGTGAGCACGAGCCGCCAGTGGATTCCCGCTTTTTGGTATGAATCAAGACATGAATTTGTTTGTGTATGGATATAAATCATTGTGTGCTTTCTTAAAACCATTTTAGGGTATTTTACTTTATTTGAATTGCATTTGTGGCGGGTTGTCTCTTCGATCTGTTCACTTGTGACACCATAGAAGTAACAGCATGGAATTAAGTGTGAGCGCACACGGTTACCAATAAGAAACAGAGTTGTATAGTGCAATGCCATTGAATATGGATATAAGAAATTGGTATTCAATGGCAAATTGGCAATGCACACTGGACTAATTCAAGATCTCCCTATCAACAACTAACTTATGTAAAATTTTCAAGCAGCCTAATTGATTAATATAGTGATCAAGCTATTTAAAATGATGTAATCACAAATAACCTACTGTAAGTAGGCTAAGTTACTACATTAATTTCATTGAATTTCGGCAATGTCAGGCTATGCCCAAGATGTAGGCCTAAGGTTAGTTTATATGTTACAGGTTTAGGTTCGAACACTTTCAACTTACATGTTGATGATTCCTTATTTACTTTTCTTAATGAAATAATTGTTAGATTTAGGTGGAAATTGATTTCTTGAAAGCCTACTGAAGGTATGGTCACAGCGTTAGTCAGGTTCTATTGATTGGCTAAGTTAGAATCGAATAGGGTAATCCCGTATTTCCATCAAGTTTCCTATTAACTTTTCAGAGCTAATACAGAAATCAATAATTGTTCTGGATAAATTTAGCATTATACAACTAGATCAAGAGTTGTAATAATAATTTCAATTTGAAACCATTAAAAATAAGTGGTTAACGTGCATGCTGACGACCACATGCTCAGAATTGAACAAAAACAACGAATTTCTTCAGAATGAACAAAATTTATCACAAAACCAATAATAAAATAGCTCATTTCTAGATAAATATGATGTCTCAAACACATAAATTACAGAATCTGGGACAGTTTGGGGTAGGTAATTATTGTTGTGGGCTACATGTGGGAAGCAACACATTAATCATTCAACTTGAAATTAGTACAACTTTAGGTAAATCAGAACCAATAGAACTTGAATGCTAATGCAGCTCTATATATTATAGTAACATTCAATTCAGTGAGTGAATAGATCTGAATATTAAAAAATTATAAGAAACTATAACATCTCAAGGCCACGCCATTGCACTCAAAAATACTGGTTCCGGTAACCCGGCTTAACTGAAATTTTCATAAATTATGAAATAAAAACTACTTACTTCAATGACGATTCTGCCTACGGGAGAATCATCCACAGTCATGTCGAAGAAAACCTTTGTTCGGGCCATTTTCTTAGAATATTCTCTAAATATTGATCGTTGACACACCTGAGGAGAGACTCTCGCCGCTTGGTTTGCAAGTGAATGAACCTGTACCGCGAGTGGAAGTGGCTTCAGGCTGAGTTGGCGGCATACGAGACTGGCAAGCATTGTTATTTCAAATGATTTAGCAAAAATATGTTAAAGGTTATCCTGGACTAGATAACTGACTAGTTATCTTCTTTGGAAAAAGAAATACAGTTTAAAAGACGATTGCACGTTTAAAAATAAATTCAATGGGTGATATTGAAAATTCTTTAGGATCTATTTTACATTGCAATTACTACGTAGGTCAAAAATGTAGTGGAAGATCCCATTCCAAGATATTATTTTGACAGCTAATTCCAAATTATAAATCTATTAATGGTTACAACATTGAATGAACGAAGGGATACATCATATTTCTAATCAATATTGATTTTTTTATTGAGTTAGAAGAGTTGGAAATTCATTTCAAAGTTTCAAAAAGTTGACCAATCATTATGACTAGTTCGATTGATGGTGCCGGTGCCTTTACAACTTGATCAAATTTTGATATTTTTGGAATAAATTAGAATTATACGTTGAATGAGAATAATTAGGTTTGAACTCAACTATTTTCAAGAATCTCATTACATACGAATGATAAATGTATTGTCATTTGTTCTAAGAAAATTTAACATCACTTGCAAAGAACCGCAAAGAAAGCTTGTCTTATTTTGGCGGTAAACGCCTTAATTTTGAATTTGAGCAGAGCTTACCTTATTTAGCCTCATCCTACTTTCAGAGTTTACAAAGCTATTGAGTCACATTTTCTATTATTATTTAATATTATTATGCCTTTTTAAACATGGAAAAACGAATACTATACCTCATTTCATCTGAAAAAACTTGACACAACTTTGACTTCCAATTGACAACTGAAATAAAACTTTATTTTGAAGTAAACATGTTCAATAAACCAGGACATTGAAGAACACTTTGATAACAGAAGAATGTGGCCTCAAATAATATTACAATATTGTCGGAGACTACTACAATATTTTTCCTTCATGATAAAAATTTATAAAATTAGTCTAGGTTACCATATATAATATAAAATGTTGATTCTCCTTCACGCCATGCCAGCAAGGAGCAATCAGGCTCTATTAAAGTTAAGTCTAATAAGTCTTTGAAACAAAAGTATCCTCATAATATACAATTATCATATATTTATGATATGATCCCAACAAATTATTAGAACACTTGTATAAGTTACATAAAATCTATATTATAAAATAAAAATATATATTATGTCATGAAATAATATATTATGCATTTATCATTTGTATATTAAATCACTCTAATGATCTTCAAAATACCTCTCAACAGAAATTTATATTCTTTTAAAAACTAGAATGAAGTCATTCTATAAGAAATCACATTTGAAATGCTCTATAATAAGAAAATATTTATAATTTTTCGAGAACAATTCACCATTCACAGGAAAGCCATAATTGATTCAGTTGAAAAATACAGTGGAAGTTTGAAAACTGAAATTTTAATGTGAAAATTAAGTAAAGATTAAGGCTACCAGTAGCCCACCTACGGTACCTAATGTAATTTTCATATTTGATTGCTTCAGCTTCATTCTTTAAGGAGGTACATAAAACGGGAACAACTCGATTAGTCCAGTGTTCGATTAATACAGTCCCTATCCTACATTGAGAAACTGAAAAATTGGACTAATCGAGGCGCAGGGGTTCGATTAATACAGTGACTCGATTAGTCCAGTTTTTCAATTAGATGAGCGAGTGCCTCGATTAGTACAGGACTGGACTAATCGAGGCACTACCCCATAAAACGTGTACGGTATTGCTTATTGAAACGTAAGACAACTATAGGTATATTAATATTCAGTAATAGATGGCCTAAATTTCAGGCTATAATCTACTAAAGACTTTCAGACTATCTAGTTATACAGTGGGTTATTAATTTAGGATAAGCCTTCGTCTAAAAGATTCCAATACCTTAATACTAATTTCTTATAATTGCAAACCAACATGATGATTTCCATAAAAGTCTGTTGTAGTAATGATACATAAAAATTTCCAACAACTTGAGTTTGACTGGTTTAGTCATAAGTCATAATTATATAGTCATATAGATTAGATTATCCAACTAACTTACACCTCCTTCACCCAGCAATACTCATTTTACTGTACCGTTTTGTATAGGTATATCCTTTCAAGTTCTCCTTATCATCTCTGTCCTACAAGTAATTTTATTGGCCTGATATTATAATAAATTAACTTAACAGACATAAAAGAATTTACAATAATCGATGAGATCAGAATTCGATCAGGAGGAGCCAATGCCCAATCCCCAAACAACACAGACGGTCACCAGACTTTTTCTTATCTTGTTCTCAATAAAAAATTCACCAAGTTATTAATTATTTCAATTACTTGGAAGCAGTTCATTTGATTTATTTATTGAAGAGGGAAAAATGTAAGGATTGATAAAGATTTGTGAAAAAATTATTTTATTAAAGCATTTCAACTGTCCGTGACTTCTTTTTTAATAATCAGTGATTCGTCTTCCAACCTGCAAAACAAAAATGCATTACACTCATGAAACATCTCAAGGAATAATTTAAATTACATAATTTATTCATTATTAAATAATAAATAAATAAATTTACCCCGAATCATAAACTGCTTTATAATAAGGTTTTTTTTTCAATTATATTGTTCTAATACCGATGATTACCCCGACATAAAAATAATTATAGTGGGGAATAATTTTTTTAAAGAGGCTAACTATAATATTGCACGTATCTGTATCTGAAATTTGCATGTATCATGTATTGATTTGACTGACGAATGAACTCATCTGGATGTGTTATTCAGCATCCAGAGAAATTATTATTGATAAGGTTTCGGGGTGCGTTTAGGTTTACAAGTGAACCAACACAACACTATAAAATTTTCGCTCGGAATGAGAGGGACGGCATAAGCATTGAGAAAGGTGGGGCCAAATACCAACAGACTGAACATAACTTTTTGTTCAGTCTGGTCGAGCAAAGAAGACATTCTGGCAAGATGGGGAAAATGACTCCAGCTCGGTCATTGTTGGTTAAAAACTATAAATTTAGTCTCATATTGTAGAAAACATTCTGGTCTACAATTTGAGACCAAATTTATAATATTTACAGTAATATTGACCGAGCTTGAGTCATTATCCCATCTTGCCAGAATGCCTTCTTTGATCGACTAGACTATGAATACGCTGTGAATTGTGGGAGTTGAGCTGTGTCGAGTTGTGTTGGGTCGGATGTGAATGCACGCTATAGGAAAAGACATTTTTATTTTTTTCATCTTGAGCATTAATTATAATCATAATTATAAATAATTATTACTATAGTGCTTTTCGTCCTAGCTTCTGCAGCCCTGAGCGCAGAGACAATAATTCCTTACAGCTTACAGATTTTGACGCTAGCAAATCACAGTCTGTATAATTACGATATTCATCACTTTTGGCACAATGATTGCTTGATATTGATCTGTACATGTATAACAATAACACTTCTAGATAACGACGAAGATTGAACTTGGATTTTATTCTCATTAATTCATAAAAATGATAGAAAAAGATTGAATAAGTCTTGTTCAATACTTGATACGAATTCAAAAGAAGTTGAAAAGCATTGAAGTCTTGACAAATCTTAGACAAGACTACAATTTTTTTAGAGTTTTCAAAGCATTTAATAAGCTCATCTATTTCTATCATTTGAGATGGAAAGTCTACACTCACCCTAATTGCACACACAAAAATTTATTGTCGTCCTTATGAATTCTATAAGATTGAACGGAACTTAGCAAACAAATATGTGTGCAGATAAAATTATTTGTTTGCCTAGTTCTGTTCAATATAGCGAGATGTATAAGGACGGCAAGAAATCAGAAGTCTAAGAATCGTGGTGTGTGCGACAGAGTACATTGACAATAAAAACAAGAATACTCTTCTATAGTCACTGTAGAGTGGCAACCCTTTGACAATCAACGATCCAACTGTTCTTCCACAAAACCCCAAAAAGGGAACATTTTTAGGATTTAAAAAATAGTAAACAGCATAACCATATTTTATTTATAGCATTACCTGTGTGTTCTGGCATGCTTCACTAAAGCTGGTTTGTTAGTGAACGGTAGTTTACAAATATTGCACTGGAATGATACATCTGAATGCAATTTCTTCACATGACGATAATAAACTGAACGTGTTTTGAACGTGGCGCCACAAAGCTCGCACAGGATTGGTCTGTGAGTTGAATGAACCATCTGAAACAAAATTTACTTCATAATACACCTTGAATCTTGAAAGAAATTTGATTATGATTGTATTTGGAATTATTTGCGTAAGTTGGATGTTTTGGAGTGAGTAGATCAGGAAATGATAGCAAACTTAATTCAATTTGGAAGATGGTGAATGATTTTAATCGAGGATCAGCTCTCTCAGAAGAGTCTCCAAGTGATGTGAAACGTATATTAGTTCATAGCGACCTGAACTTTAGGGTATTGACTACAGTATATTGGAGATTTGATCCACTAATATTCCCAAGGGCAGCTGAACACTGGGTAAGTAGTGACGGCCAGTCACAGCCTTTGTATTATCCTTGAGTTAGACAAGTGCTGTGATTGGCTGTCACTACTTACCCTGTGTACAGCAGGCTCAAGAATTATTATCATATTGTAATTGTCAACTATATTGACACTATTCATATTTCCAATGTGAATAAATTATTCACCTAATTGCAATATTTTCTGCCAATTTGTTCTAGAAAAATCTAAGAAAAACTCCGAAAATTCAAAAAATAGTAAAACGCTAATATTAAGTATAACCTTGGGAAGTATATCGGACATAGCTTGAAACTTGATTCAATATCTTCCAAATTAATTAATCTATAATCTCGCTGAACCATTCAATTTACAGTTAGGATTGGTCGTATCAAGGCGGAAGATATGCAACCCGCAACACATCTACAATTTTGAAATCCTGATTACTGGCGTAATCAAACGGATAGCAGAAATATTCTAACACAAAATTTCTAGACCTCATTTGAACCTGCCCACCAAATATCAACATTTTCTACCGATTGGTTCTCGAAAAAATGAAGAAAACGCCGAAATACTCTAGAAGAACTAAAATATTTGGCGTATCCTTGAAAAGTTTTTGAAATCCTTTTCTTAGCGCGCGTCTAAACGTCCAACTGAACATGCCTGCCAAATTTGAACGCATTCGCTTCAGTGGATTTTTAGTTCTGGTGATGAATGAATCACTCAGTGCCATTTCGCTTATATAGATATAGATTTATATACAAACTCACTGAAGTTTTACATAAAAAACAACACCTGGTCTACAGCTCTCTGACAACATCCATAGTTTGAAATGAAATAATGTACTGGACCGAGTAAAAACAAAACAAGAACTGAGTCCAGTGACTGGGCCCAGTCGCTCGCCCACTCCACTTGATCCGTGTAAATCAAGTTCATGGTCGAATTCTAATGGTAGTCGATTGTTGTCAAATAACTTACAAATGAAAAAAATTAATATGCATATGGCTTTCGTAGTGGGAGTTCCACTCGCCTTGGTCACATTCTGGTCACCCATCCGAAATCAGTCCATAGTGTTTGTGACTTAACATCACAATCACATAGCAACCGTCTCCAATGAACAACCAGAGACACCACACAACTTACAACTGAACCGTAACTTCTCGATTCATCTCTTAACAATTAAGTATTAAATCACTGAAACACAGAAAGTACACTCACAACATCGTAGGCTATATTTTTCAAAGCAAATTAAATCATGTAGATACACTCACCATGTGCTCTTTTAACTGGCCCGCAGTGCGACAGTTTTTACTGCAGTGCGGACAGGCATAGGTTCGAGCCACTTCGCCGTGAACGATTTTGTGCTGTTTCAGCGTTTCATGCCGTTTGAACGATTTTCCACAGTGATGGCAGAGGAAGGGACGCGCCTCTCCATGCATGTCGTTCTTGTGTCTGCCCAAATGACCTTTATATTGAGTTCTGTAGGCGCACTGTGAACGAAACAAAACTTAGAATAGATACGTATTTATTAGACACAAAAAATCATTAATTGATTTAGGAAACTGAAACCAATAAGAATAGCTTTTTGACATTTCATTCATTCATTTATTTGAATATCTTATAGTCACATAGCCTATTCAAATTAAAATGATTTGGTTGATGAAAAAAACTGGCTTTGCCCTTTCTATTTATTTCCCAAATTTTGATAGGAGTTAATGTAGCCCGAATGATATTATTATATCACCTCACTTTTTAGACAATTAATTCACGGTCCAGGAATCATATTGAAAATTTTGAATACTGTCTGTTGACACTTGATGAGCGGAATAAAGAAATCAATGCACAAGAGAGAACAAATTAAAACTTGGAAAATATTGTGCTATCAATAAAACAGGAACCTCTCTCACGAGGATATGAAGAGTTGGCATTGCCTTCAAAGAATTGGATTTGAAACCTATTAAAAAAAATTCAAAAATACATAATTAAATTAACTACTTTACAGTACTTCTGACAGTGTCTGGTGAGATGTAATTAAATTTATTCATAATAAATACACAAAGATATTTCAAATATCATATTAAAATGAATATTGTCACACGATATTTGAAAATAAGTTTGTGTATTCATTGATTAAGGGTGGGTGGTAGTAGACGGCCAACTGCCAAACGGCAGAATTATGTCCCATAAGAACAATGTAATTTTTATCAATTTCTTGGAACAGATAGCGCCGTTACCTTCTTTATGACATTGGAAAGAGAATTGAATTCTCCAGGGGCGTGACTTTTTACTTTTTTTGATTTTAAGTTCATTTCAATAATTGAACGAGCGTTAGCGAGTTCCTACTTTTGACTCGACGCCGAAGTCGTTGTCTGTCTGTGGGTTTGTTTGTGTGTTCGACAATAACTTTCGAACGCCTCAATTAATCAACTTCAAATTCAGAATCAGAACACATATTCTTCCAACCTACGTGAGTAAAGCGTGTTCTTACTGACCGTAACAGATGTTTGCGGTAGTGCTGTTGTCTATTAAAACTTCTCCAGAACTAGCCTATTCCCTTATGAGAGTATAGTAGCTCAATATTTTTTTTATAATGGGTACGCTACGCCGCTATACAGATAAATAAAAGGAAATATAGATGGATTGGGCACACATTGCGCAAGGCAGAAGGTGCCATTGAGAAAGATGCATTGGACTGGAATCCTCAAGGATACCGGGCAAGAGGACGCCCAAGAAACACTTGGAAACGCACCATCCAGACAGAAATTGGGAGAGTTGGCGAAACGTGGTTGGAGGTGAAGGCATTAGCACGCGACAGAGTTGGATGGAAATCATTCTCGGAAGCCCTATGCTCCCCAAGGAGCAACAGGAATTAAGTCAAGTAAGTCAAGACGCCGCTATACACGCATAGTTTTGGAAAGCACACCTTTTAGCCATTGATTTTTCTTTGCCTTCATTATTCCAACATTTTTTACCCTACTGGAACATTTCTTCATATCTTTTTCTAGCCAAGGGCTCAGTCTCCAGCCCATACCTTCTTGATTCTGCCTTCAAACGAGCTGGAATCAAAATATCAGTAATATAACTAATGATTCAATTGATCTGGTTTTCACATTTTTAGGCCTATTCCGTGTATATTTTTGTTTTCTGACAAGTATAATCATCTAATATCATGCCAGGTTTTTTATTTCGATTGTTGCATAGTTGAACAGCTTTACAATTTTACAATACGTATAATATAAAACAAACTTAAGTTTCAATTCGAATGTTCGTTTGAAACACCACAAATATCATGTTAAGTATATTCTTTAAAATACATTAATACATTCAATCTTGGACACACCAATTCACTCAATACTGTACTTCAAGATATTCGCCTTCATTGGGGAGAATACTGTAGAAAGTCTCAAGAACTAACACAGCTTTTAATTTATCCAAGCAAAACGCCAGAAAATTTCTCAATCAAATCCAACAACGTAATTTAGCAATTTTTTAGTTAGGAATAAACACATATTCTATAAATAAGTATCATTGAAAGCAAAGGATAGAATTGAGAAAATCTGTGTTTTTATGTCAAAACAGAACGGATAAACAATATCAATATCAACTCTATAATTTTTATTAAAAAAATAATTAAAATGTAAGGTAAAATACTCAAATATCGGACGCTTAGGCCGGGCGTATGCTGGGACGCACACGAAGCAGCTTACGCCCGGCTTTAAGGTAAGTTAGTAGCACTGACCAATTGTAATTAAAAGATCGCATGTTGCGTTATTTGAAATAAAAACGTCTTCAAGTGGCGTGGCAAACGTTACTTTATCGATTGATAGCAAATTTCATGTGAAAATTGAGTCTGTACCTCATTCACGATGTCTTGAGACGAAATAAACAAACCCACAAGGGAAACAAACAGGGCTGCTACTGTTGCGATGACAAACCACAGCAACGAACAAAGTAGAGACGAAACAAATTAACACACAGGCACATATACGCATTGCCAATGCTATGATTTGTATACACCACGTCATTTATAATAGGTTGATGTTTATCGTGATTAAGGTAGCCACCCCATACTTACACGCACAAACACGCAAAAAGTTTGTTTATTTTGTCTCAAGCGATCGTGAATAGGGTATGGAAAATTTTCTAACGATTTTTGAGAGTCTACTTATTAAAAATTTGTAATGACTTGTATTAGATTAGAATAGTAATTGTGAGCTTACCAACCTGATTACAATGCCAGTACTCAATCGGTTTGACCGGATCGTGCATTCGCTTGTGGACGTTGAGATCGCGCTGTGATCCACTTCTGAATTCACACTCATCGCACCTCAGCATGCGCCGGTTGCCCGTATGCTTTGCTTGAAAGTGTTTCACCAACAACTTGGAACTATCAGTCTTATACGAACACAGTTTACAGTTAACCAGTCTATCAACATTGTGTTGCATCTCATGTCGCCGCAACATGCCGATACGTATAGTCCTAAACTGACACTTGTTGCACGTGTATAGTGAATGATGTTTTTCATGTAGCTTCAAATGTTTTTGATAGTGATTCTCACGTTTCGCCTTGAACGAGCACTGAGTGCAGAAGTATTTGTAGGGCATATTATTCTCGTATTTTCTCTTTCTCTCGAATTCTTCACAACGTTTATCCACTCCCTCCTCTTCGTCGATTCGCAACAGTTGGCACAGCTTGTTCAACGGGTTGTCTTTGTCTTTTGAGTTTGTTGTTTGAGTTGGATCCACTTCCGAATTCTGGCTGTCTTCACGTGGAGCAAGAACAATGTCCACGTAGATATCTTCTTCCACTTTCAGACAGACGTCGTCAGAAGTCTGAAACGGACAAAATTCACTTAATCAAATACTATACAAAACTCATTGAAAATTCACACATTCAATAGAGAAATCAAGCTACAGATTCTGATATGGTAGACGGATAATACAAAAATAAAACTTTCCAAATTACACACAAAAAGTTTTCTAATATTTATCTTGTAATTTTCCTTTTACTGAAAACTTACATGTTATTCAACAAGGTTATATAATTTCAAGTATAACTTAATATTCAAGCCTTATTCCCTGGTATTAAGTTTTTTAACTCACCGCAACCATATAACATTTCAAGGATTAAGTTATGTTTAAAAATAAGAATGATATACTTGGGGTATTCATTTAGTCGTGGTATCCTGTTTTTCGAGTCAATGCTATAAAGTAGTACATTTGGAAAAAAATAGCAGGTGATTCAATTCAACAAATACCACAACTCAACTGGTTAAGTGAATATTGGAAACTGTTATTTTAATACTGTCATGTCACTACAATATTACCCCTGAGTTGATAAGAGTTTTCAAGTAATTGCATTAAAATTGTTATTTCTACTAAACTCAACTGTTATTGCTCGTGGTCGTGGCATCATATTGTAAATGACCATTCTGTTCGAACAACAAATAATAATGACTGCTGCATGTTCCATGGAACTTTGAAGTCCAGAAAGGACCTGAAACTGCGATGTCACCTTTCTCTCAGAGATAACATTCATTTAAGCTTTATATTCTCAAAAAAATTAATGAACATTACTTTGTAAATTCTAAAATATTTGAAAATCTATGTATTGGATTTCCAGAATAAATTCGAACTCTCTACATGAATTTTCAGTACATTATTGGGCCTGATTGGAAGTAAGGTCTGTGATGGAAACAATTCCACATTTTCCCCTTTCTTATGCTTTGGCCGCATTGCTGGATGGTTGCTTGAAGGGTGGATGGAATATTTATAGGACATACAATGTCCATACTAAAATAAATGATGTTCAAATCAATAAGTCAATAGTGATGTTCAAAATATTTGTTCATAATCATAATAATTATCAATCATATGAATACTGAGCAGCCGTCCAGCAGTGCGGCCGCAGCTTCAGAGCGGAGCTCGGTGCCCTGATATTTATAATAGAAATGAGAATGAATCAAATTCGATCGATCACTCCACTCACCTTCTCCTCAGATTCGAGAATAGCGCCCGTGACAAAAATCAGCTGTTGCTGTGCGCCCTCAATATAGCTTGTGATTGGTTCACTTCGCGCCTGCGCAATAGCTCTACTCCCCTCATTCTGCTTCAGCAAATCCAGATTGTCAGCTATTACCAACACATTTCCACCATTGTTGGAAAAATTTGCCGCTTTGCCACTTTTCCAGTTTTTCGCAAAAATCGTTCGGATGTCACCTGATTCATTGATGACGTCACCATTCTCGCTCACCTCGAACTCGACAGTGTCACCAACCTCCACATCGTCGATTTCAGTATTGCCAACCTCCACATCGGCGATTTCAGTGTTGCCAACTTCCACATCGTCGATTTCAGTGTTGCCAACTTCCACATCGCCGATTTCAGTGTTGCCAACCTCCACATCGTTGATTCCAGTGTTGTCAACCTCCACATCGTCGATTGCAGAGTTGCCAGCCTCCACATCGTGGATTGCAGTGTTGCCAACCTCCACATCGTTGATTGCCGTGTTGCTAACCTCCACATCGTTGATTACAGAGTTGCCAACTGTGTTGTCTCTTGGCTGTTCATCCATATTGATGATCGCTTGATTTTGGTACTGGTGGTCAGTTGCTTTGTCATTTGCATCGGCATTGATTTGTGGCTTGGATAACAGTCCTAGAAGTTTCACCTGTGAAACAAATATCAATTCGTAATTGGCGTGATATAGGATAATTATGAGAAAATGGCAAATATATTATTTTGACTTAAATAAGATAGCTTGTATTTAGGCAACAGAAAGTTATAAAACAGTCTCAAAAATTGGTTGCTCTATTTTTAACAAGTATGACATCATTTATATGACCAAAAACTTGATACCTGCACGCTGCACATAAATTTTATTTCAAGCTGTAACGTGCCTAAGGTTCAATTTCCTTTATTAAATATTGTTCATATATAGCTGACGCCAAAATGCTTGGTGGATTCATTTGCTCCTTCTGGGCTCCAACAGCTGATGTGTTCAATTAAAGTTGTCATTTAGCTATGCCTGGATCCCTAGATGTTTTTGAAATTAAAAGAGGCAATAGATGCTTTCCATCAGCAGTTGGTAGGTCAAATAACATACAAGAGACAGACGAAATCGCCCAACTTTTTAGCGTCAGCTATATTGTATTATCATTGATATAGTCTTTCCAAGCAAAGAAGACATTCTGGCAAGATGGTGAAAAGACTCCAGGTCGGTTAATATTTGTTCAAAAATTATAAATTAAGTCTCAAATTGTAAATCAGAATTTTTCCTACAATTTCAAACTGAATAATTTATAATTCTTTCACCATTATTGACCAAGCTGGAGTCGTTTTTCCATCTTACCAGAATGTCTTATTTGCTTGGACAGACTATACAAGACGATTTGATAATGATATGAAACCTTCCAATTCTAATACAGATATTACCTTCTTAACAGTCAATTGAGCTCGGTGTATACCGTTTAAAAGCAGATGAAATTTTTTGATTAGATTTTATGTCCTTTAGTAGGCTTAAAATTAATTTCATATTACCTGAGCTTGTATTAAATCATCCCACTCTCCCTGGAGAGCGAGACAGTCCAGATTAGGACTAATATCGGCTATCAATTTGAGGCTTTCTGCCACTTCCGTTAGCAGAGACATTCTGTCTAAACTCTCAGGTAGAAGAGAAAAGTAGAGCGGATTGAGCACCGCCCTGGTCCACTTGAAAACCTGAACCTGCAAAAATCAATAGGTTGTTATAAGTTATTTTAAGGGCCTCAAACTTTTAAAATGATTGGTGAAGATTCGTGAAAAACACGTTAAGATTAGAAGAGAGAACTAGGTGAGTTTTTTTTCTTAGTAATACCACATCAAGTTTATAAACCAGTCATTTTAACGCAATTCATTCATGTACAGTAATGATTTAGTACAATCAGTTACCCGAATCATTCACTACATACTGTGCTCGTAGTTTAATATCAAGGAAAATAATTGTTAGCTACAAAAAAGGAGAGGCGACGCTTCGTGACCCTCAGGATCCTGTTAAGCTGATGTGTTTTGTCTTGAACTGCAAATTCAGCTGTTCATAAACTTGATGTGGTCTTATAAAAAAAAACTCATCCAGGTCTCCCAACTAATCTTATTGGGGGTTTCTTTCTCAAGAATCAAGAAAATCAGTCACATACAGCAGGTAACTCTCCCGCATTAGCTTTCTGCTAAAGATGAGGGGCCTGGCGACTGAGAGGTTCTTATAATGATGAAACGTTTTTCTACTGCCACATCACCTATGGATTGCTTCCATGGGATCATTTAGCAAGGGCTTATGGTAGCCCAAGGCTTCAGAAGAGGGTTGTGAGAACCATATCAGACAGCAACCTTCTTTGACACTATAGTCTGTTCAAGCAAAGAAGACCCTCTGGCAAGATGAGAAAATGACTCCAGCACGGTCAATATTGGTTCAAAAAAATTATTGATTTGGTATCAATCTCAGGAAACATTCTGATCTACTATTTGAGACCTTTCTACAAAGAAGAGCCTCTGGCAAGATGAGAAAATGACTCCAGTTCGGTCAATATTAGTTCAAAAAATACTGATTTGGTCTCAAATAGTAAATCAGAATGTTTCCTACGATTGGTACTAAATCAATAATATTTTTGAACCAATATTGACCGAGCTGGAGTCATTTTCTCATCTTGCCAGAGGGTCTTCTTTGTTTGGACAGACTATACACGCCCATCTTTGCTCACCTCGGTATACTTACAGTCACTACACCCTCTGGTGTATAGTCTGTCCAAGCAAAGAAGACCCTCTGGGAAGATGGAAAAATTACTCAAGCTTGGTCAATTTCGGTTCAAAAATGATCTTAAATTGTAGGAAACAATTAGATCTACTATTAAGACTACATTTATAATTCTTGAACAAATATTGACCAAGCTGGAGTCATTTAAACATCTTGCCAGAGGCTCTTCTTTGCTTGGACAGACTATATGTCAAGAGGAACCAGCACACTGGCTGCTCGTAGTGACATTCATAACTTTAACACCAGGTAGCGTGAGCTATTTGATGTGTCCATTGATCGCTAGCCACTTACAGGATTTCAGCCCTGAAATTCTTTAGTAAGCTGCCTGCTGTAGTGAAGCAGTTGGATGAGGCCACCTTCAAGGAAACCGTGAGGGAGCTACTGAGTGGCAAAGCATATTAGGATCCAAGAATTCATGAGGGATGATTCAAATAATATTTGAAATTGATTTTTTGTGTTTTACGTGTTTTGTGCATTATTATTAGTGTATTGATATGCCGCTATCGACCCCACAAGTGTGAGTAATGGATGAAGCAGAAGGTATTAAAGATATGAATTGCTCCTCAGCAGCAATTTCTAGTATGGCAACCTCCTCTGGGGACAATCTTGGCATGCTGAGGATATCTTAACCGTGCTGAGGACCCTAACACCTTCCTAATCCTCTACAGCTCCACCTTCCACGGCTTGCGAATGCTCAAAGTATATGTACCTTCCATACCTAACTAACACTAGTACTTTTTTACTTGATACTTGAGATCGCTGCCAAGGGCTTCCAGATCGGCAGTGTCATTTGGATAAAAACCATTCATTTATTGAGGCTTTGCGTACATTAATAGGTAATTTACACTAGCGGATCCAGGAGGGGGGCACAGGGGCAAGTGCCCCCCAGACGGATAATACATACTCTAGATATAATGGACTTTGAATATTATCTCAAATTAAACATTTCAAAGGAGTTTAATTTTGATGACTTTCTAGAACTCCTATAACATTTGAGTATAGTTTTTAGAGTAAAAAAATTTAACCGGACACTATTTTTACCGTGTATCAAGTATAGCTGGTCAGTTTCGTACAAATGTATGCTCCAACAACTGATGCTGTCAATTAGAGTTGTCATTTAGCTATGTCTAGATGGGGTTTTTTTAAATTAAAAGAGACAATAAATGCTTTAGTAGTAGGCTACATCAATGAGGAAACTGTCTAAAATTTTGGCTACAGCTATAGTACGGTAGCAATTAGACTGAAACCTCAACATCCAGAGTTAAGGTTTCCCTTCAACTCTGAACTGGTTTATTAAAAACCTATACTATTTTGTAAAAAGTAACACAGTTTTCACGTTTGGATTGTGAAGGGTGGCACCAAAATATTTCTAAATATAAATAAAATTTCTTATCTGCTTCGTTATTTTTATGAGAGGAGCTCAAATTATGAAATGTTGGAAGAGTTCTTAGATATTGCAGTTCACCAACTGCTGGATAATTCATTCAAATCTCAATTTATTGCTATATATTAAGTTACATAGAAAAAGAACTTCTGCAACTGCAAATATTGATCAATGTACTCAACACCAGGCGAAATCCATGTAATGAAACTTATCAAAAAACTGTGTCCGGACCGGGAATCAAACGAGGGGTACCAGGTTCGATTTTCTATAAAGAGGGCCTTGTGAAAAATTGTGGGGAGGGGGGTGCAGACTTGGGATAAAAGGCCTCACTAGCCTTGTGATAATTTCATACACCCGAAGCCTCACCCAGAAGTAAATGGTAAATTCTGGATCCACCCCTGGGCAATTATATTGTTGAAGTATAACCCTTGAGATTGGAATTCCAAGTTATTATAATTCACATTTTCAAGTGATGACGTTAATTTGATAGGCAAATAACTTGACATTACATAAAACATATGAAGCAATAAGGAATCTTGAATCACTAGTCACTTACCGGGCATGACCCCATTTTTTCTCAAAATAAGCTATTTTAAGCTAAAAACTCAAGAATTCTAAATTTCTGATTACAACTTATAAAAATAAATTAACCGAATAACTTAAACTGATAAGCTACTATTTATTTTTCAACAAAAATATCTCCTGGATATAAGGAATTTACTATAAAAGATGTTTGAATAATTAAAAAAATATTGCACTAGATAAAAAAATTAATTGAAAACAATGCATAATGAATCTCAATCACAAATTGAGGTTAGAAATTTCGATATTCGATAGATCGGACTTCGATAATCGAAAGTGATAGCCATCGATACTTTAATATTTTATCGATTAATCTGCAGTGATCGTGTATCGATGAGAGAAAATACCTCCCAAGAAAATCAGCAATTTTCTGCTAAAATCTAATTTTTTGATGACAATAGTGTATTTGATCAATTTTAATAATTGATTTTAGAGATGAGAAATAACTATTCTTGGAAAAACTGATTTTGTAGTTTGCTTTTTGTTTGCTGTGCCACTATGATAGGTTGATAGCAAACAGCTCTTCGTGATTCAACTGCTGCTCCAAGATCAAAACAAACGGATTGTCGGTTTTGTTTTTCCTGAAGACGAAACAACAAATTAAAAGTGTTTTGATTGCGTAAATTTTTATTACTATCCATTCACCGAACATGGAAACAGAAAAGTGTACGACGAAGGATAACTATCATAATACTAATTCAAAATCAGACAAGAAAACAGACAACACACATCATGAAAAAGGAACAGAAGACAACGAGGACTCAGAATCTGTGGAAGAACAGCCATTGGATATCGGCGAACATTATCTTGTGAAAAGAGCAGATTCCTGGCGTAAGTTTCTCTATATCTTTGCAATTTGATGAGAATCATCCTATTAATAGCTTTCTGGTTATTGAATTAATGTATTCCGTACTGTTACTTACATTATACGATACGCCCATACATTTCAAAATTAGTAACTGGGTTTAATATTGATAAGGGTTATCTGCGTTTAAGATTTCTAATTTATCAGATTTGCACCTATTGTTGAGCAAATAAACAGTAAAATTTCACTTTTGCCTTCAGTTATAAACTTGTTATTGTGATATATTCATTTGAATAAACATTAGGTTTAGGAAAAGTTAGGTTAGTTATTGCATCATTGGCATATTTTCTTTGTTTGGTTGCGTGCCTTACTGCCTTTCCACCATAAAAAAAGAACATAAGTCGTACGCTTCTTTTTGTATTGATTTAAAAAGTAGAGAACGCAGAGCGCTTATCTTGGATACAATGATTTCCCTACTGTAAAATAATGTATTTAAGCTTTTTTAAATGCCAAACCAATAGCCATTCACTTTCAAATTGTCATTTTTTTTAAATTATCACTAAGCTTAGAGGATTGTAGATATATTATCATCTTGTTTTAATTAACTTATGTCCAGTGTGTTAATTCCGTAATGTATTCTCTCATAAATACTATGAACATTTGCGTATTGCAGATCCGGCTGAAATCATACAAACGAGATACAATGAACAAGATACTTGTTATGAATACTATGTCCATTATGAAGGATTCAATAGGCGGCTGGACGAATGGGTACCAAGAAACAGGTAAATGGCTGATTTCTTTTCTTGTCTATCAAAAATATTAAGTTACTTTATTCTTAATGCATGGGTTTTCGAAATGCAATCTTGGAGAATCCTTGCAGTGTAATGTAGTTGTAACAATTGTAAATAGTTTAAAATATCACAAGTGAAAATGTCTTTCGATTGAGATGTACAGACGTCGCTCCCAACTGCCTAAAAAATAATAACTTGGTTAATTCTCATTATTCATGCTCAAGCCCTATGCTGATGTGCATCACCTTCATCCTTGGAATTATATTGATCCAAGAAGATGAATGAACTTTTGGATACGATAGTCTTTGTGTGATTACTTAGATTAGGCTATATAGATATTAGCCATCGTATATAGATATGATTTGATAGATGTATTTAGTTGCCTATGTAAGCTATCCTTCAATAACTTATTTCAAGATGCATGTCAAGCTAAATTATTAAATCGTCTTAATAAATATTTTGCTGTGAGCTAGTGAGCGCCTCATAAATATTTGATTTTGATTTGCAAATGTCTCATGACATGGTAATCTCTTTATGGCTGTTCTGTCTTATTTTTTTTTGTAATCAATTGCTTTTTCAGGATCATGAACTCAAGGTTTGATATGTCTGATCAGCAATGGAAAAACAGTGATCGTAATTCAATTGATCTTCTTGATCAGTCTGATAGGAAAATAACAAGAAATCAGAAAAGGCGTCACGATGAAATTAATCATATTCAAAAGGTAAATTTTTATTCATTGAAAACTATATAATTAACTTATAATAAGTTCAAAGCTGATGACATGCTCTACATTCGATGCATTTATTCTCCCGTATTTTGTAGTAGTTTTTTTCCCTTCTATTCTTGAATATCCCTTTAGTCTTGAATAGCCAAATTAAGCTAAAATTTTGGCGTGAAGGTGAACTGGCCACTACTAGAGCAAGTAACCATTAATAATCAAGTAGTGGTCATCTAATATATATTGTTCTAGAAGTTTTAACGTGAAAATTGTTTCAATAGTTGATGTAATGTAAAGTTATCCTCTCCAAAAATGTTTTAAACAGGTTATAGAGGAAATATAGCTTAACGTTACTTATTTTATTGATGAACTCTACTTTTCTAGTTGCTTGATACCAACACAACTTTATTACCAATTCAACGTATTTTAATATAGCCTAATTTATTGATACTGGTGTTATAATTAGGTTCTAGAATGTTAAATTAGCTTACTTGAATAATTGCAATTAGCTGCTTGGTGAATGAAATTGTCGATGAGCATAAAACATCGTATGGCCACTACTGAATCATTACCTGACATTTTATTTTTAACATTACCTGATTAAATTTTAATCCCCATGTCCACACTTGGTTGAGTTTTGAATTTTGCACAGCATGCTAGCATTGATTGATTGATGATTTAATATTAAATTTCCTATTTTTATGTTTCATATCACATTGATAAACTATAATTTTCCAGACTTATGCCGAAATGGATCCAACCACAGCCGCATTAGAAAAAGAACACGAAGCAATCACCAAAGTGAAGTACATTGACAAAATTCAAATTGGCAAATTCGAAATAGACACATGGTATTACAGTCCCTACCCCGATGACTACAAAAAACAGCCGAAGCTTTGGATATGTGAATTTTGTCTACGATACATGCGCTTGGAGAAAACCTACAGGTATCACATGGTAGGTATACTTTCTGTCTTTGATAATAATCTTAATAATAATTTGATAATAATTTGTGAAGTGTTTTAGTTTAGTTGTTATTTAATGATGTTTTGAAATCAAAAATATTGTTTAAAAATGACTATTTTAAAAGAACTATAACCCACATGGATCTCCATGTTTTCATTCGTGAGAAATGAGGTTATAATATTGCGAAGTGGAACAACCCGTTGGGTCTCCCCACTATCAAAAGCATACGATAAATAAATAATAATAATAATCTTTTTGGGTTTCATCAATGCTACTTTTGTTAATTCATCATAGCGTTATTTATAATCACCTTATACAATATTCAATCACCTAGCATCGAACAAATTGCTTGCATTGAACAAAAGTTACCTAACTCAATTACCTAACTGGCTACTTACCTCCGTTGTGTAGCTGACATGAAAGAGTTGGGCCGTTTCGTCTGTCTCTCGTACGTGATGTAACGTATTAACAGCTTATGTAAAGCTTCTATTGTCTCTAGATGCCTAGACATAGCTAAATGACAACTCTGACTTCAGAGTTGTTATAGCGCAAAAGGAGGAGACGAAACCGCCTAACTTTTCGCGTCAGCTATACACACCACGATATTTCGACTCACGTTTTTACGAGATAAAACGGAACTTGTGAAACACATGATGTGTGCAGATACTCATCATTGAATTTTTCCCAAGTTGTATTCTTAAATCTAGTTTTATTCAGGAGGAGTTACTTATTTCCCTGTAATTCTGCCTCAGGGTTCGCTTTAGAAGACTAATGGTTCTCTTCTCATACCTTTTTGTAGAATAAATAGGGGTTTTGAAAACATTTTCGTTTGAAATTGTATGTTTGAGCTTTGATGACTATCTAGGTCACATGGTTCAAAGAGGCTATAGTTTTGCCAGATTTTATTGTAGTTCCATTAGATTCTAAAAGTAATTTGAGAGGTAATAAATCAAATTTACGTTCATAAATACTTGCTAGTTTCTTCTATAAACAAATATATGTATTTGTCTCAGGTAAAATGTAACTTAGCCTGGTTTTTCAATAGCGAAGGTTAACCATGGGATGCTAGTACACGAAAGTAATGCAAGTACTTTTCCCTTCGAATTTTAAACTATTTATAATTATAACTAATATAATTTAAAAAAAGTTATTAGAAATGACATTATTTTATGTAAAAATAAATCTTGTAAATGAGTGATTGAGTCAAGTTCCACCTGTTAGCCCATAAACATTCTAAAGTTGGCAAAAATATGGCGTTTGACGTGGAAAATTTTGATCTCAGCAGGTTTTGATGGAACGCTTTACACCAGTTGCCACACTATGATTGTACAGTTCCATAGGCCATGAATGATAGCTTATTTACTTACAAGTGAAAGAAAGAACAGGCATAGAGCTTAACATTTCCATAGAGGAATGTTAAAATATTATTTTTGAAAATAAGTAATAAATTAATTGATTTGATCTATCTAATTTGAGAAAATGTCACAACTATTTAGTTTTTCTGATTAATTGATTTAACTTTGTAGAGTGAATGCGCGTGGCGACAGCCGCCCGGCAAAGAGATCTACCGCAAAGGCACCCTGTCCATTTGGGAGGCAGACGGAAGTCACCACAAGCTCTACTGTCAGAATCTCTGTTTGCTGGCCAAACTGTTTCTCGACCACAAAACGCTCTACTTTGACGTCGAACCTTTCCTCTTCTACATTCTGTGCGAGACTGACAAGTACGGATCTCATTTGGTCGGATATTTCTCAAAAGTGAGTAGAGTAGCCTACTTGAGATTAATTTCCATTCATAACACAGTTACTCACTTAAACTTGATAAAAGTCATTTTTAAGTGGAAATAAATTTTACTTACATTGTAGTGTTACTAGTTTCGACCTGTTGTGGTGGTCATCTTCAGACTGAAAAGTGAACTGTTCGAGGTTATGCCGTGGAAGTTGGTTGGAGGAAAGGGTGGGGATGGTGGAGTGGAGGTGTGGTTGTTAGTAGGGCGGAAATTTTGTGAATTTTGTCAAAAAGGGTGTGGGATGAGAAGTTTAATTGATCATTCAGGATATTGTTGAGAAACTGTTTTGTGTGGTTGTAAATTTCAAATTGTTCCAGTTTATTTAATTTTCTGCTTTTTTGTTGTATGTGGAGAATTTCAAGGTTGGTGTTTAAGTCAGTATATGAGTGGTTGGATGTATGAGGTGATCAGCAAAGTTTGAATGGGATGTTGGATGGTTTATTGCTCTGATGTGTTCTTTGAATTTTAAATTGAAATTTCTGTCTGTCTGCCCAATATAGTGTTTATTACATTCATTGCATTTTAATTTGTAAATTCCAGGCTGGTCAAATACTTGTTTGTTTTTTGGTTGTTGGTGCAAATTTTTCCTGAAATTTACAACCAAACAAAACAGTTCCCCAAAAATATCCTGAATGATCAATAAAACTTTTATCCCACAACCTTTTTGACAATATTCACAAAAATTCAAAATTTCCGCCCTAATAACACCCACACCTCCTCCCCACCTATTCCTCCAACCACCTTCCACAGCATAATCTTGAACAGAGTTCACTCTTCAGTCTGAAGATGACCACCACAACAGGTCGAAACTAGTTATAATACTATGTAAGTAGAGTTTATTCCCACATGAAAGGGTTTTTTTTAAAGTTTGAATTTAAAAGTGGAAAAAAGAATGGATACACAACACCTTAGTTACTCATTGTTTATTTCTGTGATTATTATAGTGCCCTGATAGAAGTTTTACAATATTATGTATGATTTTGGACGAAATATACAGGGTTCGCCAATGAAGTGGGACGATTTGAATAAGCAACAGGTCGTTTAATAAATTGTATTTTTGTAATTTTTTTATCATAAATAGGAAGTAGAAATGTAGCCATTTAGTGTACAATAAGTGAAAAATCATTTTTTAAATTTATAATCATCCAAATGTCCTATATTGGAATCTATGCACTTTTGCAGCCAGGCCTGGAATTTCCCCATGACATTTCGCAGCATATTGAGTGGTATTCCTCCAATCTCATCTCGAATGTTGTTTGAGAGCTGGGATAGTACTGGGTGGATCGCTTTGAAAAACTCTCGTTTTTAAGTAGCCCTGTAGAAACAATTCACAGGTTGATAAATCTGGAGAGCGAGGGGGCCAGGGATATCCCTGTTTCGAGAAATGACGCGGCTTGGAAACAATACATTCACAGCATTCATGGCTATTCTCGCAGTGTGGCTTGTTGTCCCATATTGTTTGTTCATTCAATGGAAAATTGGCGAGTTCTGGTGTAAGAAAGTTATGAATCATTTCGATGTAGAGCAAAAAGTTAAATGTCTCAGTAAATCTACCCGTTTCTTTCAGGCCCGGTTGCAAAAGTGCATAGATTCCAATGGAAAATGTTATATTCAAGAAAATGATTTTTGACTTATTGTACACTAAATGGTTGGATTTCTACTATCTATTTATGATGAAAAATTCACAAAAATACAATTTCTTAAACAACCTGTTGCTTATTCAAATCGTCCCACTTCATTGGCGAACCCTGTACTCATTCTACACAAAAGTAGATTAGTAAGTTCAAGTAGTAGTAAAGTAGTTCAAGTAGTTAGTTCAAAGTACGGTAGAACCTCGATAATTCGTAGTTCAAGGGACCGAAGGTTTATTACGAATCATGGAGGGTTACGAATTATCGAGGTTACAAATTATGCAAGGTTGTAGCAGGTTATACAGAGTGGGGCAGAGCCGGCTGACGAGTTTTGAAGGGTTATAAATAATGAACCGAACGACTCAGAAAAAAACGGTTCAGCTCATTCAATTCAGCGTGAAATATAGTTTTCATTGATAATATTTTTTATATTATATCAGTTAAATGGCGGCCATCAGTAAGGATAAACTAATGTAGCCGATTTTTGAAGTTTTCAACCCCATTTTGGCACAGTGCGATTGGCAGGGCTTCTCTAAATTACTATCTCAGTTCTTCTGAGGTGTGTAGGCAAGATTTGAAAACTTTATGATAGACCCATAGAAAAAATCACATACACTTTGCATCGGGTGAGCGTACCGGCCACCTCACATCCCCCCTCACTGAGAATTGCCCTGGCAACAATTCTCTCAACACTACCACTGAAATGCGCGCTGTGTGGGCTGCAGCCTCGTCCTGCTGAAACCATGATTCCCACAAGTCTTCACACCTTGGAAGAATTGAAATAGAAATCCAGACGTAGCCTAACAATTGCATTGTGCCAAAATGAGTTTGAAATTACTTTCATTACTTGTGAAAACTTTCATCTTGATTTTTTGATTACTCATTTTTAACAATAAATTAATTTCAACCGTGCATCTGTAGACAGTTGAGATTAACTACCAGTTGAATTGAATGAATTTATTCAATTCAATTTATTTATTTATTCACACACACAAAATACATCAATATTGAAAAACAATTGGTTACAACAATAAAAAAACATTACAATATGAAATAAATAACGTAAATATGAGAAAATATTACAATATTAGAAGGCAATTCATACATGCTATGTGGTGAAGAAGGGTAGAGGATCAAAAGCTCTTCCAACTATGGCTATCCATGTAATAGGAAAGGCTTTTGATCCTTGGAATTATTGGGAAGGATTGGGAAAGGGTGTGATGGAGCACAAGTAGGGAAAGTAAGCGCACTAATCAGAAAAGTTCCCTTCTAACTTATTTCAGTTCTCAAAGGTAGAACAAGTAGTTAATTTTGATCCAAGCATTTATATCTTGTTTTACTCTCTTTGTTATCTTGCACAGCTAATAATTTGTTCAGGAATTTTATTTATAATTTTAGTGCTTAAATATATGAGTTGTCTTCTAATAGTTTCAATGTTAGTATGATAGATTAGGTACTTATTTGAGGTGGGTCTTAAATTGGATTGATTATTGACTGTATTATTAGTGCAACTTTGAATGAATTTATTTCATCAAAGATCATACATGACAGACACGTTACATTTGTATCAGAGCACAATTAACAATGAGTAAATAAAACAAAAAGTAATAATTTATCAATCCCTCAAATTTGATTACAAATACATGCTGGCGAGATGTGACTCAAATGTAAGGGTCTCCCCACCAATAAAAGCATATTGTTTCTAATAGCTTTCCAGATAAACTAAACAGAGTATAGGAATTGTCTAAAGATGCATTACTTTCAAGAAAAAAATATACCAACACTCTAATGACCCCTCCCTACACATATACTCTTGTGTGGTGTAAACTATTCCTTCCATAAATAACTATTTCAACTTTTTTCCAAATAAATTGTTATCATTCACCATCTCAATTGTTGAATTGAGAATTTTCATATCATTATGAATCTTTCTAAAAAATTAAGACCCATTATATATGTGTTGACTTCTTTTCAAAAATAGCTGTCCTGTGGCACATGGGAGCAAAGTCTCCTCTATTTCCAGTATCTAATGTAATGTGAATACTCCCATTTGATTGCAAGGAAAAAGAGTCACCGGACGGCAACAACGTGGCCTGTATACTGACACTTCCACCCTACCAGCGCCAGGGCTACGGCAAACTGTTGATTGCCTTCAGCTATGAGCTGAGCAAGATAGAGCGCGCAGTCGGCAGTCCTGAGAAGCCGCTGTCTGACCTTGGCAAGCTCAGCTACCGCTCCTACTGGTCGTGGGTGCTACTAGACGTACTAAGGGACACGCGCGGTACTCTGTCTATCAAAGATCTCAGGTGAGCACTAATGGACTAAACAATAATATGTACTATACAGTAATAGTATATATAATGTATAATGATATACTGCACTATAATATACAATAAATGGACTGCAAATGGTTAGCTTGGTCGTTACTAAGGGTTCACATCCACCGACAGTTTGAACTGACATCTCGATCTTTACAGCTGATCGTTGAACGATCGGCCTGTTGATTTACAGCCATTTTAGACAGCAAGTTTTCCCATCCACTTACAGTATTTGACGTCACAGTCTGACGTGTCAGTCCGAAATGACAGTGGATGTAGACCCTTGAAGGCTTGATGAGTAGTTGTGAAGGTGATATTTTGGTAGATATCAGTATTGAATGAAAAGACAAGATATTATCAAACTACAGATCAATAGAAAATTTGACAAAATACATTTATGAGAAAGTAGTTATGAGGTGAAGAATGCACAAATAAAGCATGAAGCTGTTGAAGTTGAATAGCGAGAGTATTGATTTAGTCTTGTGGATCAAAGAAGGAGAGAAGACATTCCTTCAAGATGACCACTTGAACTGATTGTGACTGCTCATGCGCAGATCTGAAAAATCTTATCTCTTCTGCCAATCCACCGCTGGTGAGATGTGATAAGAGACAGATGTTAAGAGTGGGACTATTTTTATTTCGGCTGTTGGCAGCATTGAACAGCTGCCATTTTGAAGGAATGTCTTCTTTGAACGACAAGACTATAGTGAGGAAAGTCGTCAAGTAATTGCAATTTTTCAAGTCTTTAAATTATTTATAATGTGTGTAATCATGTTATGCTGCAGTAACCAAACCGAAATTATTCATTGATCGGATGTTATGTTACAGTAATCAAATCGAAATTATTTATTGATTGAGTGTAATCTTGGTACGTTACAGTAACCGAACCAGTATAGCACAGACCGACATCATATCGACACTGCAGTCAATGAACATGGTGAAGTACTGGAAGGGCCAGAATGTGATCTGTGTGACACCGCGCCTCGTCGAGGAGCACATCAGGTCGGCGCAGTACAAGCGGCCGCGTCTCACCGTCGACTGTCAGGCGCTGCAGTGGAGTCCGCCCAAAAAGGCGCAGCCGCTCAGGCCGCAGCGCAAATGAGGCGCCATCTAGGTGAGAAACATTCAGAAATTAACGTTTCAATGTAAACCTGTATAGTAAATGAATTCATGGAAGTTGATTTATTTATTAATTAATTTATTGGCAAAAGCACATTGGTAAGAAAGAACAGGCATTGGTATTTCCAACACATTTTTCTTTGAAATATAGGCCAAAATTTTAGGTTATAAGTCCAAATTTATTTTCCAGCCGAAGGTTTCTCACTTGAAGAAATGATCCGGAATTGATAATAATTGGAATATTTAAATATTAATTGAATATGGTTATTGTTGGGACCACTGTCATCTTGAAAAGTACGAGTTTGTTGTATTTGATATGACGCCATCGATCCCACAAGTGTGGGTAATGGATGAAGCAGAAGGTATTAAATCTGAGCTGTATAGAAAGTTGATAATGTTTCTCCTCAACTATGAATTCTTCTGAAAGTGCTGCGATAAAAGATAACCTAGTTTCGAACTTATTATTCATCAAAATTTGGTATAAAGACGTTTTGGACGTTAGTCTGTGTTTTTAGCCAATAAGTTTATTATTTTCTGTAAATGGATAAATACATAACTAAATGCATAGTAGAGCTGTGTGGACACGGTACGTATTTTATCGAAAATATTCAATTTTTTTACAAAAATCAATGTTACAATGCTATAGCTGGTGCAAAAAATTAATGAAGTTTCGTCTGTTCCTTGAACGTTCCAATTACTGGCATATTTAGAAAATATGCGTATGACTTTTAATGGGAAGACTCTTGCGGGTAGATTCCGCCTCGCCAATGTGTAATTGGCCAAGTACTGGTCACCCAGCCAAGACTCATACGTCATAGTGTTGGTGACTTAATTTCACGATCACCAAGCGACCACCCTCACCGATCTATTAACTATCCTGTAATTAGACCAGCTGACTAGAGTATTTTTGTAACTATAATCTCTGGTCTAGTACAGTTACGCAGACTATTCGCAGACAGCATCAGATATTGGAACGGAAAAAATGCCTTACTTTTTGGCATCAGCTGAATAATAGAAACGTTTACCCACGATTGAGATTCCATCTAAAATATTGAAATCGTTCTTACAACAATCAGCATCGCAAAGCTGTAATGAACCTGTGTTGAGTTTCCTTTGAAGATGATGGATTCTAATGAAATAATCCAATTTGAAGATGTGTACTGGTGTAATTTACTTTTAATAATATTCATCCAACAAGATATATTATGCTTAATACTGTAGGTTGTCCAAGCAAAGAAGACCCTCTAGCAAGATGGGACTCAAGCTCAATCAATATTGGTTCAAAAATAATCAATTTGATCTCATTTGATTGTAGGAAACAATTTGATCACTATTAATTCCACATTTATAATTCTTGAACAAATATTGACCAAACTGGAGTTATTTTCCCATCTTGCAAGAGGGTCTTCTTTGCTTGGACAGACTATACAGAGACTATAATCACAGGGTGGCCGTTGAGTGTCACAGTTTTGATTGGTGAGCTCTGTCAAATCATTCATAGTTTTGCTAACTCTCATTAGATTTTCATTGAAATGATACGTGTCTTATATGTAGTACTGTAATAATATATTCGGTTCTTACATCTTACCTCCACATTTCCTTTGCAAGGAGTCTTATTATTCAAAATTTGTAAGATTTCAAAGTAAAATATAGAGTAATGAGACTATTTCAAATGTCAGAGAAGATATTTTTTCTATTATAAAAGTTTGGAAAATGAGTGAATAAGTTTGTTGGTAATCCAACATTAGAATTCAAATTTTGACAAAATTATAGCGGCTAGCGCCAATAGACAATATAAAAGATCCTACAGTCGATTTGATATATTTATCATCTTATGTATATCCTTGAATGTCTCATCTTGGAATTGAATTGAACTTTTAGCATACCACTATTATAATATTTTGTAGAAATAGCGTTTACTGATGAATTGTTGGAACATTATTGATTCGTTTAAATGTTTAATGCTAAGGGCCGGTTTCTCCAAAAACGTTAATCTGAATTTTGGATTAAACCATCAGCTGGCTCAATTGAAACACAAGTTAATAAAAGTGACCATACACTGACAACTGATAGTTTAAATCAAAATTTCAGTTAAACGTATTTGGAGAAACCGGCCCTAAATCATAATTCATGTAATATAAGTTCTCTATTACAAATCTGCATTCACTACATTTATTTATTATTAGGAATTTTTGTTGCAGGTCCATAGAATAGAAGACGAGAATTATTGAGTGTCAACTCTGCCTATTCCCTCACATTCTTCGTGGTAAGAAGAGTTGGGATAAATTCAGTGAATGCGTTAGGTAAAAGAATGTAGAGCATTCATGATGCGCATTAACATTTTCGATATTTGTGATACAAAAACAATTGAAAGAAGTGATATTCGGAAAAGTGTGTATTGAAAATGTCTGTTTTGTATAATATTGAAAATTGTGTTTCTCCATGATCCAGCCATAGAACTTTTACCGAATTGTAATCTTGTTTGGATAAAACTATCCAAAATTCAATAGCTTTGGTTGAATTAAAAAACTTGAACATTCTAACCTAGCTTCAAACTTTCTGTATGCAGTACTCCGTGCATAATACAGTGAATCATATTCTATTCTTGACTGTAAATCATATTTCATTTAATTTATTCTTCGAAACATTATCTGAGACATCCGTTTCGTGATGACGGTTTAATTAGAATACTTTTCTAATTTCTATTAAAGCATTTGCTATGTCTCCACAAAATAATCAATCTGTAAGATTGTGTTGTGATGTGATCTATCACGTCTTTTTTCTATTGTTTATCAATAAATTGATAAGTTCTCCTGTTCGATTTACTTAGATTGTGTATTATGTAAAAATGTATTGTAAGATCAAGAAATGACTGTTCACTTTGATTTTTTAGTGAAGATAAACTTTTTTATAAACAGAAACTTCCTATTGTTCTTATTCATTCGTGTTTCTGAAAGTAGATTTCCATTACTACAAGTCGCGGGCACAAGGTGTAACAGAAACACATGGTTGTATGGAAGAAGGCAAATGAAAAATCTGCTGAGCAGTGTGCATTGCTTTTGTAGTAATGGAAGCCTTTCTTAAAGCTTTGTCCCGTTCAATTCCCGTTTTAAGAATATATTATGCGAGATGATAGATGTATCAGATGAAATAATCGGAAAAACATGTTTCAATAGAATACAATACCTTTCAATTATTTTCAATTTTATATCATCTTGTGTATGGTCTGTCCAAGCGAAGAAGACAGACAAGATGAGAAAATGACTCCAGCTCGGTTAATATTTATTAAAAAATTATAAATTTGATCTCAAATTGTAGATCAGAATGTTTCCTACAAGCACTGGCGACACGTGCCTACGAAACAGGTGGAGTGCTGTACAGTAAAATATACGGTCACTTTACCTGTTTCATGGGTACGAGCCGCCAGTGCCTACAAGTTGAGACCAACGTTATGAAGTTGCCAGAATGTCTTCTTTGCTTGGACAGGCTATATCTTATAAGGAAATTGTAACATGTATAGTTGTACAGTATGTACACGCTTATCCCATTACAAACATAAATAGTTCCCATGAAACAAAATATTTTAGAAATAATTTATTTGTGATCGAAGATGTTTCACCATCCATCTTTAAGGGTCTACATCCACTGTCAGTTTGATCGCTCACAGCTGATCGGACTGCAGGTTTACAGTTATTTTGGACTGCCGGTTTCCCCATCCACTCACAGTTTTTCTCTGTCACAGTCCGAACTGACAGAGGATGTTTACCCTAATATAGTTCGCGCAAGCTGAGAAGACACGCCGTTACAATTAAAAGTGTACTGTGATGGCGTGTCTTCTCAGGTTGCGCGAACTTTAATTGAAAGACGCTTGCTCAAAAATTGATTCAAGTTAACATCTATGTTTCTCATAATTACTCATCCAAGTTACTCATCTTCGATTACTCATAAGAATATTATACATTCTTAATAAAAGACTGATGCCGGGGTTTTCCAAGCACACTCAAAGTTGAGGGACCCTCAAATTTTGATGAACAGCTGACATTTTCTATTATAAGTATAGGAAATGTAGTAAACTTGAGGGTCCATCAAATTTGAGTGTGCTTGGAAAAACCGGGCATGAGCTTAACAGACTTGTGTGCAATTAAAACTGTAACGACATTATTTCAGACGATTATTTTATTAGTATTTTATTGTTCATCCACAGTTGAAATTTGTTCAGGTTCAGAGATAATTTGTTCAGGTTCAGTTACAATTTGTTCAGGTTCAGGATTAGTTGTATTTTGTGTAGTATTGTCTTCCTCCTCGCCTTCTAAGATGATCTGGGATTTGTTATCCTTCTCACTCTCATTCTCTCCACTATTCTCTTTCTCCTCTCCTTCATTCTCTCCCTTGTCTCTCATCATTTGATTGGCAGTGAGAAGAACATCGAGAAAAGAAACAAACTCATCAACCACCTTTTTCCTATCATCTGTGGGTTTTTTGGGTGGTAGGGAAAGCTTCTGTGATTCAATTTTGGTTTGATATTCAACTTGAGCCATTAATCTTAGAAAAAATAGAAAATCCTCAAATACCGGTTGGGGATAAGTACCAGGCCATTCTCCACGTTTTTTCTTCTGTTTTTTAGATTTTCCACTCTTTTTCTTAATTTTCTTCTTACCATCCTTCTCTTTCTTCACTTCTTCCTCTCCTACATCTTCTTCTTCTTGATCCTCACCACCTTCTTCCTCCTCCTCACCCATTTCCTCTCTCTTTCTTTTCCTCTTCTTCGCAGCCGCTTTTCTTTGTTCCATCACTTCAAACGGAATTCCCGTACGATGATAGAACCCACTACACTCGTAGATTCTCTTTCGTCTGTTTCGTTCCGACATTTCTGTCAATTTCTCCCGAAATCGTTTCTCTATTTCGACGAATCTCTCCTTGTTCTCCTCCATCTCCGCTTTGGCCGCCTTCTGTCTCTCTTTCTCTTCCTGCTTCTTTGCTTCTTCACCTTTTTTAGCTGGTTTTTCGTACCAAGGAAACTGGGAACTGTCAACATAAAACAGGAGGAAATTGAATGATGCGATACAAGACGTTTCAATAATCGAACAACACCTTTCAATTTGATAAATAGCCTAGATTATAGCAAGAAAATTTATACTTATATTATTATATTACAGTACTTATAACTGCCGGCTAGTTTTAAATAATATCACAGTACCCTTTTCAATTATTTTTATCGTGTTTGTGTATTTGGTGTTTTTGACATTTATATCAACTATCTCAATTCTGAATTGATGATTCATAGTTTTCCATCTCAAATTGTCAAAATATGTGAATATTCAAGTTGAAATGTGAACATAATCTTAATTTTTAACATCAACTTATTAAAATTGAGAAGAAACGTTTTGGAATTTATATCCATGTTACTAGCTCATGAATATCTTGTAATTTACTTAACAAATGATAATGTAAATACGTTCAACTTGATTCTCTTCAAGCTGTGTTTAAAAAAAAAAAGATGGTCAAGATAAGAAGATTTTTTAAGATTAATCAAAAGGATACAAGAATATTTAAGATTACACACGTATCTAAATCTAAGGGACCAATCAAATTGAAATAGCTTGTTTGATTATTGAAACAACTTGTATCGCACCATTCATCAATTCAAATGAAAGTGTGTATCTTCTTGGAAGAAAATTGTATCTGAAAATGTGTATCATTTTGGAAGAAAACTGAACCGTGGACTCTCACAGCTTTTCTCCATCAAAGTTTTTCCCACGAGGGTTTGGATAGACTGTTACTTATATGAGTAAATAAATCGGGGTTTAAAGAAGATATTGTCTATGTAGAATTGTTCTCATAATGAAGATCAAATTGGACAAATAAGTAAATTTTTAATACTACCAGCTAATTTACAAAGGTAAACTAAAAACTATAATAGATACCATAGTATAGGTGCCATACCCACTCCGATCTTGTAAATCTTTCTTCGATATTTTGAACTATACTAAAACATAGCAGAACATTGAAATTCATTGTAACAGGAATATTAAACTACTAATTTTTTGTCCCACTCACCCAGCTGGTTTTGATAGATCTTTTTCCCCATCAGCTTTAGCTCCTGCCAATCTCAGTTTCACGCAAGGATCTGACCCCCAAGGGAAAATCTCGTCCTTTCTTGCTTTTTCCTTCTCTTTCTGCTTATCCTCCCACGTATCACCCTGCTTCTTCCCTTTCTTGTCGTTATTTTTTCCTGACTTTTCATTGTCATCCTTCTGAAAATAAAAATAATACTAAATTCTAGAAATTGACTAAACTTTCATCCCAACATATATCTTGGATTTGCATATACACGATTACAGTACAAAATGGCTTGTTTGTAAGATAGACCTAGTCGTACCTCTCATTATTGCGGTGTTGAGTAACTGAAGATAAATATTTTTTATTAATCATTCCTCATTGCATTGACCTGTAAACTTGTACTCGATCGTAATACAATAAATGCCCGTATCTTTCACTGCACAGCACTTCACCTGTTCCGTGGGCACGAGCCGTCAGTGATTCAATACCTTTCGACAATAATAATATTATAATTCCATAAAAAAATACGTTTCCCAGCATTGTGCAATATTTCTCTTTTATCAAATATCGGATCGTCATCATTTTGAAGGAACCCTAAATATTCAATAATATTATTATAAATCCACAAAAAATAATATTTATAACCTATTATGTTTTATCCTTAACTACCGTAGGTTACTTTGTGACACGCGGGGTAACTTTGAGACAGTGGCCTTTTATCAACTTTTTCAATGACTACACAATTTTTATGCTTTCTAAGACTCTGAAAACGGTCAGAACGGTTGTTCTAGGTGTACTGCTATCTATTGACCACTTCTCAGAAATTATAGGTGAAACAAAATGGCGGTTTCAGCTATTCTTTTAAATACTCATATTTTCAATGTCGTGGAAAATCTGGAAACTTTCTTATTGCCCATCGATCATTTTATGGTATTTACTTCTAAGGGTAATTATAATCGTTTCATATATTTGTTGACTTCAATCTAGCGTTAGAAAAACTTGAAAAAATTATTTTGTTCTCATTTTATAGAGATATAACCAAGATTACAGTAGATTGCTTTTCCTAATAAATTCATTGAGCAAATGAGAAATTTTGTATACGTTCATGGTTATTTCTAATTGGAGACTAATTGAAATTGTTGTTCTCATCAATTTACATAACTTACATTTTAAAAAGAAAAATCAATTTGTCCCAAAGTTACCCCGCATTGCTTTTTGTGACTTTGACGCATATTATGTTTCATAATTAGATTATACCTCCATACTTGGTCTTCATGGACATTGTATTACATAGCCAAAAAGTGTAGCTATCTTTTGATGTATTTATATCTGAGATTGGCTGATTCGTATCTCACATATTCACTGAAAACTAGGAAAACTGTCCCAAAGTAACCCCCAACGACCGGTATAGTTATTATTATCAAGAAATCTTCTATGTTGATCGACATTCTGCTAGTTGTAAAATAGGCCGAGTATCATTTAATCAAAAATTCTCAATTCTCAGCAATAGGTAAAGTATATTACTAGGTATTAATATTAATTATACCTTTATATCATTATTCACTAAAAATAAAAAGACGTGACTAATATATTTTATATTTTCTTGACTGCAAATAGGTATAGATATCCTTTTTATATGCTGGTGTACTAGCTAGTTATTCATAATTTATTTCGATAATAGATTGATGATAATTGATGAATCCTACCTAGAGAAACTAAAAAAGCACAATCAAGTAGCTGCCTATACTGTAGTAGATAACAATGCAAATACATAGAGGTATTGCAAATAGGTATAGATATCCTTTTTATATGCTGGTATATTAGCTAGTTATTCATAATTTATTTCGATAATTGATAAATCCTAGAGAAACTTTAAAAGCACAATCAAGTGTAGCCTACTATAGTAGATAACAATAATGCAACTATAAGAAAAAATTGGAAAAAGTGCAGTTTTGGGCGTAAGCCTGTTGGTCATTCCATTTAGTGATATTTTTTACATTAATTTATTTAAATAAACATCCAACATTATTAATATTAGTACCGTATACAGTTCGCGCAAGCTGAGAAGACACGCCGTTACTATAAACTTTACGTTTGACGGCGTGCCTTCTAACTTGCGTGATCTATTCCATAAACAAACAGCATAATTTATCTATTACCTTTTTATTGTCTTTAGGCGTATTCTTTTCTTGCCTTGCAGCAGGTTTACTTTCTTCTCGCTTTTCGGTTGTATTAATTGTTCCTTGTTCAGTGGTTGATTCTTCTTGATCATCAGGTTCTTTGTTCTCTTCTTCAGCAGACATTGTTATTTATCAAAGAATTTCAACGAGAAATTATTTGTTCCTTTTCCTGTATGAAGCTAACTGTGAGCTATATGATTTACTAAACATTTAAATTTCTATTACCATTATTTGTGAGTTTGAAATTGTGTCGGAGTGTTTTGAACTTGTACTGTGTGATGAATGTAATGATAAATGTTTGTTTTCAATGCTAATGATTCTATCCATAGGTTATAAACTACGGTACATGTGGTTGACTCATATGGTCTATTCTATGCAATTAATTTGGTGTGAAGGTATAATACAAGGAGGTGAACCTCCTTGGTATAATAATAAATTGGTGGCTATAAAAGTAATATTTCAACAAATCCTTGGGAAATGTTGCAAAAATTATGTAATAATTTATTATTTTGGATCATAAAATCATATCAGCTTATAGGAGAAAATGTTCTGTATTGCAACATGCTGCAACACAATTTGTTGCAATAAAAACTGGCATAATATTATATTGACGATTAAAAATCTGTGATCAGTAGCTGATCAGCTTGTAGATCGATCTACAGCTACTGATTTAATTATTTCAGCTGATTTATATACGACCTCTATGAAAGAGTAGTCCTGTAAAAATAATTACTTACAAGGACATTTCTATAAATTGTGATGCAGATTGCAACCTCGTTATGAGCTCATTTTTGTCAAGCATCTATAACACCTAAACATAGATGTAATAGCATAGATACAGAAAGGATAAAAGTCAACTACTTCAACTATCATTTCTCTATGGTTGCCTAGGTGTTGCCTTTCTCTAGTTGCCTCGTAATAGTTATTGCCTAGGCAAGTTTACATCCGATGTAAGTTTATGTAAGATGTAAGTTTACATCCTCTGTGGTTTAGAATCTCTTGATTATATGGTGAGGTGGGCATTATCATTTCTGTCCAAACTCCACCATGTTATAAATGTGAAGAAGTTATCTCTCCATTTGATGAGTTTCTACTCCCTGTTTTATATGGTATTTAAAAAAAAGAATCACAGCACCCTCTGAAACTATTTTTATTTTGGCATGACATGTTTCAGCTCATAAGAGTGATTCTCTTATAAGCCGAAACATATGTCATGCCAAAATAAAAATATAGTTTCAAAAAGGTACTGTGATTCTTATTTTTAAATAGAAAATATCGATAAGTAGCACTAAGAAAAAGGAAATATTCTATTCCCTCTGATATATTATTCCTACTCGTATCTGCTGCTCTCATTAATTTTGTTCAAAGAAAAAAAAATGATTTGATTTTATTGTTCATGTTTATTGATGTATTGTTTTATAACATTGTTATATTGTTTCTATTCTCCATCATTTTCTTTCATCTTCAATTTTTGTTCAGCATCTCTGGTCACTTTCCCTGATATTATATTCCTACTCACATCTACTTTCTTGCATTAAATTTAGTGATTCCATCAATATTATCGAGTGCTTATAATTTCGATTGATTTTTTCATCAATTTTTATTTAATCAATATCATCTAGTTATCCGCTTTCAGCTATTTTTCCTGTATTTTGATACAATCAATATTACCAAGTCTCAATTCACGAATAAATTCGGATTCCATCTATATCATCAACTGTTCCTCTTCTCAGCTACATTCTATAATTTTCTATTGCTACTGCCCATTCTGCATTCATTTTTATTCCACCAATATCATCAACTGTTTCTCTTCCTAGCTATTTTATCTCATTTTCTTCTAACATTTCGCATTAATTTTTATTCCAACAATATCATCAAGTGTTCCCCTTCTCAGCATTCTTACTGTAGTCTATTTTGATTCAATCAATATTATGGAGTCTTAATGTTTGCATAAATTTTGATCCCACCAATATCATCAAGTGTTCCTCTTCTTAGCAATTTCCTCTTATTTTCTATGACTGTTGCCCATTTTGCATCCATTTTTATTCACCAACATCAACAAGTGTTCCTCTTCTTTATTATTTTTCTCATTTCCTACTACAATTTATTATCCATTCGCATGCTCTCCATCAAAGTGTTTAGCCTCATCTTCAATCGCTGATCTCGCCTCATTAATGTAATCTGTCAACTGTACCAGCAGAGACGGCTCCATTAAACTGTGCTCGAACTCTGAACTCTCCGCGCTCTTTTCGTCCTCTTCATTCTGCTGTCTCCTCTCTTCGTCAATTTCCTCGGCGATCGTCAAAGTGTTATAGACACCTTGTAAAAGCATAAGGAACTCTTTCGGTTGTAAACAGTAACCGTTTTCTAAATCAATGCTGTTATCATGGGTTGTTGAGCATTTTTTCGATTTTCGTTTTTTACTTTTCTTGAGTTTGTTACAAGTGGTTGTTGCTTTATTTTTATTTTTATCCGCCTTTTTACAACACTTTTTATCGCATTTACAATCGTGCGCCCCGCCCGCCCAAGAATCAAAGTTCTCCATCTTTTTCCAATACTCTTTCAGCTCCTTCTCCTTGATAATCTCTCTTATTGAAGGGTCAGCCATCATCATTGTTTTGAGGAAAACTGTCAAATCTTCAGTGACATCTTTCGGTTCTCGGTCGATTCCCAATGCAAGTTTCCTTTCCAGCGCGTAATCGAATTGAGTGCTGGCTTCCACCTTGATTCTGGGCGAGGGGCGGGGGGATGTTAGACTTTTCACCCATTCGTCAATTTCATCCTCCACCTCCTCTTCTTCTCCCTGTTTCTCATTTTCATTTTCCATTCCTTCTACGCCCATCACCAGGTCTTCTAGTTTCTTGTTCACCTGGGGAAAATGTGCAGAAAAAATTATGGTTACCGGTAACTTTAATTGTACGTACTTTTATTCAATAAGTTAAAAAGGTGAAAAATTGACACTACTTCAATTGTACAATAAGTTGAAAAGGTAAAAAATTGATACTACTAAAAGTAGTAGAATAGCTACTTTTATGCTATTGAATGAATTGAGAAGGTAAAAATGACCCTCATAAAGCTTTGTAACGTTTGTGAAATATTGAATATAATTATAAAGTCTAGATATTGTCATGAGTTGGAAAGGTAAAAAGTGTTTCAGCTAGGTACTTTTAGGCTATTGAATGAATTGAAAAGGTAAATGATCTAGAAATTGGATAAAAAAGGTGTAAATGGAATGAAAATTGAATTAAAAATCTAAAAATTGTCATAACGATAACTTATGAGATAAGAGGTAGGTAAAGTCCAAGTTCCAAGTAGGTCTGTCCAAGCAAAGAAGACCCTTTGGCAAGATGGGAAAATGACTCCAGCTTGGTCAATATTTGTTCAAGAACTATAAATGTGGTCTTTATAGTAGATCAAATTGATAATTTTTAAACCAATATTGACCGAGCTGGAGTCATCCTCCCATCTTGCCAGAGGGTCTTCTTTGTTGGACAAACTATACCGGTTTTGGTTGTGTTATTTTTAAAATATTATTATAAGTTGATTTTGACTAGATTTGAACTCTCAAAAGTTCTGTTAAATTCACTTTAAGCCCTTAATTTTCATTGTGTTTCAATTGGTTGTGATTTTTTCAAGAACTTAGGTAAAAAGATTGAAAACCTCTAAAACCTGAGTGGCAGATGCAGTTGAATTTGTAAAATTTAAAAACCGTAAGTCAGCAAAAGATGAGAAAATCTCTCAAAATCAACTTGATTAATCAAGATTTTTAAATAATAACTTCGCATTTTTAAATGTATATGTTGTCTCTCACCTCATTCAAATCAACATTTGCTTCATTTCCATTACTTTCGCCGCCTTCTTTCATTTTAACATCTTCATCAATTTTCTCCTTCTCCTTATTTTCCTCCACCATCGGCTCCTTCTCTCCTTGTTCGTTTTCTTTTCCCTGATCTCCCTCTTCTTTCGCTTCTTCTCCCTCTTCTTTCCCTTCTTCTCCCTCTCCTTTCTCTTCTTTATCCTCTCCTTTCTCCTCTTCTTCCACTTCCTCCGGCCTTGCTTCCTCTTCTATTTTATCAGGGGTTTCATTGCTGTACACGAATTGGTCCAGATCGGTGATCGATGTGTCCTTTTCATCGAAAATTCGTTCTTTCCTTTTCGCTTCCGCCTCCAATAATGATCTGAATGAAGAAAAATAATAATGGATTCTCAACCATAATAACAATAATTTTTTTCTAAACTTAAAAAATACATAATAGATAGAATATAATCAGGAAAATGAAATCATGACCAGATAAAAATTACCCAAAGTAGTATGTTTCTAATTCAATTCAAAGTCCCCTCATTTTTTGGGGACACATTGCTTTCTCTAGTATGAGTAACAATAGGTCTAATAAACGCTATTTTAGTTTAAATAGATGACTGGAAAGATTTATGTTTTGAAATATTGTATCATTAAGTATTTTAATTTCAAATTCAAACACTTAATTAGTTATTTATTCACTAAACAATTATTTGTATTAATATCCAGGTTTTGAAAAGATATTGTGAATCATCACATTTCTGAATATGTAGGCTATTGTTGAATGTTTGCGAAAATTGAATAATAAGTGGAAATATGAGTGGAAGAGCTCATAAACAACTGAATTATTATTTTATAATCTATTTATTTGAAGAAATTTTTGATAAATATTAACATATCTGTATAATGACACAAACTATAACTGAAAAATAATAGAATATCTATAATTACTGTTGAATTTTTTAGAATTCATCTTACTTCAATAACCCAACAAGATCTTTGGTGAGTTCTTGGTTACATTCGCGATCAGGTAGTTGGGAAAAATCATGTGACTCTCTTGAAGTCTTGCTGAGTCTTGACTCTTCATCCGAGCCCTTCTCCCTTTTCTCTCGCTGAGCTTGTCTTTCTTCTTCAATTTTTATAAATTTTATCTGAAGCATCAGAAAAATTTTCATCGATTTTGTTATTCAAATAAACGAAAACTAGAAGGCTCTTATTAGCACATGATTGACGACAATTGTCATTATCGCAATTACAAACATCAGTATTTTATTGATTCTGAACTGAATAAACCAGTATCAAAATTTACAATTTAATGACAAAATAATATGTTAAAATGAATTACAAATTACCTATACAGTGATTATTGAAGTATTTTTTTCAAAAAATCAATAATCATAACATTGAATTATTTTATAACAAGTCGAATTCATCTTTAAATTCCATTATTCGGGTGTTCAAACGATTATTTATTTATTTATTGAAGATACAACAAAGACACATAAAACTAAAGTGTACCAATCAACAAGCATCCTACTTATATTATAAAAATGATACCTACATATTAGTAAATGGTACACGTATTTTATAGAACACTAAGGATTAGGTCTACATTGTTTTTTCTACTTTCGTTTGATTAATTTTACACTAATTTCTTTTTGTTTGTTTTTCAATGGCGCAACAGCATTATGAAGGGCCTAGGCCTTCACTGATTTCTACTCAATGAAATCATATCAATTAACAGTTTCATAATAACTATTTTGGATGTTTTCCTTTCAACTTAATAAGAATATTTTAGACTCAATTTGATAATAATTATCATGGAGTTCTGTGCATTACAGATTCGACTGTAGTGAAATAAATACAAGTATGATTCAGACTGATAAAACAGTTTTGAATAATCAGTAATGATGCGTGTATTCTATAATATATGGAGAATAAAATAATAATTACAATTTGAAAATTTAAAAGTTATGACTCACCATCATTCCCTCTACAATACTCTTCAAAGCTTGAATATCTCCTCTCTCCTTTGCCAACCTCTCTTCCTCTTCTTCTCTCCATTTATTCTCAATTGCTTTCTGAACTAAATGCTCTCTTGCATCAGCCATGGTTTTCAGTAGGAATGCCAGATCGTCTGTTACCTGAAAAAACAACAAAAAAGTTACATATTTTATATTACATTGGTAGGTGGCCTCGACTGGTACAAGTGCTGTACAGTAAAAGATACTGGCACTTTACCTGTTTCGGTACGAGCCGCCAGTGCTTGATATCTTCATAGCATATCTTCTGGGTGAAAAATGTGCATTTATATCTATGACTATGATAGGCCTACTTCATGATTTTGTCTTATAATAATTACATTCTTATTAATGATGATTGCCACAAAAGACTATGCTTATTTTTATTAAATGAAAATATAAGATATTGTCTATACTATGCTTATTTATATGTTTGTTACTGCACAAGCTGTACATATTTGGATCTACGTGTAAGTTAATCAAATTCAAATTTATTTCTTTATAATACAATACTTGTTACAAAACTATTACAAATAGAGCAAAAAGGAACCTCCCTAAAAAGACTACACGTCTGTGAATAGGGGTTAATTATTTGACCAGGATAATTAAAAACCTAGTTAGTACAGCTGTAGTAGTTATAAAGTGTAGTTATGTATCGGAAAAAGCTGGTTGATAGCTGATACATAGCATAATCTGTTTCTTACATAATTTTATATCTTATATTAAATATTCTATTTACTAAAGTTATTCATATTTCTTTTCACTAAATATTTCTTAATATTGATTCCAGCTTATTATTATTGTATAATCGAGCCTATCGATGTTCATAAATTAATGTATTTTTCTTGCGATTTATAATAATTGATGCGGTACCGGTATATAAATATAAGTTACCTTTATAGAGTAACCAACTCCATTCTTGGACAATTTCTTGCTTTTTCTCCTTTTCTTGCATCTCTTCAAGTTTTCACAGGTGTTCTGCAAAACTAGATATTTGGTAAGATCCTCAAACTGTTCTTGGTTATCCTGATCTTTGCTAGCGGCTTTCTTCTTCAAAGGATGCACATTGGTGATTTGCATTGGTTTCAGCTTCAGTTTTCTCTTGGCAATGGTTGGTGGTGGAATAAACCATGGCTTATCATGGCTGCAATAAGAATAATTCGATTAACCAATTTGCCAATAAACTATAGTCAAATCAAGCAAATAAATCATTCTGGCAAGATGGGAAAATGACTCCTGCTCGGTCAATATTGGCTCAAAAATTATAAATTAGGTCTCAAATTGTAGAGCAGAATAATTTTACTCACAAGACTATTCATAAGAAAATAGATTACTGTAAAAAGTACAGGTTAATCAAATACGGTATTGTTTCCAATTTATTGTATTTCTACAATCCTTTAACAATACAATACGTACCGGTATTGAAGCATCAGGACAAACCAGAATATGTTTTCGTTGCATAGAAAATGAAAAATTTATTTAGATATCTTTATAACAATTAACTACAATGAAATAATAATTTTATTTGTTTTTAGCTGAGCCGAAATTTCAAGTTCCTTTATTATTTTCATCTACAACTTCAAGTATTTTATATTTCTATGATAATATTGATTGACCCACTGATATACCGTTATTTATACTGTTTTTCCAATTTCTACATCAAACCAATGTGACAAATCACATAATAAATTAAATTCTGTATAATCAGTTTGAAAGGTTTAAATTAATCAACCTTTATCAACTTATATTTTTATTATTCTGAATTGCTATTAGGCTATCTAATTCATCTATTCCTTTTTACATTCTATTTGATTTACTCATGATTTAGCCTACTTGTGTTTTCTCTCTGTGCTTGCGCTTGGTTTATTTTGTTATTCAACTTATGCTCATGTTTCCTCTTTTTTGTTTTAAGAGGACAATATATGGGATATTATATCCTTGTGCCCTCATAAGTATGATTTGTATGCTAACTAATAAATATTTAGTAGCGAAATTTTGGATATTGCAATCAATCAAATGCTGTTGAATTTTTAATAATTATTAAAACAAAAATTTGAATAATATTTAGAAAATTCTTGAGATCACTGCGTCATCGTGGTTTCTTATACGGTAGCCTACCCTTCATCAAATTTAGGTTCTCTAGCCAATTTATCGCTTTATTTTTTGTGAATCATATTTAATTTGTACTTCTATCAATGTTTATTAGTGCATTATGCAGATGTCTTTATAACTCTCTGAATTTGTATTGGACTCTTTGGATTTTCGTTTTGTTTCAGGTGTAGAATTCAGTAAATGAAATGTGAATTGACTAAATAAAACATATAAGAACTGAAATTATTTTGTTTATTTATTTACCTTTTAAGTTGTGTTAAGAACTCCAAGTACTGAGAATGGCTCTCAAACTTATTCCTATCAACCGCCTTGGAAGGGAATGCTTTATGTGGACAGAGGCCCAATTCTTCAAGTTTATTCAATCTGATTTTATCCTCCTTTTTATTATCATTAATAATTGCTTTCTGGAAATAAAAATATAATTTTTTAGATATTGGATAACTTAATATTATTGAGCCAAATCAATTTTAGAAAACATTCATTGTAAGTTAAGAAAAATACAAATTAAGTAAAAGGATCTATTATGGTTCCAGTTGAATTTCTCATCTTAATAATAATAATATTATTTAATAATATTCCAGATTCCTTATTTGAATGCAATCTATATAGATGAAAAATCTTAGCAATATTGAGTGTTGACTCACTCTACACCATTTATCTTTGTTAACTATTGGTAGGAAATATTATACTATTCAATTACAGTACATTAAAATGAAATACACTCTTACTTATTATCGACAGTCAGTTATTGAAATAGTCACTATAGTCTGTCCAAGCAAAGAAAACCCTCTGGCAAGATGAGAAAATGACTCCATCTCGGTCAATATTGGTTGAAAATACATAAATTTGGTCTCAAATTGTAGATCAGAATGTTTCCTACGATTGCGAACAAATCAATAATTTTCGAACCAAAATTGACCGAGCCTAAGTCATTTTCCCATCTTGCCAGAGGGTCTTCTTTGCTTGGGCAGACTATACCATTGAAGTAGGCTACAGTAGCCTGTATAATACAGGCTACAACCGCTAAAAATGTACAATATCATTAATTTTTATCGAATAAAAATTCAAAATATAACACTCGTCTATTTTGTTTTTCATTACGAACTGCTAGAAAATATTTCACTTAAACTATTCTTACGACACTACAGCATTTAATATTTGAATATTAGTTTTATGAAAAACTACTACTCACTTGTGGAACGCTTTCGGACACTGTTGAAAATGGTCGTCAATTCGCTTTCGTCTTGTGAGTAGTAGTTTTTCATAAAACTAATGTTCAAATATTGACTGCAGTGTCGTAAAAAATAGATCAATTGTAAATTATGAAGTTGAATGAAAATAGGTCGCTATAGTCTGTCCAAGCAAAGAAGAACCTCTGGCAAGATGGGAAAATGACTCAGGCTCGGTCAATTTTGGTTCAAAAATTATCAATTTGATATCAAATTGTAGGAAACAATTTGATCTACTTCTAAGAACACATTAATAATTCTTGAAAAAATATTGACCATGCTGGAGTCATTTTCCTATCTTGCCAGAGGTTCTTCTTTGCTTGGACAGACTATACCCTTTTCATATATCTAGGCTATTCAATAAACGCTATTCAATATATCCTATATTTTATTAATAATTCAATCATACCTTTCCACCGTTTCCATTGATAACGGTTGGATCCAAAAACGCCATTGTGTTTTAAGTGTAATTCGTTAAAAAATGTTGCTTGTGAGATTAATTTAGGTGTTGTGTGAGTGTGGGTGTGTGTTTGTGTAGGTGTTGAATTTTATGTATTCTCACATCATTCGTTGCTTTTTCGACTCATTCTCAATAGAATCTGAAAAACAAAACAACTTCAATAATCTTACAACTGTAAAACGTTAAAGTATTGTTTAACTCATTTCTTCTGTTTTTGTGCCTTTTCTTTGTAAAGTATCCAACAATAAGAAAATGGCACATCATTTGTTTTCTATCAAGTTGAGGAAAAAAGTAGCCTATATAAATTAGAGAGAAAATGAGAGAGAGCTTAATGATGTATACTTTACAAGTAGCTGATGAAAAATATTCATTAATGATCTACATTCAACTTATTTAAGCAGGCCTATGCATCTTTTTAACTTGAAAATATAATACGGTGAATGCAATTTTACTGTATGGCAAGCGATTTACTATAACTAATTATAAACTACTTATACGAGTAAATTAAGTTACATGTGATAAGATAAAAATTCCCTTCAAAACAGTAGACATAATTTAAATCTGAGATGGAAACATGGAAACAAAATAATAATATTCAAATACCGGTACTTAGTCACTCATTACTCTTTAAGCTAATGAAGGATAAATATTGTTAAAAAAAATTAAAGCTAGTTTGAATAAGTTTAGCTCCTTGGTTTAGTTAAAAAATATAGATTAGGAACTTACTTTATAACTGAACCATCAGAAGAGATAAAAGTAACTACTGATTGAATTTTGTTTACCTTATTTTTTCAATTTCATGAACTTTACATCACCAAAATATTCAGCTGTTGAGCTGTATTGGCAATTACGTGGTGAGCTTATTTTAAGCTTTATTATAGGTACAAAAAGTATAATTTTGAAATAGATAAAATAAGTTTTCCCCAATTTTATATAATTAAACATTTTGAATTAATGCATTATATTGTAATAAATAAATATTATGTAAGTTAGATGGAATGATAGGATAGTTCTTTGAGTAGTTGTGAAGGTGATATTTTGTTAGTTATCTATACTTGTGGTAGTTAGTTTCAGTTTGACAACATCGTGTCTTTTCATTTATTAGGATAGTTCTCCTTCTAAAGTAAAGTATGATAATGCAGAATGCTTTTCTATTTTTTGTCTATTATATATAGGTAGGCTACTTTTTTATTTATAGGATCTAATAATAATTATAATAGAAGTTGACATACTTCAACGTCGAATTAAGCAATTTTCCTTTCAAAATTTTGAAAAAATGGCCGAAAATTAAATTTAGCATTTTTTAGATTTTCTAGGTAGAAATTGTAAAAATAAGGATTTTTAATTGAAACCTTTGATTTTAGAATGAAATAACCACCTATATTGGCTATATTTCATAGGTATAAGATAGGATGCGATAAACAATAGACCTACAGTTTCAGTTGAGTTCCAAAAAACGGAAAATTGCGATTTTCGAAGCATAAATAAGTTGAAGTTTAATAGAGATACTGATCGAAGACAAAAGCCAAAAACCTGTAGGAGTTTATTGGAGCTACAATTTCTTGATATGAATTACTAGAGATTCCATCTATTGCAGAAAGGTTTCCTCAGGAAATCTATCCAGCGATGAGCGATTTATGATATATTGCCCAAATTTTGTCAAAGTAGGCCTACAGTGTACAGACAAAATTCTCTTATCTGTGGTAAATAAACAGATACGGTACAAAAAATAGGTAGGACGTAGAACTACAATAACGATATCAGGATATGCCTGTTATATCCTTTAAATAGAGGAATCCTTATCCCACTTTATCCTTCATTTAAGTTAGGACACACAATCCTCTCTCCAATTATTATCAGAGAAATCTCGCCCTGAAGAACCAGTCGCGGTACCGGTATGAGCGTTCTTCAGTGACCTCCTCAGCAGCATCAGCATCCCAAGAGAAAGATACAGCAGAAGAGATTCTAGGTTTTGCTTTGGGCCGATGTGGTTTTTTGGAGGGGAGTTGGCAACATTGCCACGAATCTGTTCGTGTTGGTGCGTGCGCGTGTCAGGTTTTTTGTAATGGTGGGGGAACCGCTGAGCGGGCAATGCCATGAAGAGAGTATCCAGCAAGTTTATAGTACACAAGCCGTGGTCGAAGTCCCTCTGTCTTCCCATCCCAGATGTGTGCGTGATAATGTTGTAAACATAACCAAACCATCGTTTCTCATTGGATTTATCAAACATTTCTTCCCCCATTCAAAATTTATCTACACTGGTGTAAACTCTTAACAGTTTCTGGATAGTATCGTGATTATCGTGCCGTGTGTTAACCCAATTTTCAATCCTCCGGTTTCCCAAACCTGAAACCGACGAGGTTTTGTCGTGTCGTGGCGTGTTTCTCGCGTTGTGGTTGACATTTCTTTCCAGTTTCAAACTGTTCGTGCGTGTTTCTACGTGTTTCGTTCCGTTGAACTCCGTGTCTAGTTTCGTTTCGTTTCGATTGCTGTGTCAAAAGTGTAAATGTTCTGAAAACTCTTTTGTGTTTTTGAATAATTCTTCGGCAGCGGATTGACTCAAAACACATCTTATTCATACAGGTAAGTCAAAGTACAATAATATTGTAGCCTACATTTTTGACATTCAATCTGGAATTGGTTCATTTGATAGTGTAACTTACGTGTACCGGTCCAGCCGACTGATAAGGAAAAGGAATGCTTATCAGTTTGAGATTAATTATTTATTGTACCAGTAGGCCAAAGCTGACTGATAAAGTGATAAGAAATGCTTATCAATTCAAGATTAATTATTTATTGATCACATAAATTGACACACATTACAGTAATTATTGATGTTAATTTTATCAATTATTGGGCTCGCTATAAAATTATTCATTGCTGATATAAACTCTGTGATTAATTATTTCAATTTTGATCATTCGCGACTGATTGTAGTGTGATATGGATACTCTAATAATTATTATTATAGTACTATTATTATACAATTAAATCACAGTTCTCATTATCACTTTATAAAAAACAAAGCTTTTAACACACAAACTAAGGTAACTTGGGCAATTTTTTGCCATTTACCTAGTTTTATTATTCAGTTTTATCATTCAATGATAATATGCCTATGCCTATCATGCTTAAAAACCCGTTTATAGCCCACATTATTTACAAAAAAACTCATTGAATACTGTATTTCCATACAGTTGAATATAAATTATTTTTTAAGAAGCCTCATTACCACCTTGAAATATTGATTACGTTATACTGACATTACTGTGAAGGATCAATAACAGCAAATAAATGAGATATAGGATAGAGGGACCTACATCTATTATGATTTTATTATTTTAAAAACAAATATATAAATCATTATTTATTCATTTGTATTGTATTGGGATGCTTTCTAATATAGTTGAATAAATTAAAATATCAACTAAAATCATCATTATTATTAATTTATCTTAAAAAAGCTTATTTAGTACGAAATGGATTCTGATTGCAATCAATAAATAGATTTTTAATTTTTTTCATTGTATATACAATATTGTATTTTAATAAGCCTGTTTTAATTTGACATTCCGATACCTTAGCACAGGCTTCTGCAATCAGTTGATAAGTCACACTCTATAAATTTTAAAGGACACCTGTTGAAGTTGAATTCACTCGGGCTATTGTAGTCTGTCCAAGCAAAGAAGACCCTCTGGCAAGATGAGAAAATGACTCCAGCCAAGTCAATATTGGTTCAAAAATTATTAATTTGGTCTCAATCGTAGGAAACATTCTGATCTACAATTTGGAACCAAATCGATATTTTTTGAACCAATATTTACCAAGGTGGAGTCATTTTCTCATCTTGCCAGAGGGTCTTCTTTGCTTGAACAGACTATATCAGCTTGAAAAAAATAGTTTTGGAAGTGTAATGCATTGTTATCAGTAGGTGGGTCTCTTTATATGGGCCAAGAAACTGTTAAATTTGTTAGCCAGAGTTTTCAGTTGTCAATGGTAACAACTTCTACAATGTGTAATGTATTTAGTTCATTCACCTACCTCCATGGAATAATTATTTACTTATTTGGCAAACGCTTTCAATTGTATACTCAAACAATCAGACCATTGATTTCTCTGTACAGTAGGTAAAGTGTGACAGAGTTTTCAGTGTATTTTTTAGATTTATGAAAAATAATGATAGGTAATACAGTACCTATTTATAATTTATTCAATAATTAGACCTATGTTGTACAGATAAGGTGCAACATAGGTTCACAGATTATTTTCAAAAGTTTCTTGATGATCAACAACACATTTTTGTTGAAACTATACAACCTCCCCCTCCCCTGCTTTGGGAAATATTGGCTGTCGTTAGTAAAGACAGTCAGTCGTTTCCCGTTTCTGGAGGAATAGTAATTGTTGCATTACACTCTAACTGCATGTTATTCAGAGGTGTTCTGCATCTTCACTTGGTTGTGAAGACTGGCTTATGGTTGAGAGGATCGACGTGCTAACCACACGTTACCTCTATCCTGGTTGATGATTATTCGCCTGCTGTATTTTCTGTTCGGGCTGGGAGGGCATTCTGGCGGGTTGGGTGGCGGCTTCGGCTCGGTCGGTGTTGGTTCGGGGGCTGTTGGTTCTTTTGAGAATCTATGGCTTTTGGGCCGGTATTGGCCGGGCTGGAGTCGTTTTCCCGTCTTGCCGGAGTGTCTTCTCTGCTTGGATGGACTGTATAGTTTGGTGGATATGAAACTGGCAACCAGCTGGTAGGCCTAGGCCCTTTATAGGGCTGTTGCGCCATTGACAAAAAAAAATTAAAACTCCCCCTATACCCCTTACAACCTCCCCATAACCCCTTACAACCTCCTATAATAAGTTTCATAATATTAGGCTATATTTCTTCATCTCCAAACTCCATCCAATTGACATCCCCTTTTCCGCTCAGCAACTAATTTTTAATAAGTTAATCTTGATCTTTTTTCTCCCTTCAAATTACTTTAGATTAATCACTTTGAATCAATTTTATAGTAAGCATTCTTATTACGTTAATTAATTTCATATTATCATAATAAAATAGGCGCTTTTCTGAAAACCCTTCTTAGATTTAGCGGGACCATTCATTTATAATGACGTGGCGATATTTGGACAGTAATGATCACTCTACCACTTTACCACGATCATAAACTGATATGAAAGAAAACAGAATTAAAGGAAATAAAATGATTAATTGAGAAGAAAACCTTGATAGAAGTCTAATACCGGTAGGTAGAAACTAAAAATCTATCCTAGCTCCATTGGATTGTTTTCAATATTAGTTTAGGCTAATAAATACGGTATTGATTTCCAAAGACTCACCCAATTCTCAGTTATGTTATGATATTACTGCATTTGCCTCTCAAATCAATATTATTTTCTCTAAAATTCAGGTCGAATATTGAGAAGAGTTGCAATGCAATGAGGGATGTGGGCCATTGTATAGCAAGGTGATGTACCATTTAAAAAGTTGAAACTTTGACCGGGTCATTTGAATTTTGTCTACTTTCTAATCGATAGAACTACCTTATTAAAAGCATTCAACTGTTGCTTGTTGGAAGTGGTATCCACCACAGTGACTATAGAAGTCTTCAATAGTGATTATTGTACTACAATAGATTGCTGGTATTATCACTGAAAATTGTTACAAATTTGTCTGTTAATAATAACTATTTGAACTTATCCAACTGTTAATCCTAGAAAATTGGCATAGTTCATTGAATAGATTTCCATATTAATAATTAATTCGAATCTCCATTTATTGCTATATAAATAGACAAAGGACTTCTGCAACTGCAAATATTGACCAATGTACTAAATAGCAGTCGAGATCCATTGAATGAAACTGTTCAAAAAATCCCCCCGGACCGGGAATCGAACCCGGTACCCCTCGGTTGCCGGCCGAGTGGCTTAACCTTTCGCCTACCAGGCAGCTCTCTGAACAGCCCCATTCAATTTTGATGTTAGCCTGACTGGCCAGGTATTAAAGATGGAAGAATTATTAGACATTGCAGTATACCAACTGCTGGATAATTATTGTGGTGTAATAGATTTCCTCTCACTTATCATACTTTGGAATGAAGTTTCAATTTACAAAATGTTGCCTTACTAGCCGAAATTTCTCCGTTATGATCTCATGTGGTAAACTTCACAGTTCACAATCTGGTTAGTTCTTGTTTGTTGCTGATCGTTCAACGGATCGTTTTGGACTGTCGGTTTCTCAATCTACTGACAGTTATTCGACTGTCACAGACAGAACTGATAGTGGATGTATTACTTAGCACTTGAAATGAATGGCCACACATTAAATCATTAAATGCTGTGAATTTTACAATAAGAATAGATTTTGAAATCTACTAAAAGAGGAAATTCAAATTGATATGTGTAGCCTACAAAGTTTCATTTTAGTCAGTTCTACAACTATTACTCTAATGCCATTCTATTCAGTTTTCCACTATCGTTGATTATATTTCTGTTTTAAAATTACAACTGTACATCTTGTGTCACCAAGTTGTAGTCTCAATACATTTCTTTCCACAGTAGGTTTACCATCAATTATTGATAATAGCACTCTCTCTATAGTGTTGATCTTTCGAACACATCTTTCGTACTACTGTGTTGACGTTAAGGTTTTAGTTTGGATTCCAATTTGATTTAGTTAACATAATTCTGTTATTTTTGACCTGTTGCTCTTTCATGTTTCATCGTCACAATTTTCATGCAAATTTTGTTGCTTGCTTTGTGCCAAAACATTTCTACACACGAACTCCTAACGGGCTTGCTGTTCTATTTTTTACATTTTATTTTTCTGTCAATACTGACTAAGAAACTGGTCAACAACCACTTGCTGTCAAATATTTATTTAATTAGGCGCTAAGCTGGTCGATGACTTTACTGCTTTTCCTCATCCCTTTTCCCACTCTTCTTTCCTCTTTATCTTTTCTTCTTCTTCTTCTTATCTTCTTCTTCTTCTTCTTCTTCTTCTTCTTCTTCTTCTTCTTCTTCTTCTTCTTCTTCTTCTTCTTCTTCTTCTTCTTCTTCTTCTTCTTCTTCTTCTTCTTCTTCTTCTTCTCTTCTTCTTCTTCTTCTTCTTCTTCTTCTTCTTCTTCTTCTTCTTCTTCTTCTTCTTCTTCTTCTTCTTCTTCTTCTTCTTCTTCTTCTTCTTCTTCTTCTTCTTCTTCTTCTTCTTCTTCTTCTTCTTCTTCTTCTTCTTCTTCTTCTTCTTCTTCTTCTTCTTCTTCTTCTTCTTCTTCTTCTTCTTCTTCTTCTTCTTCTTCTTCTTCTTCTTCTTCTTCTTCTTCTTCTTCTTCTTCTTCTTCTTCTTCTTCTTCTTCTTCTTCTTCTTCTTCTTCTTCTTCTTCTTCTTCTTCTTCTTCTTCTTCTTCTTCTTCTTCTTCTTCTTCTTCTTCTTCTTCTTCTTCTTCTTCTTCTTCTTCTTCTTCTTCTTCTTCTTCTTCTTCTTCTTCTTCTTCTTCTTCTTCTTCTTCTTCTTCTTCTTCTTCTTCTTCTTCACAGCTCTTCCAACTCTACTTCACACCTCCCTAAGCTTCTGCTCGAAAGTTGGAATACTTTTTCTCATCATTCCCCCCCCTCTTCTTTCTTCTCCATCTTATTCTTTCTCTTTTTTCTTTCAATCTACTTCTCCTCTCAACTCTTCCTACTTCACACCTTTCTAAGTTTCTGCTGTGAAGTTGAAAAGAGCCAAACTAGCTTGATTTGAGTTAACGGTATTTTTCTAACAAGATCGATAAACTCTCTTCACCTTCGCCTTGCTCAAACAAATATAAAAAAATTATAGCCTAGTTATGTTATGTAATGTTGAAAAGTATTATAGGCTAGTAGTAATAATATCACAGCTGACCTTATCTGCAATTTGAGTAGGCTTTGATGTAATACTTTATTTAGCCTATGGCTACATCGTTGGAATAGAAAATTGAAATCTTTTTGGGCCGCTATTACACGGTAATAATTTTATTATCACTGTATATATGAAATTTATGAAAATAAAAATCATGGCTGTTAAAAATTCACCTTTGGGCCAAGTGCTTTACCCTTTTGAAAATCTTTAGAAATAGTTTTAAAGCACAAGGTCATTGAAAATGATCTGAGAATCAAAACATATATGTGCTGATGTGCTTCATTTATGCATGGCTTATTTTATAATATATGTGATTTTTATTTATTTATTCATTGATGATACAATGAAAAAATTAATATACTCTATTATGATCTGGGAGAGGAAAACCAGCTTTGATTTGGATTATTCCACTCCCAAATTTTTATGAGTACAGAACAACGCTTAGTACTGTACTATAAATTTCATACAAGAAATTGAATTTACAGTGACTCTATAATCATTCGTTGTTATTATTATGAATCATTCACAAAAAATAATTGTCATTAGAGCCACAAACCACTGTCAACAACAGTCAACATGTAGACTGTAAAGTTGAAACTTTTAATAATTAAAATCAAAGTTACTTACCCTTTTTTAAAAAAAATATTTTTATTTTAAACTACATGTTTCGGCGATATAGCCATTTTCAAGTGTAATTGTAAGTGTAATACACTTGAAAATGGCTATATCGCCGAAACATGTAGTGTAAAATAAAAATATTTAAAAAAGGGGACTTTGATTTTAATTATTTAAAGTTTTAACAAATACAGTAACCCTAAGAGAAAATAAGTACTGTATAGTTAATATCTTGTGAATAGAAATTAGAACGGAAAGAATTTCATGAAGACTTATTTGTTGAATATTATTCTAATTTGATATTTTTGAACTTTCTAACTTCATTCTCAAGTACTCAAGTACAAAATTTGAAGTTCAGCTCACTAGAACAGTTAGTTCCTATAAAGATGACGTCATTACTGATTCTTAGCCCATGTACAGGATGTATTGCACTTGCACACATGTGGTGCAGTGTTGTCTCAACAGTTAAGACTTGAAAGATGAATGAGAGAGTCTTGAATACTTTGTCTTTCAATAAGTTCATATCGTATCATCGACTCATCGTTGTAGTTCTATGTTGATTATTGTTCATCTCACTGAAGTCAACTTCAAGAATCCTCATGCTCTCTATGAACCACATTTATTTGCATGAATCATTATACAGTTTATGCATCTATGTTTTGTTTTAAATAATCTTCTACTGTTTACAATATGTTTTATTCGCACTAGTTCGTAGATGTAGCTGATGCTACACTATTTCACTAATTGACAACATCAGCTGTTGGAGCGCACAAAGAACAGACAAAACCGCTCAACTTTTTGGCTTCAACTTTCATTCGGCCTCTTTTCATCCTAACTTTATGAACTTTAATCTTTAACTTTATGAACCAATCTAACTTTATGAACAGTATGCTCTGCTTACTTCATGACAGTAGACATTTTATGGTTCAGTTATAAATCAGTATAATAATAACAACAACAACATTAGTATTGATTCAAATATAGTAAAAGCTACTAATATTATAGCTTGTATTCTTGTAATAATACTAAAGGCTAATATACTATGTTTAGGATAAGAATAATTCTTAGCCTAATTTACATGGTACAATCAATTAATAATGAACTAAACACTTCTATTGCCAGTGATAATAGTACTTCAATGATAATAATATTATGACTCACATACTATGTTTAGAAAAAGAATAATATTCTTATCAGTCTAATTTCTATTATATTTTACCTACAACTAATTAATAATGTACTAAACGCTTTAAATAGTGATAATAGTACTTCAATAATAACAAAGCTATAACAAGTAACAACATACATCATACTCTTCCAATCAAAATCCGTTGTTTATTCTCTAAAGAGGTCAAACATTACTACGAAAATGCCGGAGATTCCCAATGATATAGTCTGTCCAAGCAAAGAAGACCCTCTAGCAAGATGGGAAAATGACTCCAGCTTGGTCAATATTTGTTCAACAATTATAAATTTGGTCTCAAACTGTAGATTAGAATGTTTCCTACGATTTGAGATCAAATTGATAATTGTTGAACCTGAATTGGCCGAGTTTGAGTAATTTTCCCATGTTGCCAGAGGGTCTTCTTTGCTTGGACAGACTATAATAATTGTGAATTTTGATTGGCAAGCATCGAGCTTTTACCATTACTGTGTTTCGAGGAAGAAAAAGAAGAAGTAGGTGACGCAAAAAGTAGAATAAGAAAAATGTTCCTTTATAAATAAGAAGGAGAAATGAGAAACCTTGAGGATGAGCTTTGAGTGCGATATTGCCAGTTGTAAAGTTTGTCCAAGCACAGAAGACATTCTGCCAAGATGAGAAAATTACTCCAGCTCGGTCAATGTTGGTCCGAAAATTATAAATATTGTCTAAAATTGTGGGTAACATTCTGATCTACAATTTTTTTCCAAATTTATAATTTTTGAACGAATATTGTATGAGATGAAGTTATCTTACCATCTTGTCAGAATGTCTTCTTTGCTTGAACAGACTATAATAACCTTTTATTTCTCCGGTTGTACTGTTGTGTGAACAGTTATAGCGTGAGAAAATAGAGATGCCATTCCCGATAAAAAAGTTTTAATCAGACGCGTTGATTGTAACAAGAATTGCGCGTGGTTATTATAGTGATTTATTCTTTTTTCTTGTTGCTCATTGTACATTAATTATTCTAATTTTTTAGGGGTGATGGAACTGTGAAGTGGTAAAGTCATTTATTCAATATAGAATGTTTTGATTTATACAATTGAAGGTACTCGGGTTAGACTCATTAGCATTGTCTTATTGCCTGTACCTTATTCACAATAGCTTGACACAGAGTAAAGAAACCCAAGCAGGGTGGCTGCTGCTGCGATGAAAAACCATAGCAACGATACGACTAAACACAATCCTGCCAAAAAAAGTTTATGGCTTTGAAAGCTATGAGATGATGAAAACTAATATAATACTAACAAATGAAGCGAAAATAGGTGAGAATTGAATATCTCAACATAACATAATTATATGATGAGCATTTCTATATACTGTACAAATCTTATGAGTTTTGGCAAAAGTATGTTGGATTCGGCTTTGACCGATTTAGCCAATCATCAGTTTGACACTCAATATCCACGCTGTGAATATCAGTATCTGTAGAATCAAGTAAACAATCAATCACCATTTATTCAAAATTACACTTGGGTGAGTGCAATAGGCTTATGCCCTTGACCTTGAGTGCTTTTTACCAATTACTTCTACACTATACAGTCCAAAACCAAGTTATGTTAAATCATAGAACTTAATATTACAAATTTCCACTCCAAAAAACATTTCCACTTCAAACAATTTAGAATTTTGATATCAGTTGCACTGGATATTGGTTACTCGGTGAGGATGGCTCCTTAGAGATCGTCACGAACACTGTGGACTGATCTTGGATGGTTGACCAGTATTTGGCCAAGTACACATTGGCGAGGTAGATCCTACCCGTAAGGGTCGCCCCACCATTTAAAGCCATGATATTTTTTTACAAATTACCAATACTTCAAATACAAATACAGTCCGAAGCCAGGTTGTCCTTGAATCATAAAACCAATTTAATAATACAAATTTCCACTCCAAGAAACATTTCCACTTTTAGAATTTTGATATCAGTTCACTCCTAAGTAATGAGAGAGTTTGCAAATGAATTCATGATGTTAGCACGCAGCCTGCCACACATAGCGACCGTAAATTCAAGGCCAGTGTGCCGCCGCAGCCGCCGTTAATGAAAACGCGGCTAGCATGACGCGGCGTAAAAACTGCCGTCGCTGCCACCAGACCGTGTAACGGCATGCCTGCATCGCGCAATAAAAATCTCGCACTTTTTCAACGCCGATTGGATTGTCCCGGACAGAATTATAGCGGTTGATGTCTGGTGAGTGCATATATGCATAGAATCCTGCTACTTATTTCTGAGGATCGGAGGTATAGTTAACTCTAGAAGTCTCTGAGAAGTAACTCTGAGAAGACTCAATACAATATACATAATACATAAGAAGGAGGAGGAGGAGGACGAGGAGGAGGAAAAGAAGAAGAAGAGGAGGAAGAAAAAATAGTAAAAGAATAAGAAGCGATTTGAGAGTAAAGAATAGATAGAATAAGTAGAGTTTAGAGTAATGTAGGGTACACGATGAGTGTAGAGTGTATAGAGTGAAGGGTACATGAAGATTGAGGGGTATGGTCTAGTCGAGCAAAGAAGACATTCTGGCGAGATGGGAAAATGACTCCTGCTCGGTCAATATTAGTTAAAAAATAATAAATTCTATTTCAAATTGTAGAGCAGATTGTTTTCTACAATTTGAGAGCAAACTCATAATATTTGAAACAAAATTGACCGAGCTGGAGTCATTTCCCCATTTTGCCAGAATGTCTTCTTCGCTTGATTAGACTATACCTCCTATGGTCTTGGCTGGATCCAAGGTTCATATATAACTTTTTTAATTCAAATAAAAAAACGCAGTATCCTTTTCAGTTATTTTTATTTATGCATAACAAGTTTCGACTACTCAGAGAAATTTTCAAATGCAAATAAACAAATTAATTCTATAATAAGTATTGTAGGCTAATCAATCACATGTATTTATTTTTAGTAGAAATTTCATCTGAAACCGTCATGTTATGCATAAATAAAAACAATTGAAAAGGGTACTGCTATTTTTATTTAAATTAAAAAACAGTGATAAAGTAGCCCTAAGATAAAGGAAATATTAATATATGTATAGGTTCTTTACTAACCTTGGGCTGGATCTACAGAACCTTTCAAGTGTTTTGTTGGGTTAGAGAGGGGGAGTAGTTGATAGGGGGTGACCAATTGTGGGGTTTGAAACGTGTCTGTACTCACATGTTTTATTGTTGTTTAGTCTGCAACTGTATGTGATTTAACTTGAAGCTGTGTGTACAGTTTTACACAGTTTAATTTCTTTGCAAGGAGGGCTTAGGACCAAGACCGTAATTTCCTTCGATTTGAATTATTTCATCTAGACATTATTTCAATCGGAAGGTTTGAACATAATTTTATATGTAAACATGTGAACATTATAGGAATGAAAAGTTTCATTAAAAAACATTAGAAGGAAAATTCACAATTGAATATTATTATTGACGACAGTGCAGTCAGTTTTTTAATACAGTACTGTATTATTTATTGAAAGCTAGAAAGCTTTCAGTTACATCCAGTTACATTTACTTTCAGTTATTACATCAATTTTCAACACTGAAAGCTTCCAGTTTCTGAAATTAAATCCTCTTTCAACACTAAAAATATCCGGAAGGTTTTAATATTTATCTTATATTTCTATATGTAATATTGAAAATTTAGACTACAGTGTCGTCAATTATGATCAAACAGTGAAATATAAACTAGCAGTATATAATCGTAAATGAAATATATGAGAGAAAATTACCCATTATATATAAGAGAAACACATATATTATATGAAAGAAAACTTGATACCCATTGAAATAAAACTGTTAAAAACACTATACAAATTTGGAAAGGAATTGAAGAAGTGGATTTTTGAGTTGAATGATGTGGAAAAACTATTCAAAAAATTTACATGAACTGTAGAAGCATTCTTTATTATAAACTAAAATGTAGCACCAATAAGTACTTATTCAAATCAATATTTTCTATACACATATATAAACTACTCCGATTAAATTTTTTTTAACTGAAGCATTACTCCACAGTTAAATGAATGAACAATGTTTACACAGCCTCAATAATTATAGTAGAGCAAGCGCCGATCACCATCACATTTCTCACTATACGATACTTAATTCTATACATAATTCAATTTAAGTACTCATATCTATACTAGTAAAAATATGATGTGCTGGAACTCCCAAAAAGGCATGCCTCGGGAGTTTCCTATCCAATTTCTTTACAGAATACAGTAATAGTTTATTTTGTCATGTATCTGTATTGAATTTATTTATTTTATTTGTATTTATTTATACCATTTGTTTTATAACTTTATACTTTGTTCATTCAATCATTCAATGTAAAATTATTATTTGGCCAAACCCAAAACCTGTCGAAATATTAATATCTCCACTCCATTGTCATTTTGTAGGCTCGTTTTTTAGTTGACCTGTCACTTTGTTTAGTCAGCTCGACAGAAATTTGATACCCGGTTATGAAAAAGGATTCAGCTGAGGCTAACTCCTCCCCATCCTCCCCCTCCACCATCCTGGTCACACTGTTTTATGGCTTCCATGATTCAACAGCTTTCTACTGAAACGATTTTCCTGTGAAATGATTTTCAACCGAAAATGAAAATGGTCTTAAAAAAAACACTTTTAAATAGGAGTACAATAATATTGTATTTTATGTACAATAGTAGTGTAATCAGTTTCATTAATTAATGCACTGATCAAAAAATATGTATTCAAATAACTCCATTTATTATATATGATTATAACAATGGATTCTAATGATAAAACTTTCAACATAACTTCTTTTATTATAATAGAAATAGATTAATCATCATTGATTTCAATTACAATAAATTAAATAATGTAGCGGTGTAGCCTACAGAGAATTCAATTTTACTCACAATAAAGTGTTTTTGTCCTCCTGTTAGCTGTTCACCGAGCTACTAAGTCCCTTAATCTGAAAAACGATTTGGATATTATCAGAGTTCCAAGCTACTGAACATTATTTTGGATAACATGAAGAGATATTTAGCTAGTTCCTCGAGAATCCAATTGAATTCAACCACCTTAAGATGTGACATCATTTTAGGCCTAATGTCGTTGAAATTGTTCATTGGTTGTTAGATGACGTCATTTTTTACGGCGGTTAAATTGAATTTGTCTTTGAGCAACTGGCCGCTAATCTTCATTTATAAATTGAGCGATTTAACAACTTTGAGATCTATTAAAATGAACAGTTATGTTAGATAGCAAGTTGAGCTTATTAAATGGAAGTATGGAACTACTTCATATCATTGACACACCCAACTTTACCTCCCAATATCAAATGATAATTCTGTTGTATAGTCTGTCCAAACAAGGAAGACATACCGTCAAGATGGGAAAATGACTCCAGCTCGGTCAATATTGGTTCGAGAATCATAGATTTGGACCTAAATTGTAGAAAGCATTCTGCTCTACAATTTGAGACCAAATTAATAATTATTGAACCAATATTGACCGAGCTGAAGGCATTTTCCCATCTTCCCAGAATGTCTTCTTTGCTTGCACAGACTACTCCTAGAATCAGGTGAGAGCCATTACAATTGCAAAGCATTGCTCATAATAAATAATTATTATTACAGACTGTTATAGTGTTATTGTATGTCTGCTTTATTCAGCCTTGAACCATGTTATGTGGTTCATGGGCCACCGCCCTTATATTCATTCACTGATTTACTGATGTAAAAGCCACTGGCGGTTTGTGCCCACCAAACAGGTGAAGTGCTGTACAGTGAAAGATACGGGCACTTCACCTGTTTCTTGGGTACGAGCCGTCAGTGGTAAAAGCTACAATGTAGTATACTCGTGATTGCGACTATTATCAAATATCAAACAAAGCATTTAGATGTTATCAGTAAATACTGTACTCGAAAATGTTAATTTTTTTCATTAGTTTGATTGATTTTTCCAATAAATTACTATTTAAAAAAAATCCTGATAAAATTTTATCGTATTCTGTATTCACAAAATCTTACTTAGAAAGCTTCAATTTTTGAACCGAAGTCTTCCTGCTAAAGAAGATGGTATTTATTTGATTTCTCAAAAGTAATGTCTCTCTAAAACTTTGATTCTGAAATATGATTTGTTTTTGAAATCGCATAATATTATATTTCAGTAAATGAAACTTTAAACTTTATTATTTAAAATAATTGATTAAAACAGGGTATAAAAAGGGTATTTGATTTATTTCTTTCTATCCATCAGTTACATTTCAGTAATATATAAAAGTAAAATATTGCAGACAAATCGATTCAATTTATTTTTTCTAATAAATTCATATATGAAATGTTAATTTTATTCACTAGTCGTCATGGATGTTTCTGGAGCGTCTTGAAGCTTATTATGATTGTTATTTATATAGGCCTGTCATGATGATCTTATTGGTCTTTCATGATAAATATTATTTAAAAAATAGTCATAAATTCATTTGATAGCCCAAGATTGATGCCTCTCCAATAGCATTAACCTACGTTCAAATCAAATACACACGTCCTTAGATCCGTTGATGAATAACACTTCAGAAAAGGAAAAAATCACTGCAATTTCTATGTGAGCAATTTGGACAGTTAAGGCCTACCTCAAGCAGAATAATCATTTTATTAAGGTAAACTGTTGAGGATGGAGTGAGTCTATATAGCGATAGGAGGATGGTACAAGCGTTAAAGACCTCATTTCAAGCGGAAGGTTGCAATTAATTAATAAAATAATTACAAAGCACACGAACCAACGAAAGCTGTTGGTCGCTGCGGCCTCTTTCAATTTAGCGTAGGTGTTAATTAGGCCCAATTCTAATCTTTCTTCTTCTTCTTCTTCTTCTTCTTCTTCTTCTTCTTCTTCTTCATTATTATCTCACTTTCTTGCTCCTTGTGCCTTCTTTACCTACGTCCCCTTCATATCCTACATCCTTTTTTGTCACTTTCTTCTTTTTTTCTCCTCCACGTCTTCATTTTATTATCCTTTAACCTATTTTCATAGCCTCCCTTTCCCTTTTCCTACTTATTTTACTCATCATCTTTTTCTATTTTCCCAATTGCTTTTTTCTCCTTTTTTCTGCTTCTCCTCCTGGAATTTTTTCTTTTACTTCTTCTTATTCATTATTATCTCACTTTCTTACGCCTTGCTCCTTCTCTACCTAAGTCTTCGACTTCTTCCTATCTTTCATTTTTCTTTGTCATCTTCTCCTTTCTTTATTTTCTCCACGTCTTCTTTTTATCTTTTAACATACTTTTATTGTCCTCCTCTCCCTTTTCCTACTCATCATTTTCTTCTATTTACCCAACTCCTTTTTTCTTCTCATTTCTGCTTCTTCTAAATTTTTCTTTTTCTAATTTCTGATTTCTCTGAATTTTTCTTCTTCTTCTTCTTTCTCCTCCTCCTCCTCCTCCTCCTTCTTCTTCTTCCTCCTTCTTCTTCTTCTTCTTCTTCTTCTTCTTTCTTCTTCTTCTTCTTCTTCTTCTTCTTCAACTCCTCCTACTCCTCTTCTTCTTTTCTTCTTCTTCTTCTTCTGTATCATCATTATCATCATCATCTTCCGCTTCATTTTCCTGCGGATAACCAGGTGTAGTCTTCAAACCTAATTACTAATTTTGTTGGTTGAAGGTCATGCGGCACACTTATAATTACTGAATTATTACTATCATGGTTGTGAAAACTATGCTACGCGCTACTTTATAGATTTCATTACAACATAGATATAGAGGCTATACTTTTTAATAGACGTGCGATCGCATGTGTCGGCTTTCTTCTTTTACTTTTCTTGGGGATTAGAAGGAGCACGGAGAATAGGATGAAGAAGAGAACATTTTTCGTTGATAAGAAATTAAATAAAGAAGGAAAGAATACATGCCAAGAAAGTTCAGTTCACCTTCGATTAAATTTGTGCGGCTATTTATCGTTGATCTTTTATGATTCAGCTAAATAAGTTGAGCCGTGCACACTGCACAGTAGGCTTTACATTTACACGGCAGCTTTCTATTTTCACCAACGTTGCCTTCGCTAAGTCTGTTTTATTGAAGGCAATTATACATAATCGAATTAAATAATGATAGTGGTGGAGAAGTTGAGAGTGAAAGAGTTGGAATAGTCTTTCCAAGCAAAGAAGACATTCTGGCAAGATAAGAAAATTACTACAGCTCGGCCAATATTGGTCCAAAAATTATAAATTTGGTTTCAAATTGTAGATCATAATGTTTTCTATAATTAGAAACCAAATTTATAATTTTTGAACCAATATTGACCGAGCTGCAGTCATTTTCCCTTCTTCCAGAATGTCATCTTTGCTTGGACAGACTAGAAATGAGAAGAAAGTTGGGGAGATGTGGAAAAGTAGAAGTTTAGTAGGCTATGCCTATAAGAGTTCATATTTATTTTATAAATACTTGTTTATAACTTATCTGTATAATCTAGATCGATGTTGTGGAACTCTATGATAAAATTAATAAAACACAGTTTTAAATTGTCTATTCCACTTTTCTACATAATTTATAACACTGGACCGGTTTAAATACCTTGCTGGTCTCATTATTAACAAAATAACACAATTTTAAACTGTGATTTATTTTACTTCTTTTTGATGGTAATGATTTTACCATTAAACGTTAATCATTCAAGTGAAATTTTTGGAGTCAATATAAAAACCTCATTTTTTCAAATTTAAAATAATATAAAGCACTGTCTCCCAAAATGTTTAATTGCATCCATATTCACAAAAACGACATTTTTGGAGTCAATATAAAAACCTATTTTTTTATAATTCAAAATAATAAAAAGTATTGTCTCCCAAAATTTTTAATTGCATCCATATTCCCAAATACGACATTTTTGGAGTCAATATAAAACCTATTATTTTAAAATTCAAAATAATAAAAAGTAAATGTTTAATTGCATCCATATTCACAAATACGCATTGTTAGAATAATTTTATTCAGGCTTTCTACTATTCTACATTTGGAAAAGTTTGAACACTTATTGTTAATCACTCATCGTTAACCAAGAAATTCAATCCCAAGTACTGTAAGAGTATGTCAAATTGTTACTGCAATATTCATAAACTTTCAGTTAAGCTTTCCAACTTCAAGTGAAATAATAACTTGTGTTTGTTGATAACAAGAAATATAATGCTAGTGAGTCATTTTAGTCGAAATCTAAAGCAACGTCTGATAACACAAATTTATAGCTTTCCTTCTTACCAAATTTTTTGTATGTCGCTGTGAGACAAAACAATAAATTACTTCATACAGTTTTCCTATTATTGGCATGAGAATATTTTGTTTAGAATTAGACCTTTCTAGAAAGTGTAGGGAAATTCAATTTCATAGTTGTGAAATGTATTGACACTAGTGGTAAAGTCTGTCAAGCAAAAAAGACCCTCTGGCAAGATGAGAAAATGACTCCAGCTAAGTCAATATTAGTTCAAAAATTGTCATTTTAATCTCAAATTGTAGGAAACAATTTGGTCTACTATTAAGACCAAATTTATAATTCTTGAACAAATATTGACCAAGCTGGAGTCATTTTCTCATCTTGTCAGAGGGTCTTCTTTGATTGGACAGACTATACATGGTATTAAAGAAAATTTTACTGAAAAAATCATTGAAAATACCGACTATACTGATTTAATCAATCATTTATTTATTAATACAACATTATTACAATGGTCTATACTCTATAACTATATAATATTATATATAATCTGAAAGAAAAAACTAGGCTTATACTGTAATATTTCTCTTTCAATGTCACTGGGTGATGATATTGTGTACAAAGGTTATGTACATGTCATATCACATAAATATCTTCATAGATAAATAATAATTTGAATCGGAGTAGCACTTTCAAGATAAGGGATACAAGTTGTTCCGGTGCGGAAATTGAATCTATTCAATTAATAGCTATTTCTTACATGCTACAAAACTTTACATAAAATTACATAGTTTTATGTACTTATATTCTATGTACTATAGTTCTACCCTGATAGTTCTATGTACAAAAAGCATAAAACTCTAAACTTGAATAGTTTATCGTTGAAGCCCACTCATTATCATCCATCTTTAGGGCTGAGGCCGCACTGTCGGTGGGTAGAGCCTGGAGGGTGGAGGGTAGTTGGTAAATCTATAGAACATACACACCATCCACAGTAATACATCGTATGAATGGTATGTGTTCAGCCGCCATCTTGAAATTCTTAAATATGGACAACATAACCTCAAAAAACAGAATGACGTCATACCATTCATACAATGTATTACTGTGGATGGTGTGTATGTTCTATAGATTTACCAACTACCCTCCACCCACCAGGCTCTGCCCACCGGCAGTGCGGCCTCAGCCTAGAAGTGAATGAATGGAATATTACTTCAGTCTGAATGGAAGATTAACTTGAAGGGTGGGAGATGGGTTTGGAGGTCCCTCACCTTCCAAGTTTACAGGTGGGATTCCGAGTTCGATGCCAAATTCAAATGCCAACTCAACACTGTCCACACTAGTCTGGTCGAGCGAAGAAGACATTCTGGCAACATGGATAAATGACTCCAGCTCGGTCAATGTTGGTTCAAAAATTATAGATTTGATCTTAAACTGTAGGAAACATTGTGATCTACAATTTGAGACCGAATTTTTAATAGTTGAATCAATATTGATCGAGCTGGAGTCATTTTCCCATCTTGCCAGAATGTCTTCATTGCTCGACCAGGCTGTACCATTGATAGGAGGCGCTACCTGCCAGCTATGGATTTTTTTACAAATTTACCGTTAGCACTGTTCTCAACTTCTTTTTCTTCCACCTACTCTTCCAGCTTCATTCTCCTTCTTCTTTCCTTTTTCTTATTTTCCTTGGTAATCCTCTCTCTCTTCTTATTTTCAATTCTCGGTTTTTGGAATTTTCTCCTCTCTTCTTCGAATTCTTGTTTTTGTGCGCCTTGAACAATCTCTGTTTTCTTCCTCAATTCAAATTTTAATCTCTTCTCATATTTCCTTCTTCTTTCTTTTGTTAATTTTATTCAGATTTTTATTTTCCTTCTGTTTTTTCTGTTTTCTGTTTAAACTCTCTCTGTCTAGTCAATGTGATGGTATTCTTTCTTTTCATCATTATCATCTTTTTCTTCCTCTTCTTCTTCTTCATTTTTTTTCTTTCTTTCTCTCCTTCTTCTCTTTTTCTTTCTGTCTCTCCTTCTTCTTCTTTTTCTTCGTCTTCTTTTTCTATCTCTCTTTCTTCTTCATTTTCTTCTTCTTCTTCTCTCTCTGCTCCTCTTCCTCCTCATTCTTTTTCCTTCTTCTCCTTCTCCCCCCTCTTCTCTTTCTTCTTCTCCTTCTCGTACTTTTAACTCTTCTTATTCTCCTCCTCCTTCAATCCACATTCTACTCTTCCTTTTCTTAATTCTCTCCATCTCCTTTCTTCACAATAATGATTAACCTTGTCCCTCACATGTCAGTCTTATCTCATTCCATAACTGTGTGTCTACGCCCATTCATGCATTCATTCCTATTTTTACTCTCTCTCTCTCTCTCTTATTTCTCCTCTCTCTAATTCTCTCTCACTCTCTCTCTCTTTCACTCTCTCTCTATTTTCACTCTCTCTCTTTTCTTCCTCACTCTCAACCTGGACCAAGACAGCGGCCGTTATCATTTTATATTCCATTCACGTGGCTGATGTGATTGGGCAGAAAAAACAAACATTAGAAACAAAAAGCAAACAAGCATGTCTCAAGCAATATTAAAGAGTGGACCACCAGGAAGATCATAAGTTCAATAGGCTGTACCGTAATGTTTATGAATTAATTTGGGAGCAAAATCGTGTGTCTTTAATTCACTATCGTACATTATTAATAATAGAGCTTTGTTTTTCCATTTTCTTCTCCTCCTCCTCCTCCTCCTTCTTCTCCTTCTTTCCCTTCTTCTTCTTCCTGTTCTTCCCATCATTGTCCTCGTCTGTGGGAACTATGGTTTAAAAGTGAATAAATTGATAAGATTCGATATGATAGATAATTTTCAATGGATGTATTCGTATGTTTTGATAGTATAGAATGAATTCATAAATCTATTCTGCAGCTTTGTGCCTACTTCAATTTCTTCTTTCAGGATATAAATACGAATGATAAAAATTAATTAAAAAACTAGAATTATTTGTAAGGTGTTCTACTGTAACATGATTTAATCGACTTGTATCGTTATCATAGTACCATTCATAAAATTTTTTGAATTCTTATTTAATTTGTTTGTATCTTATTGAAATGCTAAAATTGATCTGTGGACACATAGCTTTATTAAGTTTTAAAGTTGAACATAAAGTTATAAAGTTCGAGTGTGTCGGTCTAGCTTTATTAAGTTTTAAAGTTGAACATAAAGTTATAAAGTTCGAATGTGTTGGTCTAATTTTTCAATTCATTAAATTTCATATTATTAGATTATTAATTTATGAGAAACGCTTGAAATTCACAAATGTTGCTGATATCGAGACAAGGTTTTTCAACATCGCTATTGTAATTTCTGTGTATCAATTTCGAAATTATTTGGCGAAATGAAATTCAAACTAAAAACACTGTTGATAGTCTACTTTAGTCACAATAGGCTCACGTTGACGATGGATAAACAGAATGCATTTTACACTTTTTCACCTTTATTTTCGTCAGATCGGCATAAACTGGCGTGTCATAGACCTCAAATTGCGACACAAATTGAATGGGAGCAGAGGAAGGAAGGAAATAGAAGCTATGTTAATGAGAAGGCACACATAGTGTCAGGTTTCCGGTCGAAAGAAGAGATCATTCATTCATGATGATGATGATGTGGTTTGACATGATGATGATGATAATGTGGTTGGACATGATGATGTTGGTGATAATTTTGTTAGTTTCAGGTTATGATTATGAGTACAGTGACTGTTGAATAGTGACTTTCACGGATTTTAATAGATAAATATCAAAATTACTGCACCAGGCTCAAGGTTCATATATAGTAATTTATGTAACCTTACTAACACTATACTTCCATTATTTGTTATATTAACATATATTCTTACATTATTTGTTATGATAACCCAAAATGTTTAGCTCTCCTCAGATGCATTCTCAAGTATGAATAAACAAGATAAATCTATTTAAATTAAAGAATAATACTTGAAGGGCACAGTGATTTTGATTATCTTTTAACATTCATTCATTGATAGTAGCCCTAGACAAGAAAGGAAACATTGACATCCACAGAATAGAATATAACCTGAATATAGAATATCATAGTTATATTCCATTCTCACTGGTTAACAAATTGTATATTGATCAGTTACTTCGAACTATCTTTTCTTCGAGTGGAAAACTTTGGGTAAAACAAACTTTTATACATAACCTGAAAATTTGGACGATTTATTATGTGAAAGGAATAGAAGAAGTTTTGGGCATTAGCCTGTTATGTCTTTTCTTTCCGCATCTTGTATATTTGTACATAAATGAAATAAATAAATAACAAATGCCAAAAATTAAATCGGTTAGCGAATGGCTTTTATAATTGCTCAGCTCTGTTAGGACAGTCTGTAGCTGTCTTCGAGGTAGTAGTGAAGTAGTATAGCTACGGTCGTTCTCGTCTCGATGTATTCTCGCAGACAGCTCGCCGACTGTCCTAACAGATCTGAGAATCAACCACAGTCATTCGCCAACTGCCAAAATTTTTGGAGCCAGCTATACTAGAATACGTATTCTAGTTTAGTCTGTCCAAGCAAAGAAGAGCCTCTGGCAAGACGGGAAAATTACTCCAGCTTGGTCAATATTCGTGCAAGAATTGTAAATGTGGTCTTGGATCAAAGTGTTTCCTACAATTTGAGATCAAATCGATAATTTTTGAACCAATATTGAACGAGCTTCAGTCATTCTCCCATCTTGCCAGAGGGTCTTCTTTGCTTGGACAGACTAATCCGTGGTGACTTCTATATAGTCACTGTTATAATGATAATAATGATTCCTGTATGATGATGAAGATGAGTGACCGCACTCTAGTGGTGGACACCGGAAACACTTCTCCGTTCAGTGAACCTTGTCAGCTGAGCAATGTTGACAACTGTGTCCTTGCTCACTCTATAGTCTGTCCCAGTAAAGAAGACCCTCTTGCAAGATGGGAAAATGACTCCAGCTCGGTTAATATTCGTTCAAAAATTATTGATTTTTTTCTCATACGTAGGAAAAATTCTGATCTACAGTTTGAGACCAAATTAATATTTTTTGAACAAATATTGACCGAGCTGGAGCCATTCTCTCATCTTGCCAGAGTGTCTTCTTTGCTTGGACAGACTATATCTAGGTTACTATTGCTCCGCTCTATCTGTGTTACTCAGTGAAGTCTTCACGTCATAATTATCTCTAGTCTCTTCCGTCCGTCTGTACCAGAATCGAAGTCAATCGTGTGTACCTCTGATTCTAAAAATACAAGGTATCCGGATTAATTCAGGGGGATTTTCATCCGGGTGACTAATTATGTTTGTACCAATAAATCAGGATATTGAACATGCGCTACTCTACATACTATTAAAAAATAATCGTCCTTAATTATTGTGAATAACTGAATTTTCTTTGGAAAGAACTTACCGATAAAAACTTCAGAAAAAAACAGAGGTGAAGCTCAAAGGGTGAAAATGTACATACAATAAGATGATAAAATATTTTTGACGTCTACAATAGAAACGTGTAAACGACACGACGTAATTAGACTTGAGCCAGGACCTCCTAAATATTAGTAATTTCCTAAGTATTTAGAAGGTCCTACTTGAGCAGATTCCATTGAGTCAACCACCTTATACAAGTAAAGTATCAAGCTATCATATAATATAATTGAGCAGAATTGAACTTATAACTGAAAAGAACTAAGCAGATTCATAATGCTTGCCAGACTTCATTTTATTTGGTAAAATTTATAGGTAAGTTATTGCAGAAAACCTGACGTCCAAAAATCGTGGTGTGTGAAACGAGGGTATAAACAATAAAATTTACTAAAATCCACTCTTTTTTATTTATTTATTTATTCATTTTACAAACAATAATAACTTATTGGCTAAAAACACAGACTAATGTCCAAAACGTCTTCATACCAATTTTTTGATAAATAATTAAGTTCAAAACTAGTTTATATTTTCGTAGCACTTTAATAAATAAATTCAATATAAATAAAAATCTTATATGTGTAAGAAGCTGGTCGTTCTATACATCCCCGCTTCTTCTTTCCAATCATATGACCGACTTATTAATTCATTAATTAATGTTATTTATTAATCATTCAATGTTCACCTTCGTTCACATTTAGATTGAGATTTATACTGTAAATAATTGACATTAAAAATCGATTTTCTAGAGTTATTGAAAATCTTTCGTCAGTTATTTAATTCAATGGATAAGTGCTGAAGATTATTATATATGTATAGTTCCCAATGGAAAAACTGGTGAATGAATCAGAGGACCAAACTATATTATAGTCCTAAGGACTTTTATATTCTCTATCTTCTTTTTTCTCTAACACTATCAATCTACTCTTTCAGGGTAGCATCAGATTTTTATTGAAAAATAGCTTTTTTTGTTGGGAACTATATGGTTCTATATTATTGTTGTTGTCCAATACGAGTCCACTCTTTAGAAAGGCTTGGTCATCTGAATAATGTAAATTTCACGTGCTTTATTGTCGGGTGAATGAGCAATCACAAAATAGTACAGCAAAATAACGTTTTTATGGAATGCTTTCGTTTTCTCGTTCCCCTTATCCATGAGAACGGAATGGAATAGTAATAGGAAGAAAAAGACGAGAGATAGCAGAAGCGGCTGAATATAAAAAAGGAAACATTGAAAATATGGGAAATAATTGTTGTCATTTTCCATTCACATGACTATTGAGGCTGTGAAATAGTGAGGCGATAGCTAAAATAGAGAAATCTATTCCTATTCAGTATCCTTTCCCAACACTTGGTTGAAAAAATCGCATCTGAAACTCGTCTAAATCTATAGATCGTAAAAACACATTTGACTTTCTCTCCGCTCAGCAAACTTCAAAAAATATCGGGTCGTTTTACTTTTGATAGCATTTGGCGCTTTTCAATTGAATTCAAAGGGGGAACTTTCTAATTACTATTTTTGTTGGGTTTCCAAGTTTTTCACTTTGAGTAGCCTATCTGCCTATGTGACTTTAGGTTCTGATGTTTCCAATTTAGTTGGCGAATTGGATGCTTAGTTGGAATATCATTAGTAACTTACAGTGTAGTGATAAAAAATTTAAATCACATTAGGCCTACTCTCTTAGTATTTATTTCAGCAAAACATGTTTGAAACCATTGAGGGTCATTTTCAAGTGTGATACTACAGTTAAATGTATATTTTAGCAGATTATAATAATTATAGTAATTATTGCTGTAACATATTGATATTGAATGATCATTAATAACTGAGAACTTAAATTTGTTAAGTTCTCTGTAGAATGTATTATATATTTTTATATATGACATCCAAATTAAAAATACTCAAATTGTGATATGAAAAAGGAACAAAATGAAATAGATTCCTTCTTATGAATATATCAATATATTCCTTTTCGTAATCCAACAGTTGGAATAAATTAAACATTACATTTAAATAGTACATTTTATATTATATTAGAGTAATATAGAAGAATAATATCTATATTAGAGTAATATACTTCTATCCTAACCTGTTCAACTCCTTAGTTCATATGGTCGAATAGGAGAAGCCTACTTCATCCTACAGAAATTTGAACTTATATAACTTGACTTTACCCTTACCAATTTCCCTTATAAATTGATCACTGCTGATTGATTAACTTTTGTCTTCACGGTGCAATTTCTTTTCAAGCTTCAAGAACTTTCATTCAAGATGATACACAAGGTGAATTGAAATGAGATAATGAAGAAAACACGATGAAGTAATGAGAAAAGACCAAATTCTGCATTTAATACATAAATCTTGTATTTTTCTGATACATATAAGTACATGTATCATAGCAATGTTCAATAGCACATAACTTACATATCAGTACTTATACCTTGTATATTTTTTATACATATGAATAAATGTATGTATTTTCTTGTTTGTAAATTGAACTGCAGTCACCCAGCTTCAGATTATTTGAAGCTTAATTTAGCCTTTATTTTTTTTATTGGCTCAACAGCCCTACGATGGGCCTAGGCCTACCAGCTGGTTGCCAGTTTTATAATCACTCCACTACACAGTCCGTCTAAGCAAAGAAGACAACCTGGAAAGACGGGAAAATGACTCCAGCCCGGCCAATACCAGCCCAAAAGCCATAAATCCTCAAACAGAACCACAGTCCCCGAACCAACACCGACCGAGCCGAAACCATCCCCCAGCCCGCCAGAATGCCCTCCCCGCCCGGATAGACCATACAGCAAGCGAATAATCATCAACGAGGATAGAGGTACGGTAGGTAACGTGTGGTGAGAACGTTGATCCTCTCAACCATAAGCCAGTCTTCACAATCAAGTGAAGATGCAGAACACCTCTGAATAACATGCAGTTAATCAGTTGAAGTGTAATGCAACAATTACTATTCCTCCAGGGACGGGAAACGACTGACTGTCTTTACTAACGACAGCCAATCTCCCAAAGGAGAGTGTTTGAATATTATTGATTGTAAATGAATGGTTCTTTAGATAAATAAAAATATTGATAGAGAGGAGAAAGACTCCTTCACAACATTTCATACCACTACAACACATTATTATCAATAGAGAAGACTCATTCACTTCATATCTCAATACAACAATACATTATTTTTCGCACAAGTATCCGCAACCATACTTAACCTTACCTTATACGCAATGATAAATTATTTTCGGCACATCCTACAAGTACCCAACCGTACCTAACCTAAACTTATCCGCAATGTTATCCTAATAAAATATTCAGTTGAATCATGTCGGCAGTCAGATGCCGTTCAGAGATTACTTTCTTCAGCCAAGCTCCAAGTGTTTATGTTGGCCAGATATGATGCAGTAAATCTGTCCAAGCAAAGAAGACATTCTGGCAAGATGGGAAAATGACTCCAGCTCAATCAATATTGGTTCAACAATTATAAATTTAGTCTCAGATTGTAGATTAGAATGTTTTCTACAAATTGAGGCCAAGTTTATAATTTTTGAACGAATATTGACCAAGCTGGAGTCATTTTCCCATCTTGTTGGAATGTCTTCTTTGCTTGGACAGACTATTATCATAGTTATTCGCTGGCTTGCGTGCCACTTTTGCTGGTATAGTCTGTACAAGCAAAGAAGATATTCTGGCAAGATGGGAAAATGACTCCAGCTTAGTCAATATTGGTTCAAACATTATCGATCAAGTCTCAAATTGTAGAAAACATTCCGATCTACAATTTGAGACCAGATTTATGATTTTTGAACCAATATTGATTGAGCTGGAGTCATTTTCCCATCTTGCCAGAATGTCTTCTTTGCTTGGTCAGGCTCTACACTGGAGCTGGTGCTGCTGGAGATCAGCGGCCGTAAGGTGTTGTTGGAAAGCCACTCCAGTATGCATGGTCCGCGTTCCAGCTTAGTATTTTACAGCCTCCAGCACCCGGCTACAGGTGAAAGTAGCTGTCATTTCTCCAGGGTCAGATCCCTGTTTATGCTGGAGAAGAGAGCTATGGAAATGTCGAGACTTGATGGGTGCCAATGTGCCAAATGATGATATCGATATTTTAGCCTATTATTAGACTTTATTTCGATGGGTTTTTTCGATTTATAAGTCGAGTTATATGAGGAGAGGATATGTCGTCGATAGGTTTTGTAGATACTTGATGCATTGGTGGAACATTAGGATTTAGATATTTATTATCATCTATGTGTGGAGAGGATATATGGATAGGTTTTTGTTGAAGCTTGATGTATGGGTGGCAAAGTAGGATTTCAATTTTTTTATTACAGTATAGATATTTTTATTAGTATAGAAATGAGATTGCCAGATTGGCTGTGAGATGAGTTTTGACAATACTCTATGCACGAGTGCCAAATGAGTGTTTGAATATCTTATTTATTTGAATATTTCAAGTATAGAGAGAAGATTTATGTAGAGTTATGACTTTTGTTAATATTTTATGCATGGCTATTTGCAGTGGATATTCCTACATTATTTAATTATTGGAGTAATGTATGGAGGAAGGCATGTCTATTGCTACTGACTAGCATTGACATTAAATGTTGCAAATACAATAGTACAATAATTAAGATACAAAATTAAGCACAATTGTATTAATATTAAAATACAATAATTAAGCACATTCGTGGTTGAGTGCTAGAGTGGACATTACTGTTCAAACTTCGCCACGTCATTAAAATAAAGAAGTCATTCTATTTTATTCATTGGATTGACATTTAATATTGTTCACGTTTCATGATCTCATCTCATGATCGCGAAAATTTATTTGGAGAAAAAGACTGTATCTTACTTAATACATAGCCTAATATTTTCAAAACAATATATTTTTTCAAGAAAAAGATTATTATTTTGTGAAAGTAGTATTGGTAGCCTACCCAAAACAATAATTATTATTCTTCAATTATTAATATTAATGGATAGATTATAATTTTCTTTTGAAATCCATGAATTTAAAAGAAATGAGTTATCATCTAACTTCATACCAACATTATTGGTAAAAGACCATTCAGTCTAGTAATTTATGAAGTGGGATTGAAATTCATAATGTAATTTGTTGAAGAGATAGATTCTAATCAATTATTATTTCATGTTTTCTCAATCCCTAATGCATGCAGCTTGTGGTGTTGCAATTCAGTAGGCCTACAGTTTGTGTAAATATTGAAGCTACTTCATGAATCTCGTCCGTCTGATCTGATTTTAAATTGAATTGTGGTGATTTCAGTGATACTATGGAATGAAGTCATATCCAGTAACACCGGATGTGGACGCCTTCCATTGATCACATTGGTTTTAATTTATTCTTCGATAGTTTTGACCTTGACTTTCCTGACCTTTGGAGAGGTCATGCTTTCCAATCAGTAGGCTTACATAGTCTGTCCAAGCAGAGAAGACATTCTGTCAAGATGGAAAAATGACTACAGCTCAGTTAATATTGTTCCAAAAATTATAAATTCAGTCTCAAATTGTAGATTAGAGTTTTTTCTATAATTTGAGACAAAATTGATAATTTTTGAACCTATATTGACCTAGCTGGAGTCGTTTTCCCCTCTTGTCAGAATGTCTTCTTTGCATGGACAGACTATACCAGAGTAATTCTTTCCAGCACTGTAGGGAGTCCAATCCCATTTGGTGTCAAATCAAATATTATCTGATAAACGGAAGCCAGTTCAACCATAGCAAACATATAATTGCTTTGAAATTGTGATTGTTTTACCATTTTTTCAATATCCAATTTGGAAATAGTGAATTGTAAACTAAAAAAATGATTTCCAATAGAAATTTATTGGAAAATCATACAATACATAGTGAACAATAGAAATAGTTGTTGATTGTTTTGTGAATTGGGATTTATTACATTAGTTTTTTTAAAATAAAAACACTTTATTGCAATTATTGATTTTTTTTAAAAGAGGGAGTTTAAAGAAAAATTAATTAATTTATTAACAATTGATACATCCAACATTGCAATTTGTATAAACAATTATAGATTCAAATAGTAGATGGAATAGTAAATTGAATAGTAGATTCTATTATAAATGTTGAAGTAGTAGATATTTTTCCTCCGAATAACTAAAGTTTATAATTATCACTAATTTCTTGCTACTCTTCAAGTTATGCTACAACCGTTCAAAAATTACTTATATTTTTTAATATAGTTTCACTGTATTGAATAAATCATTATCCAATATTCCATGTTTTCAAGTTCTCTCCAAGAATTTCTGGGCCAAGAGCCCTAATACCCTCAATATAATACCAGAAAAATTAGCTTGGTTGTTACCATTCTCTCAAATAACATGTTTGCTATTGAAAACGGAATGTTATAAATACCAACCGGTAGCCACTGTATTCAATCATTGTAGAATAATAGCTTTCTATTCAAATCAATCATTTTAGCTGCCCACATGTCAGCGGCTTCTGTTGATTGAATACCAACTCCATTGAATTGTAGTGTACAGTATGATTGTAGATTGAATTGCGTCATAAAATTATTATAGGCTTACATTCATTCTGCACTGACTGTTGGTGTACTCTGAATAATATAATAGAGTATGTGGCTGCGGTATGAAAAGAATAATTGAAAATTGAGTCTGCCAATAGAATTAGGCGAGGCCGTGATCTCATTCTGTGAATGAGACATAGAATGTATCATGTATGCTCGACTATAATATATCTATGTTTATTCAATCTCACTGTCGAAGCATTCATACAAACATTCATTATTATAACAACGTCGAATGCGAATGTGTAACTTTTCAAAATCAAATTTACTTTCTATTTGTTAAACTTTTTTCAAATTTTATAGCTGTGGTGAGTCATAAAATTTGGAATATTTCATTTTTTCACTATGCATACCTCTACCACCCCTTCTGCAGAATTAGTATTATTTTTATAATAATTGAAATATTCATTTAAAACTTCATACATTTGTTTGCTATTATTTTGTCTAATGTGATAATAATAATTATTATCCCAGTTTTTGTTAAAAATTATATAAATGTATAAAGTTTGTATTTGCATACAAATGTATGAAGTTTTGAATGAATAATTCAATGATGAAAATTATACAAATTCTGCATTAGGAATGGCAGTGATCTTCAGAGTAAATAAATGGAACACTCATTAATCTCATCTAAGTATTAGGCTATGTACCGTATTGTTCAATTAATTTGTTGACTTATTGAATTCCTAGTGAATGCTTATAGAAGAAACCCATGAAATATCAAACAGAATATATTATTGGAAATAATGTAATGAATTTTTAGAACAGGTAACTCGGAACTCGTGCTCTTGAAGATATGATCAAAGAATATGTAGATATACTTTATATTCACTGATATGATTCATAGAAATTCATGACACACACAGTAAACAGTATCCTGTATATACGAGTAATTGAACTTAATGGCATGTGTGTTCCATGTTTGTTTAATTTTCGATTTCTACAGTGTAATCTAGTTGATCTTCATGAACTGATGCGCACATCAGGAATATGTAATGACTGATTAGAATTCATTTTTTACGCTCTTATTATCCATCACTTTCTTTTACTCTCATTTGTTTCTAGTGGAGAGTCTCAATCGTTTCTACGTAGAGTAATTTTGCAACTGAGCAAACACACTTTTACTAATACAGTACTTTGAAGTGCACCTTCTCAGTCACTTTAAAAATATTCAGTATTTATGCTGAGAGATTCACTCAAATTTCTAAATTTTTGTAAATTTACAAAGTTGAGGTTGTTAACGTTACTGTTACGAAGTTGAGGCTGTTAAGTTAGAAAGCTAGTTTATTTTTTCAAAGTTACCTTATTTTAATTATTAGAGTTTCATATATGATTAATAAAAATGAGTAATTTCATTGAACAGTTATAGAAAACTAAAATAATAGTTCAAAAGTAAGTTACACTTCTCAAATCTAGTATTCATGAGATTTGTGAATAAGAAAAAGTATTGAAGAATCAGACGAATAGTACATACCAAACTTCTTTTCAGCCCATAACGGTTTTTTTTCAAATTGAGGTTTGCACATCAAATGTTCCTTCACATTAAATCACAAATTTGATGTGCATCAAATGCACATCAAAATGTTCCATTCAGAGTCTTAATAAGTGACATATATGTTATTGGTTTTAAACTAAAAATTATTATTGTGATGTGCAATTGGAAAATACGTAAATATTAAAATATTCTAAATGTAATAGCGACTGACCTCAAAAATTAAGAAATCAAATGTTTAATAATAGCTGTTTGTTCAAGATTAAATCTCCTTTCAAGAAAATTCACGAAAATCATGTAATTTATCTAATACAACTATCGAAAACAATATGGCATTTCAATAATGATACAATACATTATAATCAAATATTCCATTTGATACATGTATCATCTTGAAGAAATTGAACTGTTGACACACAGCTTTATAGATTCTCACTACTTTCTTTTCTTTAGATATTTCTTTTTATATATTTATCTATTTCCTCTTCTGAAAATATTATCTAATTATCATATGAAAATAAATTACTTATTTTACTAATTAGCATCATGTTTCATAGCTATTGATTGACATTATTATAAACTAGTTTATATTGATGCTTGAATTTTTAGTATTTTCATGTAAATTGTAAGAGGGACAGTTTTTTGGCTTTGCCTGTTGTACTCTTATATGCATAATAACTCAATAAATATGATGATTATGATTAAAAAACTCGCCTCTCTCTCACAGATATTTGTCCATAGGAGGAGCCTAAAAAATATTGTATTCTTCAATATTATTGTTGCCTTTCAATATGATTGTTATTCTTTATTGTTTTGATTAGATTGTTGTTGATTTTTGGAGAATCAAGTATTTCAATTTCAATTCTAGAGACTACCAGCAGAATGCTTTCCAACAGAAATAATATTCTCTAAATCTATTATCTCTAGTTGGAGTCCTCTTCACTTGTTCCAAGTAGAATCGAGCTTTCTTGTGTGCAATTCAGTTCTCATGCCGTGCCAAATGCAGTTCACATTGTTGGGAGAATTGTTGCTACATGAACGCAATTGTTTCCTTTTCCACCGGGCTGCCCTTTACAATGTGAACAACACTTCCGTTACATATGTTACACTCCTGGAATGAGGACACCTAATCCTTGTAGTACAGTAATGTCGTGATAGTTTTCTTGCCATAAAAATATTTTCTCTTTCCCAATTCCATTATTAAATGAACCAATCTATTTAAACTCGCAAATAATTATTGGAATCTTAATTTAGGCTATTATTAGTTACCGAAAACCGAATGAAACTATTTATTTACCATAAATATTTATCACAACTCCATTATTAAATGAACCAATCTATTTAAATCTTTTTTAAATCGCATATTCTTGTATTGGAATCTCAATTAACGTAGTTATTATTGATCAAGAAGAAATGGTTTTCATTGAATGCAATTATTTATTTATCTTTTAGTGATTCTTTATGTATTTTTGTTCACTTCAAATTTTTATTTTGTTTATAATTATTTCCCAATTCCATTATCAAATGAACCAATCTGTTTAACCTCGAATATTACTGTATTGAAATCCTAATTTAGGTTCTTATCATTCATGGGAAATCAAATAAAACTATTTATTTATCTTCTAGTAATTTTTATGTATTTTTGTTAACTTAATGTTTTTCATTTTGTTTCAGGTGAGGAAAATAAAGATAGTCTACAAGTCCACTCATTATTCAAGTTATAATGAGATTTCACCTCTATCAATATAAGGTATAGTGATTATAATAATAATAATATAAGTATTATCATTATTATTTTCCCAATAACAATATTTTCCAAAATTATTATCAACATTATTAGTCATGTTTTTCTTATCAGTATTCAGAGGGGTCCAAAATTACTGCTAAATCGACTTAGGCTACTGATGAATTTTATGAATATACGCACCATTTTCTAGTATCCTCACAAAGCAATAATTTAGTCCTAACAATTGAAGTGCTTGTTGCATGTTGTTTAATAGGAGATGAGGTTTTAATAGGTATAGTAGTTGAATAAAAGTTTTAGAATCTGCTCCTTCAATAGGTTTTAATAGGTGGTTTTGATATCTGCTCCTTTTTGTGGATTATCATGGCTTCCTTTAATAGATGCTTCCTATTAAAGGAAGCTATGGGACTACACCTTTATTAAGCCCTAGGGCTAGGGCATCTGTTCGGCTTATTCGCATGTATTGTTCAGTATTATTCATTTTTATAATATGTTTTATTCTTTTAAGTTATATCTTCTGTTGTTAGAATACATAGCACACTGCGAGATATGAAAGGGAAGAAATAATTATTTCATGTCTGTTATCCGGGCTATGATTTTGTTAGGAAGATAGATGAAACACAGAATAGATTTTATATGATTATAAGCTTCTATAATCATTCCTTATACAACCTTTATTATTTCATATCCCGTTGTTTAAATATAAAGAGTTGAAATAAATCTTAATGAACGATACTTGTGCTGGTGATACACTATATTGTGTTTGAGATTAGATGAATGATTTTTTTTCAATGAATTACTAATGATATTAAGTGGGCACAAAGGGGTTAATGCAGGAGTACAATCAAAATAAGTGGAGTGGTTTTCATTGGATTTCTACTTTTTGAGAAGATTTTCCGAGATTTGATGACGTTTAGTGAGATCGGACTCCCTAGAGTTGTATAGTATTATCTATTATATAATATATAGTAGTAGTATAGTGATATGAAGAGGGGTTTGATCAACCATTTTCTAAAAAAAAAGTTTAAATAGTAATTTAAAGTTAGATAGTAATTGAAATTTCCTCCTGGAACCATTGTTTAGCTTTCGATTTCCACATTTAAAACATTTTTGAGTTTTCATCTCTCCAACTTTATTCTATTACTTCTATTTTCAAACATTGTAATAAAATCTTTTGATGTAGTTTTCGTTTCCATTGATAGTCCTGTTAAAATCGTTCCATTGTATTCAAGCTACTGTAAATCCTTCTTAAAGAATACTCTCTATGCTGGAGACGTTCTCAGATTTAGATTGAAATCTAGATAGAAAAACAGTGTGAAAATTCCCAAGTTTATTTCAAACTGTGCTCCAAGTTAATTTCCTTCATGACTGCAACCGTACTTTCACAGTTATAACAACCAAACACGTTGAATTTAGTTTTTATCCCAAGTAATTTTGATGTTAATCTGACCGTTGAGCCTAATCCTGGGACAAAAAAAGGATAAAAAAATTCTCGACTTTTGAGTCCTTTGATACAAAAAAGGACGGCATACACAAGTATCCTGCAAGCCTAAATAGCTTACTAGCTTACTAAATATTAACTTACTTATTATTCAAATACAAGTAAACTCGTATTTGATCAAATAGGTAGTTATATCTAAATAATATTATATTATAATAGTGAATAGTTGAAACAGTGAATTTGAACATGATTTTTTTCTATTTTCATCAAAATTGGCAAAGAAGAGGATTTGGACAAATGTCACCTATAAATGTCCTTGTAATACAATAATTTTTTGTCCTTTTGTAATAAATTTTCTTGTCCATGTAATATGAGGCTCTGTATATCTTATAAATAAATGATTAATAATTGAATATGCCTTTATCCTGCATTGAAGAACACCTACACTTGAAGTATTGACAACTTTGTCATCCGATCAATGGTTCTAAGGATATTTGGGCCACACAGGCTTCCAAATAATTTCTTCCCAAGTGATTCCGCCAATCTTTAACAATGAAAATCCATCAATAGGTCCATAAACAGACTTTTACAGATATCCTTATCTTATAGCTTATTGATGCTGGTGTCTGGGAATGATGCATTTGAAGCGTGGGAAGACAATGAGATAATCCATAAATATAGTATTTCCAAGCAAAGAAGACATTCTGGCAAGATGGAAAAATGACTCCAGCTCAGTTAATATTGGTTCAAAAGTTATAAACTTGGTCTCAAATTGTAGGAAATATTCTGATCCACAATTGAAACCAAATTTATAAGTTTTGAACCAACATTGATCGAGCTGCAGTTATTTTCCCATCTTGCAAGAATGTCAACTTTGCTTGGACAAACTAATACTCATTGAGTGGGTGCGAACTATTAACCTCCAGAGATTAACCTTGACTTTTATTCTTATTTTTATTTTTCTCGACTTTTATTTCACTTTTTTATTACCTGCACCCACACCGTGTAAATTCCCTTTGTTCAAGGAATGCTGGCAGCTAAACAATGAGTTTTATGAGCAACAATTTTTGTCTTTAATTTGCCGGACTAAAACCGCAAATTGTAAACAATTGGTAGAATTAGCTGGCTTTATTGTCGTCAAAGTCCTGTAACCCAGCACAGGCAATGACCTCATTGTTGATTGGAAGATGTGGCTTTAAAGACAAAGTTCTCCTTTGATTCTTAGAGACTAGATAGTAGGCCTACAGTGGTACAATCTATGTCCTGTTATTGAATTGTAACTGAGTTATATAATAACAAATAACTGTGATGAGTGATGAAAATTGATTGAATGAAGAAAAGAAGCAAGGGAATCATCAGATGCTAGGTATAATTTTTATCCTCTATACTTCACTAGGCTACTAAATAAATCAGGCTATTGAAAAAATGATACCCATTTGATAATTTTAAGAGCTGAAGCATGTTATATTGGAATAAAACATTATCTAAACAGTACTGTGATTAAGTTTTTCATTTAATAATATACACTGATGAGAAGCCCTAGTCAAAAAGAAAATGCTATACTTTATTTTTGTACTTTGTTATCCACAGTTCAGGATTTTTAGCAGTAGTTGGATTATAGTTTATTGATTACTATGTATTTAATAGTAGGTGAATATTCTTAGTATCTAATGACTCCGTTTCTCCTTTCCATTATTTATTTTTCCTATATTCTATTTATATTTTCCATTTATATTTCTCCTGAATATTATTATTTTACTCAATGTATATTTCTTGACGCTGTTATTATATAATTCATTTTCAATAACCACATTTATAACATAATTCCAAATTCCATAATTCCAAAAACATATTTTAATACATAAGTTCATGATTGACATGCATTTCAAGGAGTTTAACATTTTAATTACATGGCGTTCAACATTTTATTTGATAATTAACAATTTATGGGTCCAAATAATATTTATTGGACGAATCAATCCTCTAGTGAACCTGTATCTTACGATTTTAGTGAAAATCCACTTGATATCTAAGTTTTTGGTTTTATGAACTGAAATAACGATGTAAAAGAATGCCTTATTCGATTGGGGAGATCTTAATTTTCGAGTGAAGCAGAAATTCTTGAATGAAACAGAATACTTGATTGGTGGGCACTCCATTTTTGAGTGAACTAAAAATCCTTGAGTGAACCATAAATTCATGAGTGAACCAGAATATTAATTGAATGGTCAGAACTCCATTTTTGAGTGAAACAGAAATTCTTGAGTGAACCAGAATACTTGATTGGTGACCACTCCATTTTTGAGTGAACCAGAAATTCTACCACGCCAAATCGTATGTAAGATGAAGGAAAGTTGTTGTAGCAGTATCCAACTTTGTGCAGGTTGTAACTTATTTCACTTACTTGGACAATGACCATATGCGTTCAAATTCCCCGGGAGCATGTTAGTATAGTCTGTCCAAGCAAAGAAGACATTCTGGCAAGATGGGAAAATGACTCCAGCTCGGTCGATATTGGTTCAAAAATCATAAATTTTATCTCAAATTATAGATCAGAAAGTTTTTTACAATTTGAGACCAAATTCATATTTTTTGAACCAATATTGAACAGCTCGAAGACATTTTTCCATCTTGCCAGAATGTCTTCTTTGCTTGGACAGACTTTACTGTTGTTGGAGAAAGTGTTTATGTTTACGGTAACAGCAAGTGCTATAGAACTTCTCTAGAGACTTATATGAATGTAGATGCTGGTATGAAACATAAAGTTATAGGATTGTAAAGCTATAGTTATAGTTCTATGGCATACAAAGGAAATAGACAACCAAAGTATGATGTATAGTCTGTTTAAGCAAAGAAGACATTCCGGCAAGATGGGGAAATGACTCCAGCTCGGTCAATATTGGTTCGAAAATCATAAATTTGTTCTCAAATTGTAGGAAACATTCTGATCTACAGTTTGGGATCAAATTTATAACTTCTGAACCAATATTGACTGAGCTGGAGTCATTTTCCAATATTGCCAGAATGTCTTCTTTTCTTGGACAGACTATATACAAAGGAAAAAGACAACCAGAGTATGATATACTATCGTCAGTATTAGCTAGAAGCCAAGAGTTGAGACGAGACATTGTTGGATGTTGGTGCAACCGGCTTGAGATCTTTTATTGGGGAACAATGCATGTTGCATCATGTGACCTCATGGTCTGATGGTCCTGCGGCTACACTACCGTTCAGAAAACATTGTCTTGCGTTTCTTATCAATGTTTGTTATCAGTGGTAGTAATGTGCAAGGTGCCAATTCTATTGTAAATGAGTTTTTGGTGATTTTTCGTGTAGAATGAGAAAAATTGTTTCAAAACAGTTTGAAGCAACGACCTCAAAGTTGCAAATAAAATAAATTTGTTGCTATGTGGTCAGTAGTGTAGAATCTCTGCCTTGCCGTTGTATCTTCATGCATAAATAACAGACATTTCAAAATCAGAAAATGTAATAATTGTTATATATATAGTGATCCTCATCATCACTACAATATGCATCTTTATCAAGATGGACTTGCATCAAAAAAATTTCGCAGTATTTCTTTCAAAATATATTTGTAATTATATGAATGTTTTCAGCAGTATTGCAAAAAAATGGGAGAATATCTTCTTAATCTACATTTTAAGCTATAAAGACCATGCAAAAGAGTAATAAAATAATGATTCTTTTTTTGCAAGCTACTGAAAAAATTCTATTAGAAAATTACAGTTAAATATGAAAACTCATTGTATTCCCTTGTATGTTCGATATATGAATTGTAGTTCTGTAACCTGAATAACACCTACTTTTGTCTTAAAGTTCTTCGAATTTCGTGCTATTTGATACTGATTGAGCTCAGATATCATAACAATTTACTTTTGAATATCTTCTAATCCACTGTTTTGTATTTTCACTTTTCCATGTCTGTGAGTGTTGATAGAATAATTTTGATGTTGTGTGGGAATTGGATAGTAATAAATGCTTCATATTATTGTCTGTCGTATGTGAATAGTTTGTCTTATTGTCACATGTGAATAATATCCCAGTCGCCAGTCCTACTCTCAACAAGGTAGCCTCCTGCTATTACCTTGTTCAAAATTAGAATTCCAATAGCAAGTATCAATCATCCGTTTGAAAATATTTCATTGATGAGTATTAATTCATTGTTCTTCATTCATTCATTCTATCTTCCACCATGTGCTAGTGTAAAAGAAATGAGGAAGACAATACCCGACTTAACTAGAGTAGAAGAATGGAGAAAAAATAGAAAAGAGGAATGTTGCAGGAATTTTTCAACTGTCAGAAGGTTCTTTTTCTACTGGTACAATATTTCTTACTGTCCTCTATTCAATCATATTCTTCAATTCCTTCCATACTCACATTGTTGTATGAATCTCTCAATTGTTATTTTAATCTCAGATAAATGTCTTGTGAATAATATTAGATTTTAATGAATGCTGTAATTCGTTATTCGTGAAATTTTTCATTTTCCAGTTCCGTATTCCTTCAAAAAGCTGATATATGATTCATGTAAATTTATTATTTTTCAATTAATTAATAAACGATACATAAAAAATCTATTCTTTGTAGTTTTGCGGACTTTCATGAGTTTTCCTTCATAAGCAGATATGTATGATACATGATTGTGTACTAATTTTTCATTTTAAATGATATCACAGTACCCTTTTCAATTATTTTTTACTAATGCATTACATGTTTCGACTATTAATAGTCATTTTCGGATGCAAAATATTAATAGTCGAAACATGTAATGCTTTAGTAAAAAATAATTGAAAAGGGTACTGTGATATTATTTAAAATAAAAAAATCAGTTTTAAAACTAGCCCTGAGATAAAGGAAACGTGATTGTGTAAGTACTTCTGAATATTTATCAATGGATTTATTTATAATTCGTGCACATACAGCATTACGTTATTCAGCAGTTTTGCGGACTGAATAAAATTACCATCAAGGGAACTTAATTTATGCTTATGAACAAATTTCAAATGTGAATTACTTTTTTTTATGAATCCAACCAATCAACCAGATAAGGGGATTCTTCATAGAGCTGAATGGTATCCTATTCTAAGTGTCCCGTTGTAGAGGAAGACAAAATTAGATGTTTGAAACTCCTTCGGTTGTTTCAAAGTGATCAAGATCTCAGGTAGGCTATAAATGATAAATAAAGATATTTCATTTCATTTCTACCATTAAGTTATCCAACTGAACAATCAACCAATTTAAGCTCCATCTTATTATATCCTTATGATATTACAACATAATTTATATCCTATTCATGTTGTAATAAGTTGTGGTACATTAATTTATCATTATGTCATCACAATAGATATTAAAATATCCGTTCAGTGTTTAAGAGTATTGAAGCACATAATAACCAGAAAACTATACCAGAATAAAATTTGTATTTTATGAATGAACTCGTTACCGTACCGTACAACCGGTATAATATTGTGTTCGCTCTCTTCTTTATTTCACATTCATAATTCATTTCCCGTTTCCTTACTGGTATCTTTCTCTTTCTTCGTACTCTTTTTATCTTTTCACCTCTTCAAAAGCGAGCCAAAGATCCCTTCTCGTTCATTTTGTTACCGTATACAGACTAAATTTGCCATAATCGATAACGGTAAAATAAAAATGTCGAATAAAATACGAAAATCGTACTGTAACAGGCATTAGTTGCAAAGATCGACTCTCGCATCGTGTCGACTATCAATAATTATTATCGATAGTCGCTTAAACCGATGTATTTTATGACGTTTCAGTTATTGCGGATTATGTATGTTATTACTGGAACCGCTACTTCGTGGCTTGCCGAAAAACTGTAATATGTTTTTGTGTTTTGACTTTTAAAGTGGACTGCTAAATGTCAAGTTGTATGCAGTTTTTATACTGAAGTTAAAAAACTGATGGGACTTAAATACTTGAACTTTCATGGAGAGTAGTATATTTTGGTTGCATTCTATTCTGCACCAATATGTGGTGAATCATTTTTTGCTACGTTTTTCAAGACTGATGAAAATTAACCTACGTTGGATGACATAATTTCGATTGAGCTGATTGAGTTGGCCAAAAAGTCGCATTTTACTCATGAGATGTTCAATTAATTGAACGAAAAATTACTAGCGGATTATTTCACTTCAGTATTTGGAACAAACATGCAACTAGATTTCAGTCCTCCCTCTCATTGGTCAATATCCAGCTTCAAAGCCTCTTATTGGCTAATATTGACTACCTGTTGTTTTTGGTTCCTATTGGATTATTCCGCATCCTGGTGTTCCAATGGCAAGATTACTCCATCTTTATTTTTAATAATTAAATTGTGATTTTTCGTGATAAAGGTTGTTGAATATTTTGTACTATTATCGGATTTCTATGTCAAGAATTAGGATGACAATGCTGATATGCGATTTTCGCATGAATAATTTCACATCGATTACACTAGAAAAAATTTGAAGATAAAAAAGAAAAACAAGAAAAAAAGAGTAGAGGCATAAGCAGAAGAATATAAAAAAGAAAAATTTAATAAGAAGAAGGAAAAATAAGAAAAAACTAACTAGATACGGATGAAAAGGAAAGAAATTTGAAGAAAAGGATAATGAAGATGCAAGTGCCAGATGATGACAAAGAAGAAAGTACAGAAGGTGAAAATGAAATTTCGATTAATGTGCCAGAGAGATAAGGTAGAAGAAGGAGTTGAAGTAGGAGAAGAAGAGAAAAAGAAGTGTAATAACGAGAAGAGAAGGAAGAAGGAGGAGGAGGAGAAGAAGAAGAAGAAGAAGAAGAAGAAGAAGAAGAAGAAGGAGGAGAAGAAGAAGAAGGAGGAGGAGGAGAAGAAGAAGAGAAGAAGAAGAAGAAGGAGGAGGAGAAGAAGAAGAAGAAGGAGGAGAAGAAGAAGAAGAAGAAGAAGAAGAAGGAAGAAGAAAAGAAGAAGAGAAGAAGAAGAAAAAGAAGAAGAAGAAGAAGAAGAAGAAGAAGAAGAAGAAGAAGAAGAAGAAGAAGAAGAAGAAATGAGAAGCGAATCCAGAGTGAAAAATAAATAGAGTAGCCTAGGTAGTACAGTGGAGGGTAATGATTTTACTCGAAGAATGAGTGGCATCACACTTTGAATAGAAGAGCATCTTCCATCTAATCCTAATCCCATTCATAGGATGCAGCGAGCGACACAGAGCAGTCTCCTCCATTCATGAAATCAGTCCAATTGCGTGTTTGTCACATCACGTGACTGGAGCAGAAGACGTGATTTCACGCCACTCATGCACGCCATTATGTCCACTCGTCACGTACGCTAATCGCTCATTCAACGTTTTCACGCGCCAACACCACTCAAAACCGTATTCAATGGGCATATGATTCTGAATGAATATTGATAATGTGTGGGCTGTTCCTTTTCAATTGATTGAAAAGTCTGTTACTTTGAATTCCTCAGTTTTCAAGGAAGATTTTCTTCTGATTTTTGAGGTTTAAGATGCCTACATGAGCTCTTAGGCTTGTGCGCAGGGGCTAACCCAGGGGGGGGATTGAGGGGATATATCCCCCCAGAAATTGGGACCTATCCTACACTAGATAGAATTCTCTTTAAAGTAGTTGCAAAAATTTTTAATAACAACTTCTAAAAATATAGTTTTATGGTGCTTTTTTGAAAAAGTTTTCCCTCTTACGGGGGAATCCCTCTGGAGAAGGAAATGGAATGAAACTGAAACCAAGCATCGCAAGCCCAAATATTTCATTTCTTGTTTAAATGTATGCAACAAGAATATTCTCCCTAATAAAATGTTGAAGATTGGTGCAATATGTTCAATTCAACAATTTTCTCAATTTACAGCATCTACAAGAGACCAATAGCTCGTGTTAAAATCAATTACTCTACAATAATTTATGAATAAATTTTTCATTATTCAATTATTTTTCAACAATTAATCAACAATTTGATCAACAATATTTGATCAACAAGATTTCAACAACAATTTGATCAACAAATTGTTGATCACATATTGTTAATCAAATATTGTTGATCACATATTGTTAATCAAATATTGTTGATAAAATTTTTGATCAAATATTGTTGATCAAAAATTTGATCAACAATTAGATCAACAATATTTGATCAACAATTTTTGATCAAATTTGATCAACAATTCGATCAACAATATTTGATCAACAATTTTTCAATATATAACGACTGAAAGAGACCAAAAGCTCTTGTTATAAACTTTTAATTAATTCATTTACAATAATAATTGGTAAATAAAATCTTCATTATTACTATGTACTATCCTTTCAAAAAGAAAACACATTTACACGGTAAATTTATTTATTCAACTTAGTTTACTTGGTCAAAAGATATGATAATGTTTGTTTATAGAAGGCTATTATAAATACTTAGGTCACTATAGATATTTCAAGGCAGCAACAACAAACAGCCCCCCCCCCCCCCGGTGGAGGGGTTTCCTTGGGTTCCCCTCTGATTTTTTCATATCCCCCACTGAAATTAATTCCTGGGTTCGCCCCTGCTTGTGCGTGGGTAAGGGTGGGGGGTGATAATAGAATGACTTCTTTATTTTGGACAGTGCGAAGTTTGGACAGTAATGTCCACTCTACCACTTAACCACGATGGGAGGGAGATAAAGATGATTCAGTTTCGTTCTCACAGTGATCCGTGTCGTCTAAAATTGCCTACCAAAACATTCAGCAAACCACAAATACAGAAAGTGGTTCAAAAATACAATAATAAGTGGGGATTTAGTGGAAAATATGGATGATGACTAAAATTGGTTAGCCCACAATCAATGATGGCCGTATTGTCAGCTTTATTGTCCAAAATAGGTAATCACATTTAAACAATAGGAGGGTTAAAAACTGAAACCCTTATCTGAAATAAGATATTGCTTACTATAATCGACTCTCAATGGTGTGAATGAATTGTGTCCTTAAATGGTCTTTGTTCAACAGATTTGGGAGAACAAACTCGATTCATTCATCCAAGGAAAAGCTGTAAATTTATTTTTTTCACCAAAAATGGTACTTTTGTAAAGTAACAGCTAATTTCTATTACCTTATTGATCTTTATTTAATTCATCTTTTCCCATAAGGAATATACAGATTGTGGTCTACTTCATGTTATAGTCTGGGCTAGCAAAGAAGAAATTCTGGTAAGATGGGAAATGACTCCAGTTCGGTCAATATTGGTTCAAAAATCATAAATTTGGCCTTATTGTAGAGCAGAATGTTCTATACATTTGGAGACCAAATTTATAATTTTTGTACTAATATTGACCAACCTGAAGTCATTTTCCCATCACACAAGAGTGTCTCCTTTGCTCGACCGGACTTAATAATAGCATTGATTATGGATTGATTATAAGTATATATCTATATACCTATATCTATAGATATATAGTTATATCCATACTCTAAGAGCTAAAGATAATAGGCTACTGTACTCTGTACTGTACGCCTTTAGAAAACACCACACTTGTTCAAAAAGCCTACAAACTTTTCTATAGAAAGTAAAAGCATCAGACGGGGAACTGAGGTAGCTCATGTTTCTTCCATAAACATAAAGAAGGAAAAGTAAACTCTGAATAAACTGTATTTTATACAAAACACTGCTAATATAAATAGTAATATAAAGTTGGCTGATACAGACAAGGATGTGGGTTTTTATTAGCGCTCCTTGCATGTATAGTCTGTCTAAGCAAAGAAGATATTCTGACAAGATGGGAAAATGACTCCAGCTCGGTTAATATTGGTACAATAATTATAAATTTGGTCTCAAATTGTAGAAAACATTCCGATCTTCAATTTGAGACCAAATTTATGATATAAGAACAAATATTGACCGAGCTGGAGTCATTTTCCCATCTGGCCAGAATGTCTTCTTTGATTGGACAGACTATAGATAAGAAAAGGAAAGTAGGCTAGTGTACATACTGGACAACATAATGCCACTAACAAACTAGCATGTTGATGGCTATTTAGATGGTGAATCTGCTGGCTATTTAAAAGCTCACCAGTAGCTATAAACGCCAAATAAAATTAGTTTATAGCTGAGATTATGGTCTAGCGAATGTGAGAGTAGAATGAAAGGTACAGTAATATAGTTCGCGCACGCTGAGAAGAGACGTCGTCACATGTGAAGTGTATTGTGATGGCGTCCCTTCTCAGCTTGTGCGAGTTAAGTATTGCAGGATTGTAGGTTAGATTGCTTTGAATTTTCAATCTTTGTTTCTCAAATTTTCCTGATAGAGATATAAAGATGTGGTTCGTTGTGATTATACTGCTTTAAATTTTCTATCTCTGAAAGTTTGAAGTATTTTCTAAGAAGATGGGAGAAATCTTGCAGATTGAATACTCGCTTACAATTTTCAATCTTCAAGGACTTCAGGCTCCTGACATGAGATAGTGTAACGAGAGAAAACTGAACTTTATGTGTTTTAATAATTTTAAAGTTTTTAAAAGGGTATTTGATTTTCATTTATTTTTCAATTATTGTAACGAGAGAATATTGTTGGGATTGAAAATAATAAATTATTTATTTGAATATTTAATATTTTCTCCTGGTTGGTTGAAATCAAAATATAAATAATATTACAATATAAATGCATATTTTCAAATTCAAATTTCAAATTTATTTCCACAAAAACAGATACAAAACCAAGATAGAATTACATTTTCAAATTAGCTTACAAACAAGACATAATAAATTTTAAGAAATACAATTATGTTGACAAACAAAAAAATCAATACATGAACAAAACTTCTCAATTTCAAGTATAGCAGCGAAATACATTGGAGGTAGTGGAATGCTACTGGCACAAGTGAACTTGGCCGCCAGTATGAGTAGCAATGATTATTATTACAAATGAAACAACGTTTTTATAAAAAAGAACAATATTAGATAAGCATCCATCGAGTATCTGGTAACTGGTTTAAAGAATGTCAATTTCGAAATAATATGTGTGTATTATTCAAGTTTTCACATGTGATGGCACGTATTTTGTTGGTATGTATTTTGATAAAATAGCGAAGTTTTTTGATAGTCATTAAGGTAATGATTTTTAAATGGAAATAGGTTTTATTTGCAAATCATAGTTTCTCTATTATGGTCTGTCTTGTTTTGTAGGAATCGACTGGTCTTATTGTCATAGATTTGAACCAATCATTGCAAAATTGATCATAAATAATTCATTTGAACTTCCACAACAAACTAACGTTCAGTTACAAAACAATTCAATTGAATTTTTGAAGTGTGAAATGATGTTATCTAATAAATTGAACCAACATGAACCAATGAATGTATTTGATATTAATACAATGGTGACATTTTATAGTGGTTGAAATGTATAAATGTACATTTATATTGTATTTATGTGAAGTGTGGAATTATGTCATGTGAAAAATCATCATGTGAAGAACCAACATCAACTAATGAAAGTAAAAAAATATTATTTTGGCTTTTTAAGGTGGGGAGACCCTTACGGATAGTTCCACCTCGCCAATGTGTACTTGGCCAAATACTGGTCACCCATCCAAGTGCAGTCCACAGTGTTCGTGACTTAACATCACGTTCACTGGTAGATCACTCTCACCGAGAGTGATCACCGACCAATTGCCAGTACACTAATGAAAGTACTTGTCATCAATACCATATCGACATGTTTAGTTGTACATTTTATAGTGGTATAGCTTTTTCTATTGGAGATTTATGATATTTTATCTAATTTTACTGAAAAATTAACGAATTGATATGTTTTCTCATCACTCACCTCCTTACAAGTGACTACTTTTCCTGAATGAAACTGATTGATGTCCAACATCCAGTTTTGGACTTGGAGAAGATGTAAATTCCTTGCTCACTTTCTTCTCTTGTGCTTATTTTTCTTCATCTTCTTCTCCTCTCTCTTGTTGTGTGCATGTTGGGCTATAGTGGAACAGGGACATGTGCGAAAAGGATGCCATCAATGTTACTGTAGTAGTCTGTCCAAGCAAAGAAGACATTCTAGCAAGATGGGAAAATAGCTGCAGGTCGGTCAATATTAGTCCAATAATTATTAATTTGGTCTCAAATTGAAGAAAACATTCTGATCCACAATTTGAGACCAAATTTATAACATTTGAATCAATATTGACCGAGCTGGAGTAGGTTTCCCATCTTGCCAGAATGTCTTCTTTGCTTGGACAGACTATATAAACACAAACCTAGAATTTGGGGAAGTGCGGGTGCGGACGCTGCGCTGTTCATCCGGAAGTATTAGTCATGAATAGAATGAAACCAGTGAAACCCGTTTTAGGGGGGGGGGGATGTGAGATGGATGAGGGGGGAGGGGGTTGGTCCAGGTCGTCCCCGATCCATACGCTTACAAGTGGAGGCTGCCTCACTGAAATATTCGGCCCCAAGTTATCACGAACCAGTAGAGCAATGGGTTCTTCTACTTCTTTGTAACATCATTTTCTCCTCCTTTTTCAACATCATTCTTTCCCTTTCCTTTTTCTTCCACTCTCCCAATCATTCCATTTTCTATCTTTCTCTTATATAGGCCTATGCCCTATCCTTCATCTTTTTTTATCGTCTATTTCTATCTTTTTCTCCTCAACCTCTTCTTCCCATCCTCCATACTACTCTTATGGCCTTCCTCTCACTTCTCCTTCTTATTTTACTGCTCCTTTTATACTATTCCTCATATCGATATAGACAGCTCGAGAATCGAGCTATAGATACATATCGATATAGATACGCTCGAGAATTTTAAAAAAATATCAGTTTATTGTTGTATGTGGATAAAAAACTTTATGTTTATCACGGGACTAAGTACTTTATAAGTCAACACCTATATCATTCATCTAAAAACTTTGATACACGATAGCCTACAATTGAAACAGGTTGTTTGTGAATTTTCGGCTAAAACTCATTGATTTAATTCAATATTTTAGCAATTATCAAGCTTTCAAGTTTTTCAACTAAATTTAAAATTACTTCCTTTTTTAAATTATTACTTGTTATTATTATTCTCATAGAGTATCCTTGGACCAGAAATGTGAAGTGTGTCACGTATACATAACCTTTTGAACATCATTACTTATTGATTAATAGAGTTATATTTGTGAAGAGAAACATCCCAAGCCTAGTTTTCCTCTTCCAGATTATGATAACTATTATAATTTTTATGATGATATGTATCATTGTTATAGATGTGATAATAATGGATTGATTTTAAGTGACATCACTAAACCAAGTACTCTATTCTCAAGTCAACACTTTTATATAATTTCTCTACACAAACGTTGTAAGTGAGAGTCAACGTACGCGGCTAAGCTAATAAAAATGGCCAAGTCAAGTGCTAAGCACCGGCCAAATCAGGAGTTGAGTGAGAACTCAGAAGGCAGTGTGGCAAAGTCCCGTGCAGCGGTCTGCTGACCTGCTATGGTGCGCGCAAGCTGAGAAGGCACATCGCTACAATTTGAAGAGTATTGTGATGGCGTGTCTTCTCAGCTTGCGCCAACAATATCATACTACACTCAGCTGCGCGATCCCTGCTGACCTCCTTGGTACTTGCACAGAGGAGAGAGAGTAAGTGAGAATTGCATATCTCAGTTCCTCCCATCCTTGGAAACGTACAGAAGTAAAGATATGGAGAAGTAAAGATTTTTATTTCTTCCTCCTATCACTCTGATTTATTCATTCTTTCTCTTATCCCTTTCATTTGTTCTTCCTTCCTTTTATCTCATTCACAGGTTTCACTACCTTCATTTATTGCTTTTCTTCTTCCTCTTGTTCTCCTTTACATGCCTTCTCTCACTCTCATAAACAGTGAAGTCTCGGCGTTTCATTTATTCGCGTTATTTCGTACTATATGGCATACAAACCCTTGTTCAATCAATCTATCACTTCACTATCCTTCTTTTTTACTTCATATCCTCTCATGAATTGTAATAGAGAAAATTAATCAGAATAATCATAATCATCTTTATTGAGTAATAATACATAGAAGAGTACAACAGGCAAAGCCCAAAACTGTTCCTCTTACAATTTATACAAACATATTAAAGATAGGTTATATGATATTTTTCACACATATTTCCACTAATTTTTACACTAAAATCCAAATCATGATTTTTGAAATAGATTCACAACAAAATATCGAACAAAATACCAGATAAAACGCATTTGAAACTTTGAAAGTTTTAAAATAAACTACAAAATTTTGAAGCAAAATTGAAAGAAGGAAGATTGTATAGTCCGACCAAGCAAAGAAGAGCGTCTGGCAAGATGGGAAAATGACTCCATAATGGTCAATATATGCTCAAGAATTACAAATGTTTCCTACAATTTGAGATGAAATTGATAGTTTTTGAAGCAATATTGACCGAGCTGGAGTCATTTTCCCATCATGCCAGAGGCTCTTCTTTGCTTGGCCATACTATAGAATAGGAGCAATGTGCAATACCTAGATCCATTCATGAAAATCATAACTGGTTCTTGAATCAATAACATTTTCACAATCATAACGATTTCCAGTAAAGTCAATCAGCCAATAGTTTATTTTTGAAACTACCAGGAAAAATAAGATTTCACTTGAATGAGACAAACTTTTCCTTTTATATAATTATTATGCCTTTTATTTAAAACCGTAACTTCTCTCATTTCTCGCAATCTGTCTCGGTATATTTTGCTGTTAGATATTATTCACTATCTTCTCTTAATGTTATTTTTTATATTTGGTACTACTATTAAATTCTATTTTTCACTATTATTTTTTTACTTTCAAGTATTATACTCATACCTCCTGGATCTTTTAACCGTCGAGAAATGTCTCTCCTGTCTCTTTCACTTTCTCCCTTGTTTTCTCTTTCCTTTTTCGTGTTCTTTCTCTCCGCAACATCATGAACTCAGAGCCGAACTGTTGAATTGTGATGGAGTGGAAGGTGTCTGTTTTAGAGGGTGGAGTGGGGTGGGGGAGTCAAGCAACGGTATCCAATTAATACCGGTTTCCGGGAGATGAACGAAGGTGCTTGAGATTCTCTTCTGTCTTCTCCACTGTCTGGTCTGCTGGTGTCTTGCTGTTTTTGTTTTCAGCTGTACTGTGTTTAGCGCCTTCTGGTGTATAGGCAACCCGGTGTACACTGGTCCTGGTCTACTTAGAATTAGATAGAGATGGTGTATCACCAAACACAATCTACACTGTACTCTTATCTATTTCTATTATCTTCTCTCAGGGATTACCTATTGTCTATGATATCACAAACTAGATAATCCTTTTGTATGTGTTTTTATCCAATAAATAAAATGAATAAATATCACAAACTAGAATTGAATATCCTGAAAGTCTACAAGGACCAGCGGCTAGTCCTATAGACTTTTAGGATATTCTACAGTGACTATATAAGTCCTATATAGTCACTGTAGGATATTCTAGTCTGTGATATTTATCTATTTTCTTGTCACTAGCTCCTTCATCTGAGCTCACTTGAAATGATGTTGGTGTGCACTGAAAATAGTTCAATAAAAACTAGAACAGCTAAGATTTGCATTCAGTTGTTGAAGTCTTGTGTAATTTCAATATTCTTGAAGTCTTCGTGTCAATCAATATTCACAAATATTGGTGTAAGATGTTTTGCAAACTTAGCATAAAGATGCTGAATAATTTTAAATTATTCAACAATTTGTAGTTCTAAAACTACTAAAGCAGTTCAGAATTTGAATTGAAGTTTATATTCTCCAAAGTATAGAACTATAAATTATTCGCATAAATTTTCAGTAATAAGCCTGATATCACACGGAATCTTCAGCATTTCACATTGATTTGCATATTTCAGAAACGTTTGATGAGGTAAAGTCTGTCCAAGCAAAGAAGACCCTCTGGCAAGATGAGAAAATGACTCCAGCTCGGTCAATATTGGTTCAAAAATCATAAATGTGGTCTCAAATTGTAGGAAACATTCTGATTTACAATTTGAGTCTCAAATCAATATTTTTTGAACCAATATTGACCAGTTGAAGTATTTTTCTCATATTATCAGAGGGTCTTCTTTGCTTGGACAGACTAAAGTAACTGCAAATTGACACGAGAAACCTGGACAAGCAAAAATAAGACAAGTAAAAAGGAACATTGTAAATATTTACAAAAAGGGAATAGATTGAAATAATTTCTGGTGCATCACGATGATAGTAGAATTGCATTACGATTTCTTCAGTTGTTGTGCATAGTTTGAGATTTTAGTGCACGTTTCTGTGTGCATTACGCAAGTCAGGCAGCTAATTTCACGTGGTGAGAGGAGGAGGGGGAGGAGGGTTAGTGAATGGAAGAGGAGGGGAGGGGAGATCGAAGAAAGACTTCATGACGAGTGAAAGGAGTCCGCTATTACAAAATACATACGAAATAAGAGTTGTGAATTTGTACTTACAAGAAAGTGCAGTTATTTTCGACTTATTTAGTTCGATTTGCACTGCAAATGGTGTAGTTAATTTCACCAGGAATCAAGCTGATTCAAAGTAGTATTTAAATTGTGATATGACTTCTTATTCAGTAATTTCTCTATTTTTTCTTCAACTTATATCTTATTATTGCATACAGGAACTTTCTCAAAGATTTCAATAAAAAATGGGTGAGGTTATAGTATGACAATTTCAAGTATTGGAATGTAGTATATTGTAAATAGTAGTGGATTGCATTATTGTAAGTTATTGAATTGGAAGTAGAGTAAAAAATAGTGTATTACATTTCTATAATAAATATTATCTGGTGAGTATTTTATTAAATTTAATCACAAATGAAAGAAAAGGAATAAGAAAAGTTGATGCAATTGGAGTGGTAGTTTAAAATATCAGACAATATGGCGAGCCGTATAAAAACAAAAATCTATTAATTTTCTGAATAAATATTAGTCTATGTTATGTAGGACTTAAGACTTTCCACCCAAATAAAACAAATCGCTTTTCATGAAGAATAGCTCAACCGGTAATACTGTAATAATGTTACCGTTAAATAAAATAATGAATTTTTATTGATTTTTGCGATTAGAAGACTCATTTCGTCTGGAAATTCTAACTTCTTTTCCAATAATACTTGCAAGTTGACATAATGATTTTTATCATTGATTTACTTCATTAACCTTTTATATCACAACTAACCTCTTAAAAACGTTTTAATAAATTTTATTGGATCAGAAGTATTCCCTCTACAAGAACTGACTAATCTAGGTCTGTAGGTCCTTCCATTAGAATAGATCTTCTGTCAATAATCAGGTCGATGGATGAAGATTGTTGTTATATGGTGAAGGAGCCGCATCATGACTGAGCTGATGATGGGTTAAATACCACACCGCTAAGACAAGTCACGCCGGCAGAAACAAAATGGCGAACATTGAAGAAAGTGGGAGCCTCTTCACGTTTGCGATTCGAAAAATGATGATGATAGTGTAATATTATTGTTGATGTCATTATGACAAAAATGCCGGCAAACGATATTATCTGGTTCCGTGGTTCGGAGAAAAATGTTAGAGTCAATTTGTCATTGCTAATATTTTCACTAGTAATTTGTCTTTGATATATTCACTAGGACTAGAGTAAAACCAATGAAAATAATCCAATGGAAACTGGAGCAGCAGAGTCCCCCCTTCACCCACCGAACCCATAGACTTTTCCATAGCCATTTCGTCAGGGCGTGTTATTAAAATATAAATTAACTTTTATTTATAAACAGCTTAATGGGCAACGTTGCATTCAAGTAAAACTGGATTATTTCCATGCGTTCAACTCTAGTTTTCACTCATTGTAGGCCTACTTAGTCATTAAAAAATCCACTAGTTTTCGATTAGATAATTGCTTCGAAGCGCTGGCGGCTTGTGCCCACGAAACAGGTGAAGTGCTTTACAGTAGAAGATACGGGCACTTCACCTGTTTCGTAGGTACGAGCCGCCAGTGCTTCGAAGTCGATGCAACGACCAGTTTCTCAAGTAGCTACTGTATTAGCTAGTAGCTTGAAATGCTAAAAGTAGGTACATGATTTATTATGGACAATTCGAATATTTATTCTGATATCATTTATTATTATTATAGACAATATTCTGATATTATTGATAGAGAGTTAATTCTGAATTTTGTGAAACATTCAATAATTTTGTTCAGAGTGAAATCATTTTTCGGAATAATTCTTACACAATAGAAGCACAGATAATATATCTCATCAATGTGAAAATGACAACAATCAAGATATCTCATCAATGTGAAAATGTCAACAATCAACATATATCAATGTGAAAATGTCAAAAATCAACATATCTCATCAATGTGAAAATGTCAACAATCAATTGTCCATCAATGAATGTTGTAAATATTTGTGAAAGAATTTCCGTGTTCCAAACACATTTTTAGAAACTACTAACAGTTATGGACAATTGAACTTAAAATATATCTCGTTTTCTGTTACTATTGAATCCTTATACACACATTCCTGTACAAAAATCGCATAGTAAAGAGATTTGTATAAATTCTTCTGTGGATGCATTGATTGTTCCATTCATGTGTCAGGCATCCAGTTATCCGAAGGAGTGAAGTTGGCAGATTGGCATGGCAGGTTGGCATGGATGGTAGTGAAGGGTCATGCACAGTTTGTCTGTCTGAGGAATGCTGGTGACCTTTCACTATAGTTGAACCGCAGAATACAACCACAGGCTCATTCATATTATCACTATAGTTAATCGGATATAGGGTCTAAAATCACTATAAAATCCTTTGTATAGTGGGATAGTACAGTATTTATACGCATGTACTTCGTGGAACCACTATTAGTATATTATATATTATTATATAATGTGGTATAGTATATTCTATATTAGTATATTTCCCGGTTTCGGTACCAGTTATTAATGTTGACGATTCAGTTTTCCGAAATCAACTAGTTTGTTTATTTAGAACAAAGACATAAGTCGGCTGAGGGATAGTGATTCTGCTGATGCTGTTTAACAGTTTATCTATAGATTACTTTGTTAGGACTACGTACTACTTATCTACAAGAGCGAAAGCACTGACACTGACTGACTGACTGACTAACACCAGAACTAAAAATCCACTGAACCGAATGCGTTCAAATTTGGCAGGCATGTTCAGTTGGACGTTTAGACGACGCGCTAAGAACGGATTTTAGGAACTTTTCAAGGATACGCCAAATATTTGTTTTCTATAGTTTTTCGGCGTTCTTTCAATTTTTCGAGAACCAATCGGTAGAAAATGTTGATATTTGGTATGTAGGTTCAGATAAGGTCAAGAAATGTTGTGTTGAGATATTTTTGTATTCCGCTCAAGATTACGCCAGTAATCAGGTTTTTCAAAAATTCAAAATTGTAGATGTTTTGCGGGTTGCATATCTTCCGCCTTGACATGACCAATTCTTAATCCTGTAAATTCAATGGTTCAGCGAGATTATAGATAAACTAATTTTGGAAGATATTGAATCAAGTTTCAAACTATGTCCGATATAGTTCCCAAGGCTACGCTCAATATCAGCGTTTTACTATTTTTCGGAATAAATTTTTTTCGGATTTTTCTTGGCAGAATAAATCTGGTAGAAAATTCGAGAAATTGGATTTTTCGAGAATAATCCCTTCTGAACGGAATTGGTAGCGAAAATCCTGTTAAGAAATTTGGTGAACAGGTCCAGATTAGGTCTAGAGGTCATGTGTTCGACAGAGAGCCTGTTTGACTCACTGACACTGCTGATACTACAGTCGTGGGTCCAGGGGCGGAGCCCCTGGCTAGGCGGAGAAGGCGAGCGAAGTTAGCCTGCCGGCTAGTGTATAATAAATGAATAAATATTTATTGTTTTATTATACATAAGTAGCTCTATACTTATGTATGATAAATACATAATTATTTATTGATTTATTATACATAAGTAGCTCTCATAACAAAGTATTCTATACTATATATGATAACAATATATGATGATTATAACTATAACACTATATGATAATATACAAAAACCATGATTTAAATCATAGTTCCCTTGAAATGAGTTTATTTTTTCTCATGTGAGTAAAAAACTCATTTCAAGGGTATTTTGATTATTTCTATTGATTTATAGTTTACCATAATAATTATGTGGTATAGTATATTACTATATCCACCAACTTTCACTGTGGTATGAATGTTATCACTATAGTTTATATACTCGTGAATTAACGTTGGTGAATGGCGTTGAATGAAGATGTGCTGGAGAAAACTTTATCTCAGCCACATAGAGAAGATGTATAGCTGACGTAAAAGAGTTAGGCGGTTTCATCTGTCTCTTGTACTTGATGTAACCTTCTAACAGCTGATGTAGAGCATCTATTTTTTTAAATCTTCTAGGCGTAGCGAAATGTCTAAATCTAATTCAGATTCGAATTTGGGACTTTTTTATTACGAATCAGATTTAATTTCTGTTTCATCCAACTTTTAGGCGAATGAGATCCTAAAAATTTTGATAAAATTCAACTCTAAACAAGAAAACAAACTTTCTGTTCTCTACAGTTCTATTCGATTCCCATCACGGTGTTAATATTACTTTCTTGTGTGTGTGATGTTAGAGCAAACAAGTTGAAATGTTTGTTCAACTCTTGAGCAGTTTTCTTATTGATTTGGGTAGGTGGCTGCAAAGGTCGACTTGGGATCATATTCATATCTGGGAAGAATAAAAACTCCACATCTCAAGACATCCTTACCTGAAGATATGAGAATTTTATTTATTGAAATATAAAATTCACTTTTTATTGGAATAAATGATAGAAACATTATCAATCGAATAGGAAGAAGAGGAATAAGTGGGAACTAGGTAGAACTCTTCCGCTTCTATTCGATTGATATTGTTTCTATTTATTGTTCATAATTTAATCAATCAATTGCATGTTTCTACTTTCGGACTATTTGAATAGATTAAAAGAGGTCTGTTTTAGGAGATATCCTGTTGTACTCTCAGTTGTAAATTATGATGATTATGATCCTATTCTCAAAAAATAATGGATAAAGGGACATTTCATTATAGGATCATGAATTATTAGGAGAGAAGTTTTTATAATGAATTTTTCAGGAGGGAAGTTTTTCCTACTATTTTTTTCTCTTCTAGTTTTACCAGTTCATATTTTATCAAAATTATTTCGTTTTTGCTCTGTTCAATTCTATTCACCATCATGAAACGTTTGAATTTTCTGAAGATGACCAGCATTCTATGAACATTCAGACGATTACAACTATCAGAAAGAGCAAAACCAATACGAAAGTGACTGACCTCCTCTCCTGGACACTCCACCTCTCATACATAACAAAGATTATCCACACTGGAGGAGGAGAGGATTGAGAAGAAGAAGAAGAAGAAGAAGAAGAAGAAGAAGAAGAAGAAGAAGAAGAAGAAGAAGAAATGTGCTCTATGCTTAAAGTACTCCACTGTATAATAATATTGCACAGCAGCATAGGAATAATGGCTCGTACAATTTTGTTGTTACTTCAAGCTTTTGTCTGGCATGTTTTTGTTTCGTTTTCTCAACACAAGAACAGAATAGAAATAAAGCAGTATGACAATAGCAGTGTAGACAAAATTTTCCATTCTTTTTCGCCGCTATTGCATATTTATGACGGTTGGAATAAGAAGAAGAGCGGGATGAAGAATATAGAGAGGTAAAAGAAGAAGAGGAGGAAAAAAGAAGAAGAAGAAGAAGAAGAAGAGAGGAGGAGGAGGAGGAAGAAGAAGAAGAAGAAAAAGAAGAAGAAGAAGAATTGAAGAAGAGGAAGAAGAAGTAGAAGAAAAAGAAGGAGAAGAAGAAGAAGAAGAAAAGAAGAAGAAGTAGGAAAATGAATAGGGGAGAAGAAGAAGAAGAAAGGAGAAGCAGAAGAAGAAGAATGAGATAAGGAGGAGAGATTGAGAAGAAGAAGAAGAAGAAGAAGAAGAAGAAGAAGAAGAAGAAGAAGAAGAAGAAGAAGAAGAAGAAGAAGAAGAAGAAGAAGAAGAAGAAGAAGAAGAAGAAGAAGAAGAAGAAGAAGAAGAAGATGAGAAGAAGAAGAAGAAGAAGAAGAAGAAGAAGAAGAAGAAGAAGAAGAAGAAGAAGAAGAAGAAGAAGAAGAAGAAGTGGAAGAAAAAGAAGGAAAAATGAATAGGGGAGTTGGAGGGATGAAGTAAAAGAATAAGGAGAAGCGGAAGGATATTGTAAAGAAGGAGAAAAGAAGAAGAAGAAGAAGAAGATCAAGGAAAAGTAGAAGACGAGTTAATCCTTTTTAGTCTTCTACCCCATAAACAAAAGAAGAAAGGAGATGAAAAAGTTGCCTTTTTGACTCCTTCAAGGAAGAAGGAAAAAAAGAAGAGGAGGAGGATGAGAAGAGGAAGAAGAAAAGAAAAAGGTTGAGGAAAAGAAAAAGTAGAAAAGGAATAAAAAAGAAATAAGAGGGAACGAAGGAAGAAGAAGAAGAATAGAAGAGGAGGAGGAAAAAGAGAAAGAGTTGGTCCTCTTTCCAGTCTTCTTCTCCATAAACGGTAAGAATAAGACTAGAGAGAAGAAAAAAGTTGCCATTTCGACTCCTCAAAGTGTGTTATTATTTCGGAGTAGAAGTCCAACTAGGGTACTGTTGTTCCAAAAGTAGTATTGTTAAAGTACCGAAGTGCATAATCTCATCTAGATTTATTTTGTACCGATATTGTGGGTGTGTGTGTTGTATTGGAGAGTTCAGACGTCAATAATGCAGTGCAATTCTTGGAGGTACTGTACTCGAGGTTTGTGATACTCAAGGCTAAAATTTTGAAAATTCGATGTCACCGGCGGTTCGTGCCCACGGAGCAGGTGAAGTGCTGTACAGTAAAAGATACGGGCACTTCACCTGTTTCGTGGGTTCGAGCCGCCAGTGTTCGATGTGTTACCCATGATACAGTTATGGTGTTTGTTGTGAAGTGGAATTCATGAAAATGTTTATGAAACTTATAAATTTATATAGTAGGCTATAGTGTTCCTTTCTAGAGGTCTACACTAGAAGCCTAGAAACTTATTTCTATACGGCGTTTTTGTGGTGTAGTCAATACTTTGTATAGTCTGTCCAAGCAAAGAAGAACCACTGGCAAGATGAGAAAATGACTCCAGCTCGGTCAATATTGGTTCAAAAATGATAAATTTGGTCTCAATTGTAGGAAACATTCTAATCTACAATTTAAGACCAAATCAATAATTTAGGTGAGAAAATGACTCGTGCTCGGTCAATATTGGTTCAAAAATTATTATTGATCTGGTCTCAATTGTAGGATATATTCAAATCTACAATTTAAGACCAAATGAATAATTTTTGAACCAATATTGACCGAGCTGGAGTCATTTTCTCATCTTGCCAGAGGCTCTTCTTTGCTTGGACAGACTATACAAAGTATTGATACTGAAGTTCATCATTGATACACAATCGAACAGAAGGAAGCTCATTTGAGAATTCCAAAAATCGGGAGAATAAAAGTATTGGCTCTTTGAAAATGAATGCTTTATTTTCATTTCTCATTAATTGAATTTGAAAAATATCTGAACTGAGTTTCAATGTTCTCAAAATGTTAAATCGTTGAGTAATCGTATCAGCTTATTTCTAATATAATGGTGATCCATGAGCATCGCAAACGTGTAATATTCGATCTCAATTCAATTTATTTACATAAATGTCATTGACAAAAGTCATAAAGATATTCCATCATTCATACATAATACAATACATACGATACTTAACTTTATACACCTACAAAGTAATCATAATTCTAGCAAAACAAATTTCCAAACTAAAGTAATGTGATTAAAAATATCCTAATGCAATGATTGCAATTAGTCCAGGGAGCCTTTCTTGAATCAAAAGTTAGTTTATTTTGAATTCATAAGACGAATAATAAAAATTAATTTACTAAATCTTGCCAACATTCATTTATTAAACAGTTTTTCAGTTTTGATCTGAATATGCTGAATGATTGTGCCTCTTTTAAATGGGATGGCATATGGCAACGAGTTTTATGCCCGATTTTTCCAACACATAAAATTTGACAAATTCCTAACACTCAAATTTGAGGGACCCTCAAGTTTACTACATTTCCTATACTTATAATTTAAAATGTAAATGTCAGCTGTTTATCAAAATTTGAGGGTCCTCAACTTTGAGTGTGCGTGGAAAAACCCGGCATATAATAAGACTTTTGCTGAGTGCTTGATTTGTAGAATGTAGTTCGATGGGGTTCAATTCTGATTGTACTCCTTGACCTTGTGTAATGATTATAAATGTTGGAGCCCATTAGCCAGTTACCCTTGTACTTGAAAGCGAAGATAGGCCAAATAATAAATGTTTCTTAATATTAGGGTTATATTAATAGTAAATTTATCTATATTTAACAAGGAGTTTCAAGAAGATAATCTCCTTGGTATTTGAGTGTAATTATTTGATACCTACCTCCCTACCATAGAAAAGTCATACTCTTTCTAGTATGTGAGATGAGATCCTTCTAAATATGAATTGAGGTAGGCGAAGGTAGGACAGAGTTATTATTCATCATCTTATTACACGTATTGACCTTTGAAGAGTTGAAATAATGATAGTAGAGAGAGTACACATCTTGGAATACTGTAATTATTGATAAAAGTGCTGGATAGAAGTAAAGGATTGGAATGTCAATGTTCTCTAGGCAGGACAAATGAGAAGATGTTGTTCTAGAAACTGAAATGAAAAAGGAGGGGAAGCAGGAATGAAAAAGAATAAAAGAGGAAAATATTGAAAGTAAGGGGAGTTAAATTGGAGGAAGTAGGACGAGAAGAAGAATGTACAGTATATTATAAGTAACTGTTAACGGTTAAGATAGTATTAGAATAAATGGTGACAATTATTAGTGTTGAGATGAGCATTGAAGCTGCAAATTACATGACAGAGTACATTGTTTATAATATTTATTGGGAGGAATAAAACTCTAACTCTAATAAACTCTAACTCTAATAAACTCTAACATAACCCATAACCCATAATAAAACTCTAACATAACCCATTATTTTGGAGTAGAAGGAACACAGCTAGAAGGAGTAGTTTATGATGGAACTATCAAGAACAAATTGGGCGAAGGCAAGTATGAAATATTTAAGGATATGATCTGTATCAAAAATAATTATTCTGATACACTGATTTTTTTTGTTTGTCAATGGCGCAACAGCCCTATGTAGGGCCTAGGCCTACCAGCTGGTTGCCAGTTTCATATTCACCAAACTATACAGTCCGTCCAAGCAAAGAAGACACCCCGGCAAGACGGGAAAACGACTCCAGCCCGGCCAATACCGGCCCAACAGCCATAAATTCTCGAAGGAACCCACAGCCCCCGAACCAACACCGACCGAGCTAAAGCCACCCCCACCCCGCCAGAATGCCCACTCAGCCCGGACAGAAAATACAGAAGGCGAATAATCATCAACCAGGATAGAGGTAACGTGAGGTTAGCACGTCGATCCTCTCAACCATAAGCCAGTCTTCACAACCAAGTGAAGATGCAGAACACCTCTGAATAACATGCAGTTAATCAGTTAGAGTGTAATACAACATTTTCTATTCCTCCAGAAACGGGAAACGGGACTGTCTTCACTAACGACAGCCAATCTCCCAAAGGAGGAACTGATACATTGATTCAAAATGTAATATTGTAATACAATAGTAAAGGATTCGGGTTCAGGATGAGAGGGAACTAGGGAAAAGCGAGGAGGGAAATGAGAAACAGTGGAGAAGTTGTGTAGAATATACCGAAGTATAGTATGAAGAGAAGATACAAATACCATATGGACGATATAAAAAGGGCGAGGAAGGTGAAAAACAACATCTAATACTTAAAAAATAAAAATAAAAGAAGAACAATAACCAGAAATATTTGAAGAAGAATAAGAAGTAAGTAAGGAAGAAGGACTACCACAAAGGTAAGAAGGAGGAGTTGAAAATGAAGAGAAAAGTATTGTGGAAAAAGGAAAGGAATGCAGGAGGATGAGGGAATCCTGATAAATGCTTGAAAATAAATATATGAATAAGGTGAGAAGAAGATAAATATGAGATGAAGAAGAAGAAGATGAAGATTTTAGAAGAGGAAAGAGGAGAAGGAGGTCGAGATTTTAGAAGAGGAAAGAGGAGGAGAAGATAAAGATTATAGAAGAGGAAAGAGGTGGAGAAGATAGAAGAAGAAGAAGAAGAAGAAGAAGAAGAAAAAGGAAAAGGAAAAGAATAGAAAGAGCAGTGGCATAAGCAGAAGAGTGACAGTGTGGTATGGTGAGTGACAGGCCTAGTGACCTCTTTATTCGAGCAGGCAGCTGTAATTAATATTTTTCTTGAATTAATTATTTCTCTGTCGCTGCTCTCGCATATCCGCTTTTGCGGATTTAAACCAAAATGGTGGAGAACCTGGACTTTCAATTTCAAATTGACGATGGAAAAGAGAAAATTTTCCACGAATTGATCACTGGTTGAAAAGAAATAATTATTATTGTTTTTGAGAGCTAGAAGGAGGTAGGAATATTGTGTTTTTCATTCTAGGTGAAATTATTTCTCCCAAAGTGGATGACTTGAAGGAGAATCTGGGTAAATGACTTGAAAATGAGAAATCAATAAATGAGATTAAAAAATAATAATGAGAATATTATTGTGCAATTGCAGTGCAGGACCCAATTAATGACTAGAATTGTTTATTAGAACTATAGGTTGAGCCTCAAGAGTCTTCACAAAAGGAGTTTATCCTTTCTCAAATTTGCTTCATTGGTAGATCTTTTCAGCCTCTTGGCATTTTCAGGGCTATAAAAATTAGTGGTTTGAAGATTGATTGATTAATTATAAAATCCTTTGCCAGGAGTTCTATATGGCAACATCAGAATCGAATTACATTGTTACAAAATATGATATAAACAAAATTAAAAACTAAAAAATAACATTAACAAAACGTGAGATATTAGTTACTTTATTTTGAGAGTAAAAACAGCAAGTATTTAGAGGAAAAACACCTAATAAGCATTATTATGATTGAGAAGGTGGCTCTTGTATTTTTTAGGACATTTCCACTATCACTATATCATTATCACTTTATCAATTTTCAGTATCACTTTGCAAGCCGCTATCACTAGCTGATATTGGCATCTATCAGCCATAACTAGCCCCAATTTGATAAAACTCACTGAAATTTTTCAATTAATTATTTATTTATTTATATTGGAGGCAACGGGTTTAATATCAGTGTGCACATGAATATTTTCATTGGAAAAAAACTATGAAATACTATTCAACATAATCTACGGACTGTGAAAATTGACCGTTAAAGTATAGTATTGATCGATGAACAAACTTCCTATTGTGCCATGCTAAATGACGTAATTTTACGGTGGATGAATTCAGTTTACTTTCGCTTCAGTTAAAATCTACAGTTTTAACCAAGATGATTTCCCCAAATAGTCTAGTCGAGCAAGGAAAACATTCCAGCAAGATGGGAAAATGACTTAAGGTCGGTCAATTTTGAGCCAACAATCATTAATTTGGTCTCAAATTGTAGAGCAGAATGGTTTCTACAATTTGGAATCAAATTTATAATATTTGAACGAATATTGACCGAGCTGGAGTCCTTTTCTCATCCTGCCAGAATGTCTTCTTTGCTCAACCATACCAATTTTTCAGTGTTATTCGTCTAGCATATTGGGTTCCCTATTTAGGTCCATGTCGTCTTTTTCTAGGCTACCCTAGGACTTGAATAAAAAATCGAGACCAGATCTGGCAACAGCTTCCCGGATTGGAAAGTGAAATAACCACTCGATGATAGCATGGCGTCACCAGGTTATTATCAGCTGATGAAGCGAGCATCAGCATCAGCTGGTTACACATGGTTGGAGCAAACCGAGAAGACACGCGTTACAATATAAAGTATATCTTCAGGCGTGTCTTCTCAGCTTGCGCGAACTATGCCTTCGCTGCGCTTGACCTCCTTAGCAGTCAAGTTCAGCATTGGTCCACAAGTAGTCTGTCCAAGCTAAGAAGACAATCTGACAAGATGAGAAAATGACTTCAGCTCTGTCAATATTGGTTCAAAAATTATAAATTAGATCTTATATTGTATATCAGAATGATTTCTACAGTTTGAGACCGAATTTACAATTTTCGAACCAATATTGACTGAGCTGGAGTCATTTTCCCATTTTACCAGAATGTCTTCTTTGCTTGGACAGACTATAACTCGTCCTACACTTTCTTGTGGTTTCGCTGTTATTACCATTCTTCATCTTCCTGTTCCTCTTTCTTCACTATAATTTTACTTTAATTCCTCATAATTTGCTTGTTATCTTGCCCCTACTCTGCATTTCTTCTTATTTTTCAATAAGTCGTGTTCCAATTCCAGTTTAATTTCAACTCTTTCATAGACTTTTTTGTAGTGTATGTCATTGATATTTTTACGAAACACTTCGAAGTAAATAATTCTATATTTCAATTGATATATTTCTATTTTTCAAATAATACAATTTCTCAATTGTTGTGAATTTTCCTCCTCCATTCATCTGAATAATCCTGTATCTTCCCTTTTCTTCCTTTTTTTGTCTTGAATTTATTCTTTGTCTCTTTATTTTCAAATCTTTTCTTATAAGTTTTTATTATGTATTCTTTTCAACCTCTTTTCACCTGATGTAGGCCTACTCTAACACGATAACTATAATATCTATCAAATACCATTCATTAAAATAATTTGTTACTGAACGTAATCTACGTAATATTATACTTCTTACAGCATTCATTTCATGGTTTGCTTTGTTTGTATGTAGACCATAATGATTTGTAGCATAATAACATGTAGCTTGAATCATAGCTTAAAGTTTCTGTCTCGATATTCTGTGAAATATTGTTATTGTTCTTACTTTTCCATTCCTTCTCACAAACCTATAATGCACTGGCGAATCGTGCCCATGAAACAGGTGAAGTGCTGTACGTAATAGATACGGGCACTTTGCCCTATTTTGCCTCTATTTTTGTCTAATAATTCATTATTCATCTGCGATACTAAGATGTTTTAAAAATTGTAAATTACTTTCAACTGTTACTAAACTTTAAGTTATTCTCTCGATTTGCGGCTTCTTTTTAATTATTTCTCGTTACTTCACTGCTTTCACTATCATCCTCACCATCACCATTTTTCTCTCATCACCTTCTCTTGTTATGTATTCTCTCCTTAAGAGAATAAACCTTAGTCTTCGACCATTTAATCAGCTGACAACCTTTTTAAAGAGCACCTTTCCTTCGATATTCGCACCACATGCACGAACGCACTGCACTTTCGTGGGAAAATCTTCAGTCTCCCTCACACACCCACTTTTCCTTTTCCTCTTCTCATCCTCCTCCTCTTCATCCTCCTCCTTTATTTCCGGCGTCCTCACAGTAAATATCATTAACCTACAAATCGCTAAGTTATTCTCGATCAGAACTAGAAGAACTTGTCTGGTAAAATATTCGCTGGCTCAAAATTCAGGTTGGGAACCACAGTCTCTGTTTAGTTTTAAATATCTTGTTTTTTTTAGTGGAACTTTCACACCAATAATGGAGTTGATTGCACTTTCTATCAAGGACAGTGTGAGAATACAATTAATGATCACTTTTCATTATAAACGATCACTTTTTGTTATTTTGTGAAGTGTTTCGGTTTCATTATTATATTAGTTGATATAATGTTTTGAATTCAAAAAATCTATTATTTGAAATTGCTGAAAGAACTATAACCATGGTTTTCCATCTAGTGAAAATTACTAGGTTATATGCTGGCGAAGTGGAACAACCCTTGGGTCTCCCCACTACTGAAAGCCATACGCTAAATAAATAATTCAATATTATAAACCGTTTGATTTATTACTATTTGTACTATATCAGTCAGAAAGTGTAGAATAAGAATAACTAATTTTTTCTATTTTTATTAATTCATTTCTATTTTCTCTTGTATAAGGTTCATGAAGTATCATAAATAAAGATAAGGATGATATTCGATGCAGGATATGAGATAAGAACAAAACGAAAATAATGGAAGCTGAGAACGGTAAAAACAATCTGTAGTTGTTTATTATGATGAATCTCCATGTGCATTTCCAATGTTCTATCAAATTCGGTTAGTAGAGAAATAGGCCATTCATTTCAACATTCTTGAATTCATGAATGGAATTGAGATGAATTGATTTAGTTTAACTGAATGATAAATATCCTACCTCCTAGATAAACTGACATTGTGTTATTGTTTAACTCTCAGTTATTCGCCATTCAGTTAACGGTATCAGTATTTGGTCATTCTTCATATAGTACGAGATATCGAATTTTCAATGAGACAACTCATTTAAATACAAATCTGGCTATTCTTTCAGTAGCTTAGTATAATCAATAAGGATTCTAGGATTTCTATTCTATTAGGACTTCTAGGATAGGAGAGTTCTATTATTCTATGGTATAATTGACCACGGTGTATCTTCTATAAACTGTGGTATCGTCTTATTATTGACTTTCGATAGAATCGGACATTCAATTCTCGATGGTACTATTATCAGTCAGTTATTGAATTTACGATATGTTATGTCCAATGAGAAATGATGTCCCATACTTCACTCTCTATAGTATTGATTATTTTCCGAACATTGAATTCTTGATAGTATACTCGTATTTATCATACAAATCTATTAGACACTATTATCAGTCATTGAATTCACGATACGAAATGTTCTATGAGAAATGATGTCCCGTACTTCACTCTGGATTGTATTGATTATTCCCCATAGGATAGCAGGTAGGGAAAGTGTAAAGTTTGAAATTCTTTCGATAGTATTGATAATTTTTCATAGGATAGTAGGCCGTCAGTGATGTAGTATTGGAAAGTGAAAAGTTTGAAATAGTATAGTCTGTCCAAGCAAAGAAGACATTATAGCTAGATGGGGAAATGACTCCAGCTCGGTCAATTTTGGTTCAAAAATTATCAATTTGGTTTAAAATTGTATAAAACATTCCAATCTACAATTTGAGTTCAAATTCATAACTTTTGAATCAATATTGATTGAGCTGCAGTCATTCTCCCATCGTGCCACAATGTCTTCTCTGCTTGGACAGACTATAGTATACAGAAAGTGAAAATTTTGAAATAGTAGAAGAGTTTCTCCCCTCTAATGAGTACTGATTGCTGCTGTCAGCCTAATTGAAATTTATTCGGGTGGATCTGACGCGTTGGTGTGTGAAATACATTGAAGGGGTTGGGGGGGCGCAGCCTCTCAGCAGGCAATCTTTTAATTGTGAAAGTGGACTTGTGTGTCGAAGGTTAAAAATGGTGGAAACTCGATCTGTGTGCATCTTAATCGACTTCTTCTCTTTCTCTATCACTCTTCTATCCTTGATGCTCTTTCTAGTTTCATTTTGATCTGACTTTCGGCCTCGGATAGGTTGGGCTTGGTGTTTGAATAAACTCTCGTATAGCCTCACGAAAGATTGGTATAGCCAGGGCCCTCGCGTGGTTTATTGGCAGTTCCCCCTCATTACCAGACGAATGTAATCCAACATATTATAATATATCATAGTATATTCAAAGCCAAAAACGCTTTCAGCTGCCTTGCATGTTCACAATTTTCTCATAAGCAGTCCCAATGTTGCATGTGGTATGGCAAAAAGGACTATAGGGACTTGCTTATTTTAAAGTATCCCAACGTATTGTTTCGTATTTTTAAGTATTGGATACGTGATAAGCAAAAGGCATTGATAAAACTTAACTACTAATTGTAGGCTACCTACATTGAGAAAAACTGTCACAATGTACCGTACTTTATCATTCAAATATTAAATTTTCAACTATTGATTTATTTATTTCATTAGTTCGCTTGAAAGCACGTAAGAAGGAAGGGAATAATAAAATTTCCAGAGAAAAATAATGGGAATCATCATAAATATTTGATTTCACTGGAAATGAAGATGTTTTAACAAAAAATCGGAACTCAATAACAAGCAAATTAAAGATTTCAGCCATTTTTTCTGCTCTACCCAACTTTCTTGAATAACATTCGAAATAGCCAGCAGATGGCAGTAGCAATAGGGTGACTTGCTCAGACTTCCATTGGACACGCCTCCAAGCTCCGCCTATCATCAAAATGGCCGAAAACATCGATTAGACAAGTTTCTAAATTGAACCAGTAGATGGCAGCAGTTGATGGATGATGTTCAAGATTTGACTTGGACACGCCTCCATGCCCCGCCTGCTCTTTTCTTATTGGTTGACAGTATTTCGTGATTTCTGTCTTAGAAAATGGCCGCTAGAAAGAAAATTATGGATGGTGTATCATAAACAAAACACTACGCTGATTTACTATCGACGATCTTGTGCTAATATTTTATTTATGTATTTAGGCTAGTAAGATTCTATCAAGTTAGTATTTGAAGAATTTATTTATAGAAGTTAGACCCAGTTTCACTTCTATTTTGTAACTTAGGCCAGTACTAGACTTCAATAGTTTTATGCTGTATGAAATGAGATGAAAATATGATTTTGCATTCCTATATTATACTCATTAATTATATTTCTTATACGATGAATATAATGAAATAGAACTCTTCATGATCTAATACCGACCTTTTGCCAGAAAAAAGTTTGAAAAACTACAACAGTTCGGTAAGAATATTAGGGAGAAGTTGTTATCGGAAACTAGCTGGTGATTGATCGACAGAGTGTAAGGTGGTTGTCAGCCAACAATAGAATTAAATTGAAGATGGGAGTTTCTTGGCTTGCTTCATATCGTGGTTTTCCAATTGATCAATTCATTATGATGATTGAGTTTATGCAGAGGAAATAATTCCTTGTGGATTGTTGGTAACATAGGTAAAATAGGTTGTTGATAAAACAGGGTTTTTATCAAATTGTGAAGAAATTATTCAAATAGCCCAATTAAAATTTTTAAAATTCCTGTTTTGCATCATGTCGCACACTCCGCACACCCTTCGCGAGGGCCCTGAGTGCTGCCTCGCTATTGTAGAATGGAATAGATAATATTTATCAATTTATTAGATATAATACAATGATACTTATAGGTAAAACCACATACACGAGTCCAAATCGTCTTTTTCCAATTTTGATGAGAATATTATTTAAATAGTCTAACGAAGGAGAGAGTAAGTCTCACGAGATAGAATTAAAAAATTATTTCTCCCTCTTTACTCAGATTTTAGCAACCTAATTCTACATATTTTTCTTATATTACCTTCCTTATTTTTCGGCTTTTGTCCGATTGTATTAGATTTCACTATTCTTTTTTCCATACCTAGCTGACTCTGTTCATGGAGCAAATCAAAGATCGCTGCTATGAATCGTTGTTTCCTGATTGGATTCTGTTTAACAACATTTTTCCAGACTGTTTTACAGGTTTTATTGAAAAGGATTGTAAAAAAGCAATCCAAGCAGGGTTAGTAACGTTTTTTTTATCCAAACAAAAAGTGTCTCAGTAAAATATAATAATTATATTATAGCCTACAATTATTACTGTCCTATTGATAATTTTAATACAATTATTGCCCTATGATTTGAATTATCTATTCCTCCAGTTCTGTATTCTCTAGCTTCCTCTCCTCTCTTGATATAGTTCTTGCTTCCTCCTTCCGTCTCCTTCGTCCTAGTCCTAGTTCAACTACCATAGAACGGTTTATTTATTCAGGATGCTATAGGACCAAGGAAGCTCACAATTTCTTCATTCGGTCCACATCTTTTTTTAGTTTACTCTTCCTCTTCCTTCTTAATTCGGCTTTATCTGGGTTTGTTTTTTAAATGTCTTCTAGGCTCTTTCTCCTTCATAATTACTTTCATCAGTTCAGCAAGGTTGGTTGGTATTTTTTCTATTATATTGTAGGTCTCTTCCTACTTTTCTTATTCTTTTCCTGTCCTTTCATCAATTCGTAGTCATTAACTTGCCTTCTCCCACGTTTTTCTTGAATTATTTCTGTTCTTTCTTCTTCTTCTTCTTCTTCTTCTTCTTCTTCTTCTTCTTCTTCTTCTTCTTCTTCTTCAACTTCTTCTTCTTCTTCTTCTTCTTCTTCTTCTTCTTCTTCTTCTTCTCCTTTCATCCTTATTTTTAGTTTCATTCAAATCTCCATTCGTTTTTCTCTTAATATGTTAATTATATTATTAGTCTTTTCCTACTTTCCTTATTATTTTCCTGTCTTCCCTTCAATTCATCGTCAATTACTTGTTTTCTACTTCTTTCTCTTTGTTTTCACCTCTTCCTCCATATCCTTACTATTGGCTTTATTCAATTCTCCATTCGTTTTTCTCTCACGAATGCTCTTTTCCATTCATCTGTATAAAAATCTTCTTATGTCTATTCCTTCTAAACTCCCATATTTCCCTCTTCTTCCTTTTCCTCTTTACTCATCTCTAACCATTCGTACTTTTTGTTTCTTCTTCGTATAATATTCTTCTTGTTCAATCTTCCCTTATTGGCAACGAAACTCAATCCTTCCACCCTTCCATCTTCTCTTTATTTTCCTCTTCTAAAGCTCTCTCACCTTCTTTCCCTCCTCGTCTTCTTCTCTTTTCTGTCTTCTTGTCCCTTTTCCTCCTTCTCTCCAGTTCTTCCGTTCCAGCATCCTGTCCTTGCTTCGTATCTAGTCCGTCCTTCACTCACTCATGTGGATGACCTTCCGATTCTATTATTAGAGAGATTAGATCCTCCTATTCCTCTTTTTCTATTTGTGTAGCCGAACTTTCTCCCATTGAAATGGAAATGAAGTCGGCCGTTGTCATTTTGTAAACAAGTTGGGTTTTTCTTTCGACGCCAGTAGACTATAATATGTGTGATGGTGGATCATTTATTAGGAGACGTGTTGTTGAATAATTTATCTAATTTGGATGATATTTTTCTATGATGCATTTGGGTGTAATGAAATTTTATTTGAACACCGTACTAGTACTGTACTTTCTAGAAAGATTAATTTTGAATCTGTGATTATTTGTAGCCCTGAAAACTTACTACAAGTCAATAAATTGGATACTTTTAACATGTTATTGAAACTTGTGATATTGATTCGAAAATTTAATGAATTTTTTTGTGATGTGATCGAATTATTCTAATATTTCTGAGAGGTTGCAATCACGCTAAATAGCTAATTGCAGAGGTAGATTTCAAGGTTAGTTAGTTAATCTAGTTTTGACTCCAAACAATTCAATAGAATCGAATAAGTTTTGACTTCAATCTCTTGAGTAGGTCCCAATAAGTCTATTTACTCAATTTAGTACTTCGAACTGGTACCGTATCCTACTTTTGATAGAAATAAAATACTGATTCCTTTGGAAATAAGAATATTTAACACAATGTCAGATTTAACTAAGATATACAGTTAATTTCTATACATATTCATCTTTAACGTTTGCTGAACTTTTATCGGTAGATTCTCTAATTTTGTTCTTTCTTTTGTGTGTTTCAGATCGAACTGCTTCTTTCCGGACACTTCTTTGGTTATCCACAAACAGCCTAATCTCATGAATGTGTCGTCCCAGTTATGAAACAATAGCAAGCAATGGAGTTGGACTTTGACAAAGTGGGTCTATGACAAACAGTATTTCCAGTGTAACATATTTTCAACTTGAAACTATTTACGATATTCTTGATGGACTTTAACAGAATGTGTCTGTAAATGAGAGTCTACTAGAGTGATATGTTCTCTACTTGACATTAATCTGCAATCTTTGTGATATGGAACAGTTCTCGTCGAAAAAGAGAGTGATTCGGTGATTTTGAATGGGTTTCTCAAGTTAGCAGATAGAATCTGCACACAGAATGGAGGCAAAAGTGGTCCGAACCAATGGAGTGGAGCCAGTCCACAAACAGCAGCATAGCTACGACTCGGGAGCGTATATAGAGTGGCCAGGCGAGGATTCTGCTCGGGAAGATGTCGAGCCGAAATTTGCCAGCAATGTTACGGGGGAATTTGTGACTGTGGTCGCTGTTGAACCAACTTCAGCTGCAAATGTAGAACCCCAACCTTCAGCTTATGTTACTGTGCTAGCTATTGGAGATGGTCCCACCAGTGTTATCCCACCTGTTGAGGATGATGCAGAAGATGTACTTGTTTATAGGTTGCCGGGAGAGAGGTTAGGGTTTGCGTTGAAATTTGAAGGCGGTTTGAAAACTACTGAAAATGTTGGAAAACTTTATATCCAATCTTGTGCTCCAGACAGTCCAGCTTCCAGAACTAAAGCATCTTGGGGACCTTTAGGGGCTGGAGATGAGGTTTTGGAAATTGATGGTCAGAAAGTATGTGAAATGACACGTATTGATTGTGTACGTTTACTGAAAGAATCTAATGTTGTAATCAAATTACGTATCAGACCATTACACAAAGATGTTGTTGCAGTAGAGAGTAATGCAAACGATTCATCCCCTCCCCCACCACCTATACCCCCAAGAAAAACACCCAGGAGAAACTCAACAGCTAAAGAGAAACCTGCCATAGTTTGTCCACCAGACGGTTTTGGGGATTTGGATGCAACAAACGTGAAAGTGAATGGTAACAAGGTGGAGGATAATCTATTGCCAGAAGCAGAAGTCTACATGGATCTTATAGCGAAAGAAGCTGAAATACCTTTCGAATCAGAATCCGACGACACTGGAAGTAGTATATCAACAGTGGTAGATCGTTTGTCATCGAATTCGAGTTTCTCAGATGTTAGATCAATCACATCACTCGACATAACTGCACCACCCACACCAACAGTAACTACTGCAACCACTTTTGATTTGGATCGTGTTCTGGAGCCGTTCTTGCAGTTGGAGAGGGAGTTTTCATCCAGTGCCACATCCGTTGAGAATTCGCTGTTCACCAAGCTAGTAGCGCTGACCGAGTCACAACAGTCGCATGTAACTGTTTCAAGGAAATCTTCAGCTAGTGTGAATGATGACGAGGCGTTGCAGCCTCCGGAAAACTTCAAAGATTCGCCGGAAAATGTAGCGATCGATGAGAAGGAGGAGGGGGAAGAGGACTGCGGAATTGTGATGAAACCGAATCCGAGAACGGTGCACAATGTGAATTTAGAGAATACGGAGGCCCCAGCTCTTCCCCCAAAACCAACCCCCAGAAAAGATTTGAAATCAAAATTCAAAAGTGGGAAAAAACGTCCCCCACCTCCCCCTCCTCCCCGCTCCGATCGTCCCCTCTGTCCCGATCCAGAATCGCCCCCAGTAAAAGATTCCGACGAACAGAACTACGACGAGGAATCTGAATCTGATCATCTCCCTCGTTTAATCGATTTTGTGCCGAAAGATCGTACCGATGTGGTGGTGCCCAATGCTATTCATCCCGACACAAATCAGCTGGATCTTCTGATACAACAGAGGCGGCTTCTGGATTTGATCAGTTCCAAGACGGAGTCGACAATGGACTCCCGTAGCGAAGCAGAGGCTGACTCCTGGTATCCGTGTAACGAGCTGGATACAATCGGTGAAATGGATGAGGAACAACAGCTGCCTTCATTCATGTAAGTAGAGACTGATCTGAATTTTAGTGATTTTTATTCAAAATATAACCACCACAAGTTGAATATTAGAAACAAAAATTCGTTGAAAAACTAAAATTACTATCATAGGCTTATTATTTATTCTCAATTGCTGTTTTGGAGAATTATTGAGCTGTCGAGAACAAGAAGTTATCAAATAACTCATTATTGAATTGGGAAGTTGACAGAAGAAAGTTATTTTGAATAATTATTGAATTGTCGAGAAGTTATCAACTCATTCTCATTCCACTCATTATTGAATTAATAAGTTGACAGAATAAAGTTATTTTTAATTTCGACCTGTCTTTCTGTTGTAAATGATTATCTGTTAAATTGGTTTAAAGCGGTAATTAAAAAGTTGAAACATTATATGAAAACAGTTAGATCCAATTGAATGAAATTTATTGAACTCCTATCTTCTAAAAGCTAGAGATTAAAAAATATTCACAAATTACTGACTTTAGTTGCAGAGCTACCCTGTTCTGCAACTCTTTGTAAATAAAAATAAGTCCTCATTCTAGAACTTCTTCAAGAATATTTATTTATATTTATTTATTTATTCAGAGATACAATTTAGTCTAAAATTGTTTTGGATTAGGAATCGTATGTTCCAAAAATAGACTTATAACCTGTAGCTTATGATTTACTCTCGAATATTGAACAGGATTTGAATCTCTGACTCATCGGGATCACTGGAAGAGAGTTTTAATTCGCCTTCAAGGTACAACATTCTACAATAAATCGAGAAAAAATAGAGATTTCTTGATTTCAATTTTGAAGTAAAAGATTTATAAAAAATGAATTTTTAAAAGATGGAGTATTGTAGGTTCAGGATTTCAACGACATAAATGAAGAACATTATATGAAAGGCAGATTCATTCATTTAAGTACAAATTTTATTTATTTATTATCGAACAATATGGAAACAAGAGGACATGCCCAGATATGTTTCCTTAACTCAAATATAATATAAAATCAATGATTTAAGCACTTTACAATCGAAAATAAAAATAGAAAACAGAGTAACTTAGAATGTAAGAAAATAGAAGATACAGTAACACAATAATACAAAATTGAATACAATATTTATAGGATATTTATTTATAATATAATGAAATAATATTTATTTTGAATGCAATATTTATAGGAAATAGATAAACAGGCAATCGCCCAAAACTTCTTCACCTCTGGATAAAGTATAAATAAAGTCCACAATTAACGGTATATTCAAATTTCTGTTTCTGCAAAAGGTTTCCACTCCAAGAAAATATAATCTGGAATTGATGCTATAAAAATTTAATGTTAATCAATAATTAAGATTCGAAATTTAATAAAGTTCTACCAGTACACATGGTGAATACATGGTGATATACCGTATTTAAAATAAAAAGGTCTCTCACTTTAATCTATTATAATTTTCTAATAATTTTGCAGTTGTCCATTTCAGTAGATAATATTATTATCAATATCCCAAGCGTTCGTTTGAAAGTCTCCCTCGCCTCAAAATTCATGTTTTACTTTGATACCATTACTTCCATAAACAACGATAGCACACTATGTACATAATAGAAGACATTGTATTCCGCCAACGGCCATACCACGTTGAATACACCGGTTCTCGTCCGATCACCGAAGTTAAGCAACGTCGGGCGTGGTCAGTACTTGGATGGGTGACCGCTTGGGAACACCACGTGCTGTTGGCATTCTCTTTTTTTATTTTTTATTAGCTTCTGATTCTATTTAACGAAATCAGGAAACAATTTTTTTTAATTAGTTGAATATAATACGGTGGCACAGTAATCGAAATTGGAATAGGGGGGCTCTGGGTTTTGAAAAGGCAATGAAAAATCATTCCTTTTATTGTATATTAATATGATCAAAATAATAAATGAATAACTTAGGCTATTTGGCTATACATTATAGTATCAACTTTCAAAATCTGACGTCCTTGATTGACAAAATGCAACAAAATAATGAATAGAGCAAGAATCTATTGAGTAATTGAGCGAGAAATTCAGCAGTTAACATAACATTTTATATATTTAACAGTTGTAAATACTGTAACAATTTCACTTATAAGTTATATTCAATGGTTTTATGAATTTATAATATTGTTCTGTGCTTTTTACTTCCAAAAATACTTAGCTGAACTGAAATTTTCCAATTAAATATATTCTACTAGATTGTAATTCTTTAAACTACAATTTCAAAAAATTACAATTCTTCACTACAGTTTCAAAAAATTACAATCACAATTTATTCGCTACTAATGTCTCTAGACTCTTCTTTATTTGTATAAAATACATTTTTGATTATCTCTCATTGAGTTTGGCTCAAGGATTATCCCTCCTTGTTGAGTTTCGAAGCAAATACTTATGCTGTACAATTTAGGGAATAGTTTTAGAGAATATAGAAAACCGTTTGCTCTCTACTAAATAACTAACTTCTTCCTGTGAGTCTCATATGATTTTATCAATCTCTAGAAGGAACTACAAAAATAATAAGACATTGATAATTTTTTAATAATCTTTTTTCTGTGATATTTGGTCTAGGAGGTTAACAGAAGCTTGAAGATTTTTTTTAGTCAAACTTGATTATTGGCTTCACTTATTGGTTCAAGTAATACTATATACTATATTCAGTTGTTTATAATGGAATACCAATTCAATTCAATTTATTCATTCCAAATAAATAAACCATCTTACTTAATTAATGAAAATATACATGGCATAATTATTTCCCCGCGAGGACTACCTACTGATCCGTGCGCAGGGAAAGAGCTCTTAATCTACAGAAGATAATACTATTTATTTCACAAAAATTAAATGACTTGAGCTAGGTACTTAAAATTATGAAAATAGTTTTGAAAAAAATTGATTCTTATCAATATTCAATTGAAACAACCAAATTCTCAGCACTAAATAATTATCTGATTCATTATATTGTAATTAATCTTCTACTAAATCAATAAATTACATACTTTGTTAAATTGGCAATCAGAATAGAAATTATAACATGATACTGTAAATGAAAAAATAAATCAATAAAAAAATCAAGAACTCGGAACAAAATATTAATATTTTTAGCATTATTCGGATAGCATTGATTATCAAAAATATTGATTTATATGATAGTATAGTGTTCTTCACACTCTTCATTATTATTTTATCATGCTGCTTCTCTCGGACTGCTGCTAGCCGACATGTATTCTTGATATCGTTCTTATTTTCGCCACTAGATGGCGCTTGGTGTATCAAGCGATACATGTTTCATTCATTCTTGAGGCGTGTGCCGTGTGACCCAAAAGGTTTGTTCATTTTTTTCTGGATTATTACATGATTATATGAAACTGTGATATTCATGAAGGTCTTTAGTTTGAATTTATTGTCCAGATGGAAACGAAACTATTTAGTAAACTTGTAAACCAACATTGATCTTCAGGTTAGATTACTGTACTGTCTACAGCTCGCGTGGTGTACATAGTTCAGTATTTCGCCGCAAGATGGCGAGACCATTCACTTTTGAATCTGACCTGTTGGAGTTTGAACTTGACGGCCAATCCATACTAACTCCTCTGTATTGTAAATTTTCATTATGAATTCGAGTTACTGCAATCGTCCTTTATTTAAAAAAAAACCATCCACAATATTTTGAACTAATAAGTTATTGGCAAGAAAGTATATTGTACAAAATTACTAGCGCCTTTTCAAATACGGTACGTTTTGGCAATAATTATTATTTAACCCATTGCCATTTTACTGTTTTCAATATTTTTCAGTTCTTATTAATAGATATATTATAATTGCATTACATTAATCGATATTTGTAAACACGGAAATCATTGAAAATGTTTTGCAAAATACTTTTCTCGTCCCTCCGATTCACCTTACTTTTATGAGTAAGTTTATATTTAATTATTTTTACACAATACCGTACTCAGGTTTAAATTATATGATTGCGACATTGAGAATCAGTTCAATAGTCAATCGATCTTGATTTCCTATCACTCGGAAGCTTTTATCCCATGAGTTTATTGGTTTATCTATAAAAAACTTCATCTCTCTTTGCTCACTCTCTCACGCTCACACAATCTTTCTCACTCATTCTCTCATCTATCCAATTCTCTATCTCTTTCTTTTATCGTCGCGGTGCCCAACAGGAACCCACACAAAGACTCATAAATACTGCGGATGATTAATTGCTCACTATGATCGTGATTAGTAGCAATTATTATTATTATGTTCTCCTCCTGAACGAATCAGGGCACTCCTATGCTGCTCTTCCACTAGTGATCTCAGATCTGCATTCTGAAAATTTATTGATGTTTTTTAGCTTGCTGTCTTTGCTATGCTATAGCAGTGAATATAAAGTCTCTCTCCATATTCTTTGGCTATAGCCACAAACTATGGACAATTTCTAGTCTGTGCTATAGGGCTATAGCTATTTAAAGCTAGGCCTAAACTGCAGAAAATCAAGAATTAGAACTCGAATATCAGATTTATGATTTTAGGTAGAAAGTTGAATAGAAGTTTTGAGTTGGATAGTATTTGAAATAGCTATTTAAAGTTAGGGCTAAGCTGCTAAAATCGAGAATACCAGATTTCTAATTTCAGTAAGAATGTTGAATAAAACTTGTGTGTTAGATATAATTATTGAATAGATGGGTTTCTCAAATAAATATTTTTTAATAAATTGAATAAAAAATTGTACCTTAATGTAGTTGCTATAAGAGTTGCTTGGTAGGAAATCTATCAAGTTGACAAGTTCTGTACTAAATTAGTTCCTATCTATGAATTCTTCATTTTTTTAAACGGCGGATATGTAATGTATTCAAATAATTATTTACTGCCTTTTTTCGTCCAAAAAATGTAAGTTAAGTTATGTTTTCAACAAGGAGGTTCAACCTCCTTGATTTATAAAAAGTACTGTTATAGTGGGACGTGCTATGATTATAAATTTTGACATCACTGTTCGCCAACGGCCATACCACGTTGAATACACCGGTTCTCGTCCGATCACCGAAGTTAAGCAACGTCGGGCGTGGTCAGTACTTGGATGGGTGACCGCTTGGGAACACCACGTGCTGTTGGCATTTACAATTTTTTATCTCCTTCTCATTATTTTTTGAACTAATGTAATTGAATATAATACGGTAGTTGTTGGCACTCTTTTCAACAAGAATAATTTCTGGAATACCTAGTTCTTGTCCATTTCATCAAATACAGTATATTGTCCTCTACCTTTGTCGTGTGCTTGCCATGTGGATGATCTTGGACTCAAATTATACTTTTTCTTTAGTTCTTTATTCTTAATCCCTCTCTCTTTCTCTCTCCTCCTTCTTATTCTTATTCTTCTTCTTTCTCTATACTCATTTTTTCAATTTTTTTTCTCCATCCTTTCTTTGTTCTATTAGTTTGTTTCCTCCTTTGAATAAAAAATTAAATCAAAATTGATTGTTTTTCGCCCATGCGAAGAACATTTTTCTTTAATGCATTTTTATATATTTTTGTATAGTGTAGAAGAGGAAATAAATTTATTCGATTTGATATTTCTGTAGAAAAAACAATATTGGATAATATAGTGCAGATCAAGAATATCAAATTTTTATGAACAATATTAGAAACGCATTCAACTTGATAATCTGTGGTTTTCTCTAGATCCGAATTCTAATTTTTGAATCCTTAAAAAATGAAACATTTCGCTAATTTGAATTCATAATATGAGAAATTTGGACTAGGTACCAATTTATTTCGTTCCTAAAGCAGAAATTGAAGTAACTCAATTTACCTTTTTTATATGAATTACATTAAATTAATTATAAAGGAAATATAAAATTGAATTATAAATGAATAAATAATATGATTTTTTAATTATCTTTCTCTTTATAATTTTAGTGCCCATCCCCAATAAAGTAGGTACTGTATTTACATACTATTCCCTATTTCAATTGCATCTTTATTTCATTCCAATTTTACTCTACCTATTTGAACTTCTTCAATAACAATCTAAGTCTTTTATATTGAAATATTTTGTTCAGTGTGAATCAATTTGAATATTTTTTTCCATTTTTTAAATCTCATAATCTTGGAAGATGAATAATCAAAATCGATAATTTATTTGTGAAAATGTTTGTTTGTGGAATTAAAACAGTACCAGTACCTAATAACAAATCTATGCTATTTCCACCAAAAGTTCAAATTGCATTTAAATGTAGTAAGTATGAAGTAATATAAACTAATTATGTTATATAAATTCTCTGAAAACTCGATAATCATCCAACAAAAAGGAATACCCATAATTACAAAAATTAGAAATATCAAACAGTAAGTAATATGCAATTTTTCTGTTCCAGGATTAGATTATCGAAATAAAAAGTTTAGACATTAAGATGTCCATTCTTGATAAGAGATACTAAGGATATACTTTCCATCAACTCCCTCAATTCTCCATCAATTCATCCATCCATCAATTCTCCATCAACTTTCCATCAATTCAGCCTTGGTTGAATTAAATTGAATTTGCCTTTATTAGGGCGGAGTTAGGACTCTAGGTCCTCTCTACCACACAACCCTTAACAATAATAGAGTCCATACATCTAATTCATTCAGTAAAATAGCAAAAATAATAACAAGAAATAAATTATAATTGTCCAATTATTTCAAGAGTATACTTGAAAATAAAATTGTAAAATTAATATTTCAAGAGATAGACTAGTAATGACTTAATTAGCCTCTTAGTTCGGGTTGTGCTCCTGTGATCAATTTTCGATCTTCAAATATTTTAGTTTTTTTTTCTAATAATAGATGACATTTAAAGATGTGACCAAAACTCCCATTTGCTTGAAGCGTTACCTTAATAGTAGAGACGGGCCCGTATCCAGAGTCTTCTCATTTTTCTTCCTCTTTTCCTTCTTCTTCTCCCTCTTATTCTTTTCTCTTTCGGTTTCTTCCTAATGAAGATTGTTGTTTGTGTGTGGCCCTTCTTATGGGATTGGACAGGTATAAGTTCTGTTCCGTAATCTAATGCAATGCCACACCAGTCTTTTATTGCAGTGTTGGTTGTGCAGTGTCTTCAATCATTTCGAATCCTGTAAATATCAAACATAACGTTATAGTTGACACCTGTAATGGAAATATTTTTGAAATCATTGTCATTTTGTTGGCTAAACTTAATGATTTTGCTGTTTCAAATGTCTTCATTTTTCTTGCTTATTCTGGATAATTTTGATAATTCTAAATAGTAAATGTGGATCATAGTGAATATAATCATCAGGCTATTTTAAATATTTGGAAAAGAGACTTTTTGGAATTTACTGTCTGTTTTTTTTATCCAATAAGTAAGTATATTGTATTCTTTCAAATAAATGATAATAATCTCTTAACAATAATATTGTAATAATTATATCTCAGTTATTCACATTACATATTGTATCAATCATTGATTTGAATTTGAAATTTGATAATAAAAATACAAGATATTTTCAAACTACAGATTCATTAGTCTTGATCCTTGATCTTTGATCTTTAACCTTTAATCTTTGATATTCAATCAAATGTTCTTTGATCATTGATCATTTCATCTTTAACCATTGATCTTTGATCAAACAATCTCTGATCAAATGATCTGTGATCTTTGATCTTTGATCAAATGATCAAAAGATAAAAGATCAAAAGATAATTTGATCTTCAATCTTTGATCTGATAATCTTTGATCTTTGATCAATTGATATTTGGTCAAATAATCTTTGGTCAAATGATCTTTGATCAAATGATATCTGATCAAATGATCAAAAGATAATTTGATCTTTGATCAAATGATTTTTAGTCTAATGATCTCTGATCTTTGATCTAATGATTTATCATCTTTGATCAAATCTCTAATCTTTGATCTTTTATCATTGATCATTGCTCTTTGTTCTTTGATCAAATGATCTTTGATCAAATAATCTTCGATCTTTGATGAATTGATTTTTGATCTTTGATCTAATAATCTTTGATCTTTGATATTAGTTCTAATAATCATTGATCTTTGATAAAATGTTTTTGTTTTTTTTATCAAATGATATCTGATCAAATGATTTTTGATCTTTGATATAAAGATCTCTGATCAAATCTCTGATCTTTGATCTTTTATCATTGATCATTGATCTTTGATCAAGTTATCTTTGATCTTTGATCTCAATAATCTATGATCGTCAATCAAATGATTTTTTATATCTGATCTTAGATCAAATGATATCTGATCAAAAGATCAAAGATCAATAGATTAATTGCAAAGAACCCAGTTGCAATTGAGCTATTTCCGCGTGCTGGTTACAAAAATCAGCATGGCGTTGCAATAAATAGCTAAACTAAAGAGTTGAAAATTTTTGGTGGGGCAAAACCCCTCTGGGAAGGAATTTTACAAGTTTTCAGACTTTTCTGGTTATTTGCTCGATTTCCTCTCTCCAGTGATGTATAACTTAGCTATACCACATATCGGCAAGTGGTCAATAATTTTGATAGATTAAAAGATTAGTATGTCACTTTGTGGCTTTAGTATATAAGGGTGAAGAAATACAGTATAAATAGCAAGCGAGATCAGTTTAGTACGCTACATTGGTCAATATTTGCAGTTGCAGAAGTCCTTTGTCTATTTGTATAGCAATATATGAAGATTCTAATTAATTATTATTATTATCTTATCCAGCAGTTGGTGTAGCCTACTCCAATATCTAATAATTCTTCAAAAAATAATAGTATGAAATAATAGAAGAAAATATTCTAATAAGATCATTTCTGTTGTAAAATTTTCATTTTAGATTATGATAATTAATAATACATGTAAAGTTATTTGTAATATCAAAATACTGTATTTCTAAAATTATCTGTAATTATTCCAAGGGCTATAAAAGTCTTCCATAGAATCAACGAAGACAGTAAAAAATGAGAAGAAAATTGTAATATGAATTTGATTCAAATATGCTGAATGCGGAAGAAGGTGTACTAGCTGTCTGAAACAGCTTTGCTTGTACACCTTCTTGCTGTCTGTGTTGGGGAGGGTATTATTAAGTGAAAGAGGAGGCATTAGCGAAGAGTAAGATGCAAGATAGGAAAAGTGAATGTAATAATATTATACTGCAGTAGGTAATTGCTCTCAGCTACGGTATACCATCTGCTACAATCCTGTGCTTACATTATTATTCATCTTAATACTTTCCATAGTCAGGCCTAAAGCTTATTAAGGATACCATAATGTTCACAACAAATGTATTATTTCGTAAATGTTTACTAGCTGTACCTGTACATATACTTTATTCTGTACTATATACAGTAATAGTACAGTAGTAGAGTACTGCATGTAATAAATTCCGCCAATTTATTCTAGTCCACTAGAGTCTGTATTGCGTAATTTAGTATCACTGGTAAGCATGTGGTATTTGAACTGGTAATGATAAGCTGGAAATTTGTTACGTTTCTCTAAAGGTTAGATTAGAGGGTTAAATGCGCTGATCTAAATGTTAACTCCAATTATGAGGGAAATGTTTTCATTGCACCATTTGCTATGTGTTATCTTGTGGACAGAATGTGTGATGATTTCTGTTGAAAATTTTCTCTTTTTAAATTTGTTTAAATTAATAATGTAAAAAGTATTTCCAGCGATCATGAATCTTGAGAATTATGAGTCAAAATATATCAACTTTCATTGACATCTTGTACTCTTGTTGGTTGTAATTATCAACTTTCCATGTTCCATAGCAATTATGTGGACTCTCCTATTGATACGCCCTTGTTTAAAATTATTACAATGAGTATTATGGAAATTTTACAAAAATATTAATGAAACTTTTACAAAATATTGATGGAAAATCTGTATCCTTTTTGTAGATAGAAAATACAGTAGGCCTACAATGTTCTTTATTTTAAATGAGAATCGCAGTATCCTTTTCAATTATTTTTATTTATGCATAACAATTTCTCATCTAAAATTAAAAAAAGTGGTAAAGTAGCCCTAAAATATAGGAAATACAGTTCAAGTATATGGGGATATTGTATGGTATTTCATGAATAACACCAAATTAGAAAACTCCTTTTGGAATATAACTTCCTATTTTTATTATTTAAACGAGATTTTTTTTGAAAATGCTATCGTTATCTTTGAATTGAATTTGAATTGAATTGTTTTATTCCAAAATAAATAAATATTACAACTTGAAAAAAAGGAACATTTACAAAAGAAAGAACTCCTCACTTACAACAAGTCTGTGTGTGAGGAGGGAATGTGTGATAATTTTAATGTAACTATCTACCTATTGTATAATATTATCTAATATTGTTTAATATAATAATATTTTAATTATTTCGATAAGAAGTTCCAGAAAATACTATTGGTAACTTATATCTTTCATTTCAATCACAGAAATACCTACAAGACATAGCCTCCTTTAACATATTAAAGCATGGCCCTGGGGTGTGCGGAGAGTGCGACCGAGGGGGCGCCGCGGCGGCTGATGCGAAACGGGAATTTTAAAATTCCAATAAAGCTATTAGATTTTTTTCACAATTAGACGAAAAACTTATTTTATCAACAACTTGAATCCACAAGAAATAATTTTCTCTGCATTAACTCATTCATCATAATGAATTGATCAATTGAAAAACCACGATCAAAGCCAAGCTTGCTGTATGAGTATGGAGCACGCCCCTCTTGAATTTAATTCTATTGCTGGCTGACAACCACCTTACACTCTGTCGATCAATCACAAGCCAGTTTCTGATAACAACTTCTCCCTTAATATTTTTACCGAATTGTTGTAGTTTTTCAAACATCTTCGTGGCAATAGGTCGGTATGTTTGAGTTCTATGCATGAATAGTTTGAGTTCTATTCCATTATATTCATCATATGAAAAATATTATCAATGACTATCAGATGATAGTGCGAAATCATATTTTCATCTCATTTCATATAGTATAAAACTATTGAAGTCTAGTACTGGTCTAAGTTACACGATAAAAGTAAAACTGAGTCCAAATTCTATAAATAAATTCTTCAAATACTAACTTGATCAAATCTTTACAGCCTGAATACATGAATAAATATTATATTAGCACAAGATCGTCAATAGTAAATCAGCGTAATGGTTTGTTTATGATACACCATCCATAATTTTCTTTCTAGCAGCCATTTTCTAAGATCGTAACCAATAAGAAAAGAGCAGGCGGGGCAGCTTAGAGGCGTATCCAATGGAAGTCTAAGCAAGTCACCCTATAGCTACTGCCATCTGCTGGCTGAATCAGAAACTATTTCGAATGTTATCCAAAAAAGTTGGGTAAAGCAGTGAAAATGGGTGAAATCTTCAATTCTTTTGTTATTGAGTTTCTGATATTTTCTTTTGAGTTTTTGATATTCTTTATTTCCAGTGAAATGAAATATTCATGATGATTCCCAATATTTTTCTGTGAAAATTTAATTATTTCCTTCCTTACGTGCTTTCAAGCAAACTAATAAAATTAATTGATCAATAATCAAATTTATATCATTTAAATGATAAAGTTTGGTACAATGTGACAGTTTTGCTTAATATCAATAGCTTTTACTTATTTTGTATTAATTGCTGCAGGCTTTTGCTTATCACGCATCTAATGCATGAAAATACGAAACAATACATTGGGATACAATAAGCAAGTCCCTATAATCCTTTTTGCCATACCACATGCAACATTGGGATTGCTTATGAGAAAAATGTGAACATGCAAGGCTGCTTGAATCATATTTGGCATTGAATATATTTATAATAATTATGTTGGATGGTTTGCATTCGTATGGTAATGTCGGAAGGGGCGCCTGCAAAACTCGCACAGGGCGCCAAAAAACCACGCGAGTGCCCTGAGACATCTAATTCATTTCCAGATATTAATAAATATTTCAAATTAAGGATTTGATCTCAACGTCCACGTTCACTTTACTCACTAATTTCCTATTTAAATAATTGAAATTATGATTAATAAATTTATAATTTATGAGGTTTGCCTGTTGCTTCCATTAATTAACTATTTATTTATTTAAAATTCAAAATACTGTAAAATTAAAAATATAAAGGCCGAGAATGATTTGAAATTATCATTTTCACTTGAAGTTCAAGTAGAATTGAAGTCAACTTGGGAACTCACTTTTTTCAAATGCCTCTTTACATTGCTGGGGATGCAGTGATTCAAAAAGAATGCAACAGCGATGTGCAGTGACTGTATGTAGGCTATAGTCTGTCCAAACAAAGAAGACCCTTTGGCAAGATGAGAAAATGACTCCAGCTCGGTCAATATTGGTTCAAAAAATATTGATTTGGTCTCAAATTGTAGATCATAATGTTTCCTACGATTGAGACCAAATCAATCATTTTTGAACCAATATTGACCGAGCTGCAGTCATTTTCTCAACTTGCCAGAGGGTCTTCTTTGCTTGGACAGACTGTAATTTTATCAGTGATGGAAGAAGTCTTGAAATGGTCAAAGCCGACAAGTAGGAAGGGGAGACTGGGCTGCAGCAAGACTAGTCTTCGAGTGGCTGTCGGTCTTGTCTCCAGTCCGATGCTAGTCTTGCTGAATGAATAGACAAGTGGTCGCCGCTGTGGACAGATGAAATTGGCGGAAAGAGGAGAATAAGAAGGAGACAAAGAACGGGAAGGAGAAGAATATAAGATGATCGTAAGTAAAGAAGGAAGAAGAAGAAGAAGAAGAAGAAGAAGAAGAAGAAGGAGGAGGAGGAAAGAAGAAGAAGAAGAAGAAGAGGAGGAGGAGGAGAGAAGAAGAAGAGAGGAGGAGGAGGAAGAAGAAGAAGAAGAGGAAGAAGAAGAAGAAGAAGAAGAAGAAGAAGAAGAAGAAGAAGAAGAAGAAGAAGAAGAAGAAGAAGAAGAGGAGGAGGAGAATTAGAAGATGAAGTAGGAAAAGGAGAAGAAGAAGAAGAAGGAGGAGGAGAAGAAGGTCAAGGAAAATAGAAGAGGTAAAGGAGAAGAGTCTCTAGTCTTGCCTTTTAGTCTTCGTCCTCATAAACGAAAGAGGAAAGAAGACCGAAAACATGCCTTTTTGCCACGGAAGGAGATAAAGAAGAGGACGAAAAAGAAGAGGTGGTGGAGGAGGAGGATGAGGAGAGGAAGAAGAAATGAAGAAGACGAAGAGATGATGATAGAAGATAGAATATAATAATATAGAAGAAGACTACAGGAAAAGGATAAGGGTGAGAAAAAGGAGAGAGAAGAATGAAGAAAGAAAAAGGAGATGATGGAGAAATAATAATGAGAAGGAAATAAAGGCGTTATTGTCCCCTCATCCATTCTTAACCTAACCCAAGACTTCACTATATTTTCAGTATAAGGCGTTGTTTCACCTATAACAATTAATTAATCATAAATGGAAAAATTTCATAAATATTAGATAAAAAAAATCACAATAAAAAACAAATTTTGTCTTTTATTTCCAATTTTTAACTTTGTTTTCATCTGCCATCCCTTTCTCTTGTCCATTATCTTTTTAAACTTTCTCTACAATCTCATCTTTTATTTCTTCTTTACTTCTTCTTATGCCTCCTCCTCTTCAATATTCTAGCCTGCTATTTCTTGTATTAAGGGTTAAGTGTAACAGAGAGCCGGCTTTGTCCTAACTTCGCTCTTCCAGGTAAAATAAAGGCAGTAATATTCTATTCTATTTCTTCCTCTCATCATACCTAAACTTTATTCCATTCTCGTGTTTTCTCTTCTTATTCTACTAGTTCCTCTTATACATTCTTCCTATAACTTACTATTCCATTCCAATTGCCTCACTGATACAACAAATAATAACACAGCCAAGGGTGGTCTCTCAGTTACATTCAGCAACTGCATGAATAATATAAATACAAAACACAAGTGCGGCTACTTTATCAAAAGCTGCACACCGCTACTGAAAACTTGGATTTGTTTACCTTGTTGTCATTTTAAACAAGAATTTCAAACAAGAAACCGGCGCACCGCCACTGACTAGTAGGATTTGTTTACTTTGTTGTCATTTTAAACAAGAAATTCCTACGACAGTCTGTCCAAGCAAAGAAGACATTCTGACAAGATGGGAAAATTACTCCAGCTCGATCAATATTGGTTCAAAAATCATAAATTTGCTCTCAAATTGTAGATCAGAGTTTTCCCTACAATTTGAGACCAATTTCATAATTTTTGAACAAATATTGACCGAGCTGGAGTAATTTTTCCATCTTGCCAGAATGTCTTCTTTGCTTGGATAGACTATAGCCTACTTGATGCTGCTATGTTGCTTCTTCAGTCTCGCTACTAGAGTCACTTGTAAACTGGATTTGCTTGTCTTTTCAATGTAGTTTTCGGATGGTTTGTTGCTGTATTAGTGTAAATAACAAGTTATGATTATTCCTTTATCAAATTACATTGAGTTGGTGCAAATATCAATAATACAATACTGTAACATTATGATGAATTATATTATTATGATAATCGCATAAAGTAAAATTTCAATAAGTGAATGTGTTGAAAAGATAACAAAACAACTATTACTATCAGCATGTTATTTAAGTTATTCTTCTATTTGATTGCAACAATACAATTTTTTATAAGTAAACGTGTTGAAAAGATAACAACTATTAGCATATTATTTATTCATTTAATCACAATAATACAACATGAAATGAAAAAACCAGTGTTTGCCTAAAACTTCTTCAATTCAAATTCAGATCAATATGTCACATACTCGTATTAATATTCACGTTCACAATATTTTCACTCTATAAAAAAAACACCACTATGAAAAATGTTGTTATTGTCATTTTTTATTGTATTTACTACAAGAACAGTGTTCGAGTAACTTACCAACTTCTTGAGAAATTTGATGATAATATGAAGAAATGCATTTGAACACTGGCGGCTCGTGCCCACGAAACAGGTGAAGTGCTGTACAGTAAAAGATACGAGCACTTCACCTGTTTCGTGGGCACGAGCCGCCAGTGATTTGAAAATGACTATTATCAGTTGAAGCATGTCATGCATTGAAAAATAATTCAAAAAGGGTACTTTGATAATTATTTTAGATAAAGAACAGTGATAAAGTAGCCCTGAGACTAAGGAAACTCTATGAAGAGTTAGTTCAAAATATCTTTGAAAATATTATGTTGATGTTCGATAATATAAGTTACTAGCCGGCAGGCTCGCTTCGCTCGCCTTCTCCGCCTAGCCAGCGGGCTCCGTCCCCTGGACCCCGACAGTATAGGCAGTGTGAGTGAGTCAAACAGGCTCGCTTCGCTCGCCTGCAAAACCTCTGTCAGTGTCAGCTAAGACAAACAGGCTCGCTTCGCTCGCCTGCAAATTCTGTTCAGAAGGGATTTATTCGAAATTTATTGAACACAACATTTCTAGACCTTATCTGAACCTGCTCACCAAATATCAACATTTTCTACCGATTGGTTTTCGAAAAAATTAAGAAAATGCCGAAAAACTATAGAAAAACTCAAATATTCGGCGTACCCTTGGGAAGTTTCATAAACCCGTCCTTAGTAGGCGTCTAGAGGTCCAACTGAACATGTCTGCCAAATTTGAAAGCATTCGGTTCGGTAGGTTTTTATTTCTGCTGATGTGTGAATCAGTGCCATTTCGCTTTTATATATAGAGATTTTAATACAGTTCGATGCGAGAAGATGAGTAGATGACGGTTACAAAAATGTTATTTTATTGTCATATTTAATGGTCTGTCAATATCTGTATTACTGTGCAAATTATTTCAATACCATGAAAATGTAAAATAACACTGAATAATGTATTTAAAACATTATATCAGTTACTTACTTAGTAACGATCATTAAAGTTTGTTAACTATTTTTTTGCTTTAAACTTTTAAGTGAGAATTGATAATTTCAAATCATTTTAGATATTTCCAATGCTGCTTTGAATCATTTACCAACCTTTCAAATTTCAAAATGATAAATCATGGTTTTTTTATTCTTGTGAGTTGAAATTTGTGAGCATAGTAAAAGTGGACATTGTGGATAGACATATAACCTACATCTTAAACCTTCATCATCACTCATTCATCCTTTGCTTAAAATACTTGGTAACCAAGTCGCAATTGTAAAGAAAGAATAAATAAAGAATTAAATATGTAGAATTAAATAAATGTATCATCCAGCAAACAAATTTGGGAATAAGTTAAATAGAAATTTTTTTGGGGAAAATATTACTTAACTATAGTTATACTACTGTCATATTCATGTCATAAGTATATGATGGAATGAGATTATTTACAAAGTTATCCTACTGTATGGAAAGAAAAATTCAATAATTGTTTATATTCTCTTCTCAATTAAAACACTGTGAAAATATTTCAACTAACACATATTTTTTGTTGTTTTGCTGATAAGAAAATTGCTTTAATAAAAACGATTATGAATATGATGTAGTGATGATGAGAAATAATTTATTGATGGTCGTTCTAAATTAAGGTATGAGCTAGCTGTTTTAATTTTGCAAAACTACAGAGCATTTATAAAATGTTAGATGCTAATATTTATGAGTAGGAAGTTTCACTTGCAAGATGAATTACAAAGTTCATGTCGTATTACAGGCTACCGTAACTAACTCGGTAATAACGGGGAGAATTTAGTTGCATTGTAACAACTCAAACTCAAACTTATTGCTATTTTATCGATTAGCCAATAGGAAACTCCGTTGCAAATTGCACTCATGAGAAGGTGTGGTTGACCTCTGCTTCATTCAGTTCAAGGTTCACTTGGCTTTATCTAAATTAATTCAGAAATCAGATCGAAAAATGGAAAATGTAACCCGTAATAAACGTTTGCAAGTATTTTATGGTTTTAGTTGGTATGTATACGTATAGTCTGTTCAAGCAAAGAAGACCCTGGCAAGATGATAAAATCATTCCAGCTCGGTCAATATTGGTTCAAAAAATATTGATCTGGTCTCAATCGTAGGATACAACCTGATCTACAATTTGAGACCTAATCAATATTCTTTGAACCAATATTGACCGAGATGGAGTCACTTTCTCATCTTGCCAGAGGGTCTTCTTTGCTTGGACAGACTATGTAATATATTCCCATTATTATTCCTGTTTCAACATTATCAGTGATAGTATAGAAAAATACTATGATTTTTTGGTGGAGTCAATGTTTGAACTTGAATTGTTATGTTCAATTTCTGTTGAGGTATTGAATTTTTTTACTCATTCTAACTACGGTATTTTCAATTATTGGAAAACAAGATTTAATTATATATTCGATTTGTTACCAGTCTATAACACAGAAAGATTATTTGATGAAATGATTAGAAATAGGTATACGCGTTTCTTCTAATTAATTGACTTTTGTGGTATTTAAAATGAAATAGGTATTACACCACTTCCTTATGTACCAGCTTTCAATTTTTTAATTATTAATAATGATTATTTTTGCTTAACAGCTTAGCTATTAGCAGCTTATAATACTGCAATTTTTTGTTGTGTATCGGCATTTTTGTGCTTGAACAGAAGATCAGATATGATGGAGTAGGCCTATTTCGTGAACATTCTCTGTTCATGATATTTTTAGAATAAGTTTTTACAAAAAAGATTATGGAAAAGGATGTCAATCGCGTATATATTATTTCAGATAATGAATTTGAACTGAAGTGTTGTAGTAGGTTTATCAATAAAAAACTGGCTTCATGGCTTACGTACTGTATGTGAGTTTTCAATATCCTATTACTGTTTATATCAAAGAAGTTATAATAGTATTCACTATTATAATTACACTATAGGTTTATATAATGTCCAAGTAAAGTCTGTCCAAGCAAAGAAGAGCCTCTGGAAAGATGAGAAAATGACTCCAGCTCGGTCAATACTGGTTCAAAAAGTATTGATTTGGTCTCAAATTGTAGATCAGAATGTTTCCTACGATTGAGACCAAATAAATATTTTTTGAACCAATATTGACTGAACTGGAGTCATTTTCTCATCTTGCCAGAGGATCTTCTTTGCTTGGACAGACTATACGAGTACATTACTGGAATAAAACCTCATATAAATTTATTGTCTTCAACTGAAATGATTGAGTTATGAGCAATTCTAATAAAATAAAATTGATGATCAATGATAATGGATTAATAATTATCAATATTCATCAATCATTGATAGGCATACAATGATGTACCAATCAAGAGTGATTATGATTATCCACTTGGATGCGACCAAAGTATATATTTTTTCCAATAAAAACAGTAGACCAATCAATAGTATTTCAATCTCTGTCCACCAATAAATTTAATTGTTTATATCTATATCTAAAATTTAATATCTGATATTGATTTTATCTTATATCATATTTAATAATAAAACATGAATTTTTCACTTCATAGATCATTATTTCATTGTTTTCTGACCTCTCAACAAAAGTATCGTTTATATTAAATTAAAAGACACGAGTTTGTTTGGTACATTATTATCAATCTCTGCTTAATATCGTTTATGCTCTATATTCTTCAAGAAATTCTGTATATTCTTTCTTTAGAGTTTGGGCCTCAATTTGTATGTGAATTTCTATGTGTTAAACAAGATATGCTTTCATATTTCTATTTCCAATGAAATAAAACACACTGATGTAGTAAATTCAACAGTTTACTTTGGTACAAGACCATAATTTACTATATTTTACAATAGTTTACCATGGTTACATGGCCACATAGGTCACATCTTCAAGCTTATATCAGTGTATTTTATTCCATTTTGGAACGATTCAACATCAACAACGACTCAAATGTTCAATTTCTATTTATTTTCAAAATATTTTCTTTGTTTGATTACAGAACTGAGACAGTAGCTGATAACGAAGAAGAGGAAGAAGATTTGAAAACAGAACAAGAAGAAGGCATCTGCTCAGAAAATTCAGAAGTGAAAATTGAAGAGGAGAAGCCAATAGCAGATGAAGAGAGTGGAACTGAAATGAAGAATGACGATCATGAAGTCATCCATCAAGGAGATGACAGCTTGGCAGATCCTGAAATCATTGAAAATGATCAGCTGATTATTGCGGAGAACCTGGGACATAAGAAAGAGGACCCAACAGATAATGGTGAGTTTCTAACGACAATAATACAAAATTAATTTGCGGAAAATGGTTACATAAATTATTTTAATATCTGGTACCGAGCTTCGCTCTGAATTACATAAATATGTTATTGTAAAAAATCAAGGAACCTCCTTGTATAAAATAAATTCAAACTTGATATGATCACCTCTCACAATTTTTTGACAGTCATGAACATGTGACTTGGACTTTAATGAAACTCCATTCACTCCAGCTGGATAGCGTTGGTCAGCTAACGATAACAGCCATTATACGCATTACTTGGGATTATGCCTGAATAAGGAATATTTTATTCTTTTATTAATCCTGCCACAGAGTTTTCCCAGACATGAGACCTGGTGCAATCTTATTTTTCCATCACGGTTATATTACATTTCAAATTTCAAGAAAATCGTTAGAGCCGCTTTCTAGATCCGTGGTTCCACAAAAATACATACAGACATACGTACAAACATACATACATACATAAAGAAATTGCTCGCTTAATATAATAGGATATATGTTCCACATTATTCATTAGGCTGTATTTGATGTTGCTTTCCATGACCAAATACTTATTAACACTTTATAAAGTAGAAAACGACTTGTATTTCAGTCGTTTGAAGCTCCTCTTCAGGAGTGAAATGCATCCCACTTCACTATGCCAAAAGTAAGTGATTTACTAAATTTACATTGAAATAAAAGTCGTTTTCTACTATATGAAGGCTATATTTGGCTAACCCCTCATTTTAGACGCAATTCTCGTGTAAATTCTTGATGAACTATTTTTTCCGCGTACCGCTACCGTATATTTCGAATTTTATTGATAACAGCAGCCAGATTTCGTAAAAAGAATTACGAAATCGAAGACCCCATCTCAAACTAAGAATGTATATAAAGGAAGAGTGAATTAATTAGAGTGAGGCATCCTCACTGAGGATATAATTAAAATTGAGGTTAAAAATGGAATAAAGTTTAAAGGTAAGTTGAATAAAATATGTAAAGGATAACAGTAAAAATATAGTGGAGACTAAGAGAAATAATTAAAAAACTTGGAAAATAACAACATTTTTCTATTTAGTAAATAAGTATGTGTTTCTTGTGTCTGAGCTACTTTGAAAAAAAATCGATAAATGTTTTCAAAGACTGGAAAGTTGAAATTTTTTTCAAAGTTTGAGCTGTATAATGAAAAGAACAATGCCAATTTTTTTGTGAATCCTTGAGCGATTTCTAATAATAGGTACAGGCCTCAAAATCAGTTGAAGAATATTGATTAGACCGTTTCAAAATTGTTGGATCTATAGAAATCAAGTAGAGTAGAATAGTATCCTATATAAAACAGCAACGACAAAAATACCGTTTTGAAAATCAATGCTTCTCAACTTGACTTGGAATTGTACCAAACGTCCACATGTATAAATAAATAAGTCTGTTTAAAACGAACCAGCCACAACAACGTAGTGTAACAAATGTAGATCTGCAAAATGTAACAAATGTAAATGTTAGTCCGTGACAAAAGAAGTTGTCACTACTACTTGCGAATGTGAAGTTCACGAATGTTAAGTTCATTGCTAGTTCTTCACGACTACAGCAGGCTCCTACTTTGTTTTGGGTACACTTTGAGTGTGTACTTATAGTCTGTCCAGGCAAAGAAGACATTCTGGCAAGATGGGAAAATGACTTCAGCTCCAACAATATTGGTTCAAAAATCATAAATTTGGTCTCAAATTTTAGATCAGAATGTTTTCTACAATTTGAGGCCAAATTTATGATTTTTGAAGCAATATTGACCGAGCATGAGTCACTTTCTCATCTTGCCAGAATGTCTTCTTTGCTCGGACAGACTATACTTACAAGCACTATCCCGTTGTTGGTTGACCGGGTCGTGAGTGATATATCAGTTCCTTGACAATACACACGTTGTTTAACTGTATATTTGCTTTAAAATATCTATATTGCGTCAATTGGTTCCAGTACTAAATGTAAAAGAAAACATCCTATTCTATCTACTTGTATACTATTTAATCTATATCTATATAAGCGAAATGGCACTGACTGATTCATTCATCACCAGAACTAAAAATCTACTGAAGCGAATGCGTTCAAATTTGGCAGGCATGTTCAGTTGGACGTTTAGACGCGCGCTAAGAAAGAATTTTAAGAACTTATCAAGGATACGCCAAATATTTTAGTTTTTCGGCGTTTTCTCAATTTTTTCGAGAACCAATCGGTAGAAAATGTTGATATTTGGTGGGCAGGTTCAGATAAGGTCGAGAAACGTTGTGTTAGAATATTTTTGAAATCCGTTCAAGATTACGCCAGTTATCAGGTTTTCAAAATTGTAGTTGTAATGCGGGTTGCATATCTTCCGCCTTGATACGACCAATCCTTAGTGTAAATTCAATGGTTCAGCGAGATTATAGATGGAGTAGTTAAGAAGATATTGAATCAAGTTTCAAACAATGTCCGATATACTTCCCAAGGTTACGCTCAATATTAGCGTTTTGCTATTTTTCAAAATTTTTCTTAGATTTCCGAAAACAAATTGGCAGAAAATGTTGAAATTTGGTAAACAGGTCTAGATTAGTTCATTAAATGCTGTGTTCAATAAATTGAGCCTGTTTGTCTCAGCTGACACTGGCAGAGGTTATGCAGGCGAGCGAAGCGAGCCTGTTTGACTCCCTGAAACTGCTGATACTGTGGGGGGTCCAGGGGGCGGAGAACCCTTGCTAGGCGCAGAAGGCGAGCGAAGCGAGCCTGCCGGCTAGTATTGTATATAGTAGAAGGAACTTGAGGAAGTTACATAAGAAAATACTCATCTCATACTCAATTTATAATAAAGGTTTCTCAGTTCTTAAAACACCATTCAAAAATTCGACTAATCGAAGCAAATGGTTGAATACATCAAATTTCACTACTTCAGCTTTACATGGCATATTAATTTTTTTATTTTCAAAATGCTTATCTTATACTCATCTTATAATAAAGATCTTTTAACTATTTAAATCCCATTAAAAAACGGTTGTTACCTATTCGACTATTCGAAACAAGTATTCAAATACATCAAATTTTACTACTCTAGCTTTACATAGCATTTATTATTCCAATCATAACAAATTTCCATCATCTGCGTTCGCTTATATAACTAGTAATCAAATTCTGATGGTTCATAGGTATAGTCTGGCCAAGCAAAGAAGAGCCTCTGGCAAGATGGGGAATTGACTCCATCTCCGTCAATATTGGTTCAAAAATTATTGATTTGGTCTCAAATTGTAGATCAGAATGTTTCCTACAATTGAGATCAAATCAATAATTTTTGAACCAATATTGACCGAGCTGGAGTGACTTTCCCATCTTGCCAGAGGCTCTTCTTTGCTTGGCCGGACTATACTTGAATTTGTAGTCAAAATAACAGAATTGAAAGAATATTCCAATTACAATGAATTTAATATTTCTTCTCCAAGTTGCATTACAGAAATTAACAAGTTTTATTTTTTTCACTTGACCATTTTTTCCGATTTTCTGTTCTTGCACAGCAAATTCTCTAGCCTGTCCAACTCGTCCCTGTAGTTGGTTCTCAGACTCGTTGCTATGCTGGTTACTAATTGAATTAATGTCAGCAAACGCTGAGATAGTATCTGATTAGAATGCAGTCACATCTTCAAACCCCGATACGAAAATTGCAAGAATTTACAAGAACATCACAAGTGTGCTTGTCGAACATTGTGATTGACTGAAGATGGACATTGATTTATTAAAACAAGTTTTTATTGTTGTCAGTGTGGCTTGCGCCGCTACATTAATTATTAACGACAACTTGGACCGATTAAAAGTTTAAAAAACTATTGAGAGTTGACTGCAAATGTGAGAAACTTGGAACATCGAAGTACCAAGTTCGAAGGTCACATCATGTTTTACATGTCTTACATATTCTTTTTATTTTTTGTAAATTGTTTTTAATATTATTTGATCGTCTACAGAATATGTATTTTACTTTAGCCTACTGTTTTCAACACTGCTTTTTCTACTTCATTTCACTTGGCTAGAATAAATTATTTATTATTAGTACTTAATGGCTGATTGATAAAAGAAATGGTGGAAATTCAATATATCTTTAATTGGTGATTCACAGCATTTTTCAATGATAAATGTTCATTGTTGTTTGATGATTTCTTTCAAGTTGTCTATTGCTCGTGAAGGTGAATGAATGAATATATTTATTTTCTTGGGGTATTCAATTGCTAGATTTTTTCTTTGTAAAATCTTGGAATTTTAAATGAACTTCATTTTTTATGAATGTCTAGCAAGTTATTCAACGTGGCAAAGCTATGAAAGGGGGTCACTCCCGGGAAAATTTTAAAATTGTGTAGAACAAAATTCCGTTTTAGAGCTCTCTTTTCTTATTAATACAAAATTGTGAATAGAAGAGGTTTTGGGCAATAGCCTGCTTTTTCTTTCCTCATCTAAAGCGAAATGGCACTGACTGACTGGTTCATTCATTCATCACCAGAACTAAAAATACACTGAACCGATTGCGTTCAAATTTGGCAGGCATGTTCAGTTGTTCGTTTAGACGCGCGCTAAGAAAGGATTTTTGAAACTTCATAAGGATATGCCGAATATTTGAGTTGTTCTAAAGTTTTTTTCAGCGTTTCCTTATTTTTTCGAGAACCAATCGGTAGAAAATGTTGATGGACAGGTTCAGATGAGGTCTAAAAATGTTGTGTTGAAGTATTTTTGAAATCCGTTCAAGAGTACGCCAGTAATAATTTTTTTTTTCAAAATTAAATGTATTGCGGGTTGCATATCTTCCGCCTTACTGTAAATTCAATGGTTTAGCGAGATTGAAGATGAACTAATTGAGAAGATATTGAATCAAATTTCAAAATAAGTCCGATATACTTCCCAAGGTTACGCTCAATATTTTACTATTTTTAGGAATTTTCGGAGTTTTTCTTAGATTTTTCGAGAACAAATTGGTAGAAAATGTTCAAATTTGGTAAACAGGTCCAGATTAGATCTAGAAATGCTGTGTTCAATAAATTTAGAATCTTTTCTGAATGGCGAGCGAAGCGAGCTTGTTTGTCTCAGCTGACACTGACAGAGGTTTTGCAGGCGAGCGAAGCGAGCCTGTTTGACTCACTTACACTACCGATACTGTCGGGGGTCCAGGGGGCGGAGCCCATGACTATTTAGATAATATCAGATTATTCTCTTTATTATTTTACTTCAACCATTTCAACCAGCAATGAGCTTTCTTAACACCACTTGATCAGTTCAGGGGGGCATTTTCAATACAAAATTGTAGAGCTCTATTTTTTAAGATAAATATAAAATACAGATTTGGGCTTCATGCAGTTTAACCCTAAACAATCTGCACTTTTTGGACACCATTTGGTCAGTTGACAAAGAAGTAAATAAATAAATAAATTTTATTTCTTCACAGAAAAAGTAAGACAAAAGTTTGTTCCAAGTGGGAAAACGATAGTGGAAGTTGGACCCCCTCTCCTCTAGCTAATCTACTGGAAATTTTGTCATTATTCTGATGTAGGGAATCAGCCTGAGAAGTTCAGTGAACACTACTCTTATGAACAGTCTGTGTGGACTGCATCAATTTCTTAGTCGTCTCTTTTTCAGAGGAACAGAGTTCGAACATGAAGGTTTGCCCAAAATTTCGTGGGGGGTGGGTCCGGACCCCTGGACACTCCCCTGGCTACGCTACTGATTATGTCACTCACTCATCACTCATGAAAGATGAAACATAACACAAGTCAATCTGAAACAATTTGTATGTTCACAGTCATTGAATAACTATTATCATAATCAAGTGATTATTTGATAGTTATAATTATAAATGCAAAATATAATAGTACACAGAGTGTCCGAGGAGGAAGGTTCCAAAATTCTGGGCTGATCCCTTACATGAAATGGAAAAAGTGGTAAAATATAAGACATACCCCTGAAATGATTTTTTATTGAATATTAGAATTTTTATAAAATCGAAATCGGTAATTTTATAGACTTTTACAAGCTCTATGCTTTAGTCATTTTCTAATAGTATAGGTCTAATTAGCTGAGAAATACCATGTAACTTATTTGTAAATTATTTTCACTAGCCTCCTATGTGTATAGGTAATGTTTGTAAGATAACTATGTTGTTATGTAAGGTGTTTTATATTTGCTTGGCACTTCTTCTCATTTTATTGTTGGTTCAGGTTTGTTCAGTGTGTCGTTAGGTTAGATTTGCTTTGTTACTAGTCTAGTTTTGTTGTGTAGGTTAGGTTAGGTTTGTAAAGCAGGCAATGTTGTCAGGTGAGATGTGTTGATGGTGTTGTTGAATTAGCGTGTCCATAAGGATGGCACAGTTAATGGTAGATCTACACCTTGTTTTTGCAACTGCAATAGGCCCAACAGTCTTGGTTAACTGCAGGTCATGAGTGCATTCTGCCTTTTGATGCAACAAAGGATGAGCTCTGCCAGTTATCGTGTTTGCTTTGGTGTCTAGTCTGTGATTCTTTCTGTCCTGTAATGTTATATTGAGCTTTTCTTCCCTATTTGTTTTTACTCTTCTGCTTTCTCCAGTTTTATCCTTGTGTTAACTTGTCACCAGCAACTCTTAATATTATAATCAACTCTTAAACAGCATTTTCTATCTTTGACCTCTTTCCAACTTTTTAATATTGAATGTTCACAGTTCACCCATCACTTAATCATTGCTGTTGAAAAAAATTATATTATTGATGGTAATTAATTATGATACAGTAACCCAACAACTGAGATGTTTAGCAGAGAGCTGAAAGGACATGGAGGCCTTTACAAACTATGTAAAAGACCTACCCTTTTACATAAATTTCATGTGTCCTAAATTTGGTATTCCAATAATCAATTCAGTCTTCTTAATTCATTAAGTTGATTTTTTACTTTATAGTTTTACGATTTCTTTTACTTTTCTGCTCCTTCTTGAATTCTCTCTCTCACTCTCTTTTTAGTCATCTCACACCCACCAGCAGTTATTACTCCAAACATCTTAATGAATGCTTTCTTCTCCTAGTCTAGTTTCTAGTTGTTAACTGTGATTTGTATAAAATAGTGTAATATCAAGAGTGAATAAGATGTACCGTGCACACTTTTATTTACGGCTGGTACTAATGAGGAATCTCTCTCATTAGTTATGTGCCTCATGATGTGATCACTGTCCTATTGAACAGACCAGCCTCATTTCAATTTTTTTGACCACACCATTTTCACACCTTCACATTCGTGACTTTCTTCTTCTACTTCTCTCTCCAACTCAATCTATTTCTACTTTTGCAATCTTCTTCTCTGACTTTTATCACCACCTTCACATGGAAATTTAGCGCTGATCCTCTTTTCTCCAATTTCTAGATCAGAAGAAAGTGGTTCACATTTAAAGGGAGGTGAATGTGTAGCACTCCAATAACTGTTAATTTCTATGTTTTTATGGCTTGTAGTACAATTCTCACCATCGTGATTGGAGTAGTTCAATAGTATATCTATGGATCTTTGTTGAAGTAGTGCAGGACAATCTTCACTACATTCATTAGACGGTATAGTACAGTTATATCTATTTATATTTGTACAGTTATAGTACATTTGTATATATCTATTCCTATATGTTCTTCTTATGATCGCCAAAATACTGGCACCTCTATTGCGTTTTAAAATATATATATGTTGTCTATTTGTTCCTGTGTTTGTGTGTAGCCTGTAGCACACGATCTCGATCTACGTTTTGTGACTCCTATATAGTATATATTTATATTGTCTGTCCAGGCAAAGAAGACATTTTGGCAAGATAGGAAAATTACTCCAGTTTGGTGGATATTGGTTCAAAAATTATAAATTTGGTCTCAAATTTTGGAAAACATTCTCCCCTACAATTTGAGACAAAATTTATAATTTTTAAACAAATATTGAATGAGCTGAAGTCATTTTCCTATCTTGCCAGAGTGTCTTCTTTGCTTGGACAGACTATACCTACAGTATAATGTACAGAGTATAATATTATGATCTATTACAACTACATTATAATATCTACTACAGGATTCCACTATATTTATTTACGGAACTTGATATATAGTCAAAGTACCTATCACCTTCCTTGACGCTATCTGGCAGGGTTGATCGTAACTGCAACAGTTGAAAAACTTGTTTTATGATGCTAATTAGTCATTACCAGCAATAATTCAACGCTACAAAGTAGGCTACAAGTAAATTAATGGCAAGGAACCACATTAAACAACGGTTGAAGGTGTTGTAAATAATGCGGCTTCGTTATTGTTCCATACTAGGTACCTACTTGGGAAAAACTGTTGTAAATGTCAGAAATGCTCTTGTTAGCATCATCAGCAAAGATTGTTGGTTTTTTTGTTGTTTTGTGCATTTTTTTGTTACATAGTTTTTGTGCATTCCTCAGTTAAAGGATAATTTCATTTTTACTTGTTTCAATGATTGAATTATCTAAAACCATCTTTTTCTATTAAAAAAAAACATCAAACACACAGACCAGACAATAATATTAAAAATAATAAGTAATATAATTATTTAACTTTGAACATTTTTCCTTCTAGCTCTTCCATTTGCTCATCAACAGCATTTTTACCAAATTATTCAGACAACTCATTTTTTTTACTAATTATTTATTTTAAATCACCTAATCAAGTTGATATTGTACTACTCGTATCAATTTAAGTTTAAAAAGAATAACTTATTAGTTCCTTACTAGGTGCTATATTAATAAATTGAAAAAACCTTATCAAGTGTTAAACAAGTTGTTCAAAATTCAATAGCAGAGGGTTGATTGTGCAGAGGAGTAGAAGAAGATGGTTCATAATGATGAAATAAATGTTAATTTATTAGGATGCTAAACTGTTCGTTCTATTAAAAATTTCAAAGAAGTTTAAAGGTTGTAAAGAAGGTTTCAATCTTCTTCAACGATGGAGGTTAGAACAATCGCAAGATGTAGTGATAGATGTTCTAGTATTCAATATAAATGGTTTGTTAGATTTCATGAGGATAAAAAATAAAACTATCCTGATCATGAAAATCCAAGTATAGCTATAGATGAATAATTAATTTTTGTTCTATACAAGTACATTTTGTAAACCTGTGTCCATGGTTTAGTCGCCTCTTTATTTGATACATTAATAAAATACACAAGGAAATTTAATATGATACATGATACAATAGAAATAATCAAATTATAAGTTGTATCTGTATTAGTTGTATTTCATTTACTCCTGTATCTTCATAAGGTATCAAGGCGATTAAATATGATACATGATACAATTAATATAATAATCAAATTATTAGTTGTATCTTATATTGTTGTATTAGTTATATTTCATCTACTTCTGTATCTTCTTGAATGTATCAAGTTGAAAAGTCATCAAACCGTTGATTGATACACACCTCAAAATTAAGTAATAGATCTATTTTGAAAGCCACATGCAATCATTGAAAAAATCTGATGTGATAATTTCACGATATTGCAATGGGTGCAGCCGGGTAATAATGATAGCCGTAAATATTGTTGGCAGTTCTTTTTTGAAAGGAATTTACGCGTTTCAATCACAGGTTAGACGGTGAAGGGGGAGAAGGGAACGAATCATGGCCAGATTTATCACCTGTGAGGGGACTCCGCCCCCCTGGTTCAAGGGGGACACGCCTGTTTATTTGTTCAACGGCTTCAATTATTGTTTTTTAACTTTAAAACAGTTGATTAACTTGACGTTGATTGCGGCTCGTATTATCAATAGCACTTCAACTATTTAACTGAAAAACAGTTGATTGCTGTTATATATTATTAGGCTGGTAGGCCTGAGGCCTTCATGGGCTGATAAGCCATTAATATACACATTAAAATTAATGCTACCATAGCTAGTATTGATTTTTTATAGTATAGTTTAATAATATTAGTTAAACTTTGATTTTATTTTAAACCACCACTTGGTTACGGAAGCTAGCTTATGGTTGAGGTTGAGAGGATTTGCTGTATAGTTTAGTTTAGACTACTGACAACCAGCTGGTAGGCTGGTAGGCCTGAGCCCTTCATGGGCTGATAAGCCATTAATATACACATTAAAATTAATGCTACCATAGCTAGATTATGAAACACTAGATTGATGATTTTTTTTACTGCAATTGATAATACGGGCCTCAGTGTAGATTGGTTCAAAAATTATAAATTTAGTCTAAAATTGTAGAGAAGAATGTTTTCTACAATGTGAAAATAAACTCTCAATCTCTGAACCAATATTGACCTAACTGGAATCATTTTCTCATCTTGCCAGAATGTCTTCTTTGCTCGATCAGACTATAAAAATTCGGGCAAAATCCTCGACAAGTATTCTAGTAGTATTGTATGTCACTAGCGAAATACTACGATTATATAGCGAATACATTTTTTAATTATTAACAATGGAGACAACAGGTTGTCCCAAATATGTCTCCTACACATTACAGTACAAAGGAATAGTTAACATACAGTACCAAAAGTGCAAAAAATACAATAAAATCAAATACTTGTAAGGAATGGAATAATTTTAAAAAAATTATAAGAAATATGCAATTGAATTAAAGTCCAACCAAGAGTTAATTACATGGAATTTAGAGAGAAAAAGATATGTGTTTTGATGATGATGATGATGATTATTAAGATGGAAGCAGAACAATGAGAGAGAAAAAACCGGGAGTTAATAGCCTAAATAAAAAATATGCTTCGTTATTCAACCAGTTCCGTTAATCAACTAGTTTCGTTCATTGATCGTCAACGGCTCATCACTAGTTTTTACAGCATTATTACACTGAAATAAGCACTTGGATTAGGGGGGCATGGGGCTTCACATAACTATAATCACTGTTATCTCGTGAGTGCTGGGCGGGGCTCGCTTATAATGAGCCACTACACAAGTCTTCAGTGATTTTTGAGAACGGCTATTTGTGCCTTCGCCTAGGGAGGCCGAATTTCAAGGGTGTCTGATAACTAGATTCGTCGTATGTTTTTATTGGGATAACAAAGTAAAAAATGTTTATATTTCAAACTAGTCTATTAGGAATTTGTTAGTATGAACCAACTAAAGAATTGTTTGATTTTTTCTTATTAATTGCTAAAACTGGCGCCAAAAAGTTCGGCGGTTTTGAATGTCTCTTGCACGTGAATAATCTACCAACAGCTGATGTAGAGCATCTAGTGACAATTGAATCTTCCTATTTTAACCCACTATGACTACTTTCTATGAAAAAAGAACCTAGAAATTGAAGCTGCCCGTGATTGGTCCATTCAACTTTCGATCAGGAGATTGATTAATTGCCTTTATTAAGGGCGGAGTTAGGACTCTTGGTCCTCTCTACCACACAACCCTAATTGAGAGAGAGAGAAAAAGAGAGAGATTCAGATTCAGATCCAATTTTTTTTATTCATGTAGATTATATAATACAATATTCGAATCTTTTGCAACAAGAATAGAAATACCGTATATGAAAATGACACTAATTACATTAAGGTTCGCTTGAGTTTTGGCTATAAACCATGTAAACTTGCAAAATGAATCAGATGTAGGATTTAGATTTAATTAAGCTAAGGGTAATATAAATTTGTGCTGTATCTACATAAAATGACAGAGTTTAGACATATAAATGTCCATTCTTGGAGAGGGATGTTCAAAGACATCTCTCCCATTAACACTCAACCATAGAGAGAGAGAGAAAGTGAGAGAAAGAATGTGTGTTCCGGTATAGAGAGAGTCTATACGGGCTGATGATGGAAAAAAGAGTGATGTTTGGGGGGGGGAGAGAGATAACTTATGTCTTAATTATTATTGTTATGGACGTCGTGACGCGTCGATTGCTCGAGCTGGACTTGATCCGTGAAAACTTCACGAAGTCCACTCGATGTGTTTATCAAGTAACAACTTGATTCCAGCAACGATCCCGTTTATTAAGTAATAATGTTCTACTCCAATCTGCAAGTTCTCGAGCTGTTGAACCTTGAAAACATAGCAGTTAACGGTAAAAGTTCTTATCTGAGTTTCGGTAGTTCGTCACGTTTTTCGCGAGATTTCGTCAGAATTTCTGCCACAACACGTGTCAAGAATTCTGTCAGTCAAAAAATTGCGAAATGACTGCTCCCAACTTCGCAAAAAAGCTGCTCCCTGCTGTTCCCTGCTTTAGGTTTAATTGGGCCAAACGTTATAGTCTAGTCTAGCAAAGAAGACACTCTGTCAAGATTGGAAAATGACTCCAGCTCGGTCAATATAGGTTCAAAAATAATAAATTTGGTCTCCAAATTGTAAAGCAGAATTTTTTATACAATTTGAGACCAAAGTTTTATATTTTTTAATTCTGACTGAGGTGGAGTCATTTGCCCATCTTGCCAGAATGCCTTCTTTGCTCGACCAGGCTATTATATGGGGACGTTACCCCTCGTTTTCCATAGTAACTGTAGAATTTAAGGCAAGTTGATGTTGATAGAGTGTAAAGAGAGAACTTATTTGAAACTTAGTAGAGCTCTTTAGTCTACTAAATCTCTTAATGGCTTGATCCATGCTTTCTTAACCGTAGGTGCGTAGCGAACGAATGGAGAATTTTTTAATCATAATAATTTATCCAATCATTCACAATGACAGGATTCCCCTTCAAATCATGCAAATTTTCCAAAAGTAGAATATTATGTTATACAATTCTACTGAATCATTGATTTTCACTACCAAAACTAAAGTCAAACAATCTTCAAATTGAAATTCCAACAATAAATCACCAAATAAAAATTCAATAATTTTGAAAACTTTGAATAAACTTCATAAAATGTTGAACACCCACTAACTCGAATCCATTAAATAGTTGAAATAGTGTTGAGTCTGTTAAAACTGATAACACTGAACTTTACTGAAGTCCAAAATTTTCAAGACACATAGATGTATTTTCACAAAATTGTGTAATCATTGTTATTTTACGCTTGTTAGGAATGATGTCAAGATGTTTATCGAATGTTGTTCACAATTCATATACAGTAGTACTATATTATATACTAGTATAGTTATATAGTTCTTATTTCTCGCAACTTACGCCAAATTTCACGCTCTAGAGCCTAACAAGTACCATAGTAGAATATCAGAGACATTTTAACACTTTATCACTGAATTATTACAGGAATTCTGCTGCTTGTTAGCTGGCAAATAGATAAGGATCGAGGGCTTGGTCGCATTCTTTCTCCACGTGGAGACAGGTGGTGAATTTTGGTTATAAATTTTGTCTAGAAAGGTTATCTTTCTGGTACGGAATGAATAATTTCGGCGAAAGTAAAATTGATGCAATGTTGGCTAGCTTGAAATATGACTGAATATTTCATATCGCATTCACGTGACAAATTTGAACTTACATTTCCATTCAAGCTATCCAAATCCAACATACTTTGCTACATCTTATTTGAACTTATCTTGAGAGAAATCGTCTTTTATTTTCGATTTTTCATCATCATCTCCAATCAACCACGAAACAAACACGTCTGTCCGAGAGCACATTGTTGAGACAAATCGTTCACTTAATTTGACAGGCGAAATCCTGTAGTTGAGTACTGGAAACGGACATAAATCAATTTCGGACAATCATTATCTGTCGAATAGACAGCATGATGGATTGGGATCGTCACTTGCAGTCTAAAACTCACGTCAATCTTCAACGCTCTGAATATTATTGTTCGCGTAACCTGATAGGACACTCCTTATCAATGTTAAGTATATTGTAACGGCGTGTCTTCTCAGTTTGCGCAAACTAAAGAAGTTCCGTATAGTCCGCGCAAGCTGATGAGACACGTCGATCAATGTTGAGTGTATTGTAATAGCGTGTCTTCTCAGTTTGCGCGAACTTTACCTGTATTGATTAATGGATCTTGAATTAGACATTTATCTGGAACAACAAACGGGGAAGAAAAATAGAGTGTAATTCGAGATTTTTTGCTTGGCGATTATGATGAATATCGTGGTAACAATAATTATCGATTGAAGATGGATCGAAGTGAATTATTATTGATGTTGTGGACCACCCTTGATATATTTTGGTGTTGAATTGGTTTTGTTTTTATTCTTCAGGTGAACACGCTAATTACATTATTTCATGAGCTATAAATCAGTACTTACAACTCGTTCTACTTGAACTGCGTAACTAGATTTATAGGGTGGAGTTTTTCTGCAAAGGATTGATTTCTATGTGAGCGCTAGCAGTGATTTTAGAAGTAATTTTTGTATCACATGTTGTGAAATGTAATCGATGTACAGAAAAAATAACTTCTGTGAAGTTTCTTCTGCGATTCTAGACTTATTCCAAACGGCAACAAATAATAATTCAATCTATTTTTCTCTAGAAACAAGTTTAATGTTTTATCCACTGAACTGATATAGCCTATTAGATATTTCATTTTTGAAATCGATTGTTAGTCTTATCAGTGTATAATAATTCTTGAGTCTCTTGGCTAAGTTACCTATTCTGGAATCGAACCCAGCATTCCTCGACTGTCAGTCAGGTGCGTTAATTCGACTGGTCAACGTTTCCAAACATTTCAAATAAAATCATTTATTTTAAATAAAATATTTTTTGACATGAACAAAGACATGTATCAACAACGTCAATGTAAAATAGAAAAAGGCATTTATTTATTGTTATTGAAGGATTTATTTTGAATTTCTGGTCAAAACTAAATGGTGGAAGGAAATTTATATCACAATTATTGAACTAGAAGAATTATTATTATTATTAGTTGATTTATCATAAATTATTATTTAAATTATCATCTTCTTATATGTTTTCCGTTATCACGTATTTCTATATTTTTCAAGAAAACATGCTTTTCCACTGATTCGTATCCCACAATATATTTTATAGTCATGTACAATTTCCATAAGACACATGACCTCTCCACAGAAACTGGAAATAAATAATAATTTATGTAGATCGTTCATGATGTTTTGTCATAAATTATTGTGTCTCATCGCCTTATACCGCCAATGCGCCATGTCAGGTCACATGATCAACAGCCAATCAAATCGCTGCATTCAGTTATCGCCCTGAAGAGATAGTTAACTTCTGTCACGTCTTGGCATTTCAGGCGCAATTCCAACTCAAATCTCATTTCCTTATATTGTTGAATGTTTAATATAACATAGAATTTCTATAACTATAAGTGTCCATCTTCAGTTGAAATAAAATCTAAATTAAGGGAATGAAATTATGATGATGATGATGATGATGATGATGATGATGATGATGATATACTAGTATTTATTTATTACCATTTATTTCAATACCACTGACAGTTTCGCTCTATTGAGTTTTCTTTTCTCTCTCCTCATCTTTTCTGATTTTTCCAATAAATTACTTTTCCGAAGTCTTAATTCAATTCTCTTGTTAAATACCAATGTAGTTTATCAGTGATTGATAATGGTGTTGCAACTGAGACCGGTATCTCGATTTTCTACTAAATCTGTGGTCTCACTGTATCTTGACTTTTCATTTAATCAATTTCTCATGATCCAGTTGATCCATGTTATTTAATTGGAATATATTTCTGAAATTTTCCATTTCCTTTTGCAAACGTGAACTCAATATTTTTCCAATAGGCTATAGTTCAAGTTTATGACAAAAGACAATGTAACTCTCTCAATTGACCTATCACAGTTCAAAGTTATCCACTACACTTACTGCGTCTAGAGTGAGATGAGGTTGATTTTTCCTACTCCATTGAAGTGTGAAATTGTCCACTCATAAGGACGATAATTTTTGTTGATTATGATTATAGTCTATCCAAGCAAAAAATATTCCCATGGCAAGATGGGAAAATGACTCCAGCTCGGTCAATATTGGTTTAAAAATTATGAATTTTAGTATCAATCTGTAGATCAGGATATTTCTTACAATTCAAGTCTAAATCCATAATTTTTAACCAATATTAATTGAACTGGAGTCATTTTCCCATCTTGCCAGAATGTCTTCTTCGCTGGGACAGACCATTACGCTCCAGTTTGTTGTAAACATTGGACGCTTCCCTAGAATTATTTTATTTCAACACTTTTGTAGACATAACATACGCGATCGAACTTTCTGTATTCATGAAAAAAAATCTACGTGGTTCACGTTGAAGTTCACAAGAAAATAGTATGGCAACCACAGATTAGAAACTGTGGAATGGCTAGATCTAGATTCTCCGTTTCAAGAGGGCCAAGATTTGTCAAAACAAGAAACAATTTTACTTTCATGAAAAAGTCATAAATTATTAATGAAAAACTGAAACTTATTTGCCAAATTATGTGTTCTTGGAAGTTCGTTTCTATTTATTTAAAAGAATACAGTATTATTATTGGATGAAACAAATAAAATTGTTCCAAATTTTTTGAAATATTCAAAATGACCTGAAAGTTATTCATCGACATGATTGATGGTTCCATTGGAAAAAAACATGCATTGTCATTGTCTGATCATTCTATATTAAATTTTGAATATAAAATTGAACAAATTTATTACATCAATTATCATATTTATTAATCAATCTGAAATTATCAGATTTAAAGAATACCCTTATCACTTAAAACTCACCACTATATTGGTTTACAGCTGTTCTGGACTGCCGGTGTCATTATCCTTTGATTGCCACATTCCAAACTCTCAGTTCGAACTGACAGTCTGAACTAAGATTGGATGAGGATCCTTACCCTCAGGCTAATATTGCTGTTTTTTTCCTGCCATAGGCTAAGATAGCTGTTGGTTTTCCTGTCATTTGATGTATTATTAGCTATGCCGTTTTCGCGAGCCTAATGCCCATTAAATGCCGCATTTTAAATCAATGAACTTGACTGATGTCATCAAATGATCATTAGCAATATTCCACAACCGTGCAACTCAGCTTTCAACTTGTCCCCGGCTCACATTCAACTCCCGCACAAAGAATGTTGCATGCCTCATCTGTGCTTCATGTTTCAACTCCATTATTTCTAGTTATTTGTTCATAATTCAATTTCCTTCATAAAATTTACTCTCCTTAAATCGTTAGATTAATACAATCCAGTGCAAAAAGTTTCAAAAAGATGCAACTTCTTTTAATTTGATTGAAAAAGTGTCATTCTTCTCCTCAAGATTCTCGCTCGCTGTTGTAAAGTGCATTTAACTTGTTATCATCTCTTGTGATCGTCACTCCTTGGATGCTTCTTGTTGAGTGAATGTTGCACGGGTGTTGCACAAAGCTATTAGTTGGGCCATTCCTTGACATCCGGTGGCTATAAATGCCTCTTGGCGTGGTGAGCATTGCTGAATTCTTACATTTTTCTTTGTTTGTCATTAGTTTTTACCCCGTTATTGCTGAATTCCACTGTTGACTGCGTCTTTAAATGACGTCTGAAAAAAGCTTGAGGGATTACCGAAGTACATATTTTGAACAACGAAGACAAAAACCATATCGTATAGCGACGGTAGCTGAAGTTAGGCGGTTTTGTCTGCTCCTTGTGTACTTCAACAGCTGATTTTGTCAATCAGAGTTATCATTCAGCTAGGCCTTGGGTGATGATTCTGGAATCAAATAGTGACCATAGATTCTACTCAGAAACATCTCTTGAAACAATTAGTAACTTAGATGTTGACAAATTCAACAATACAATATCAAAAAGAAAACTATATTGATACTAGAAGACCAAGGAATTAAAGTTGTTGTTTTTGTTTATATTAGTTTGAATCAAAAACAGTTTTTGAGGTACGATTTATGAATAGGTAAGATAATTTATTTATTAATTCATTTTTAGAAAATAATAAACTTATTGGCTAAAAACTCAGACTAACGTCCATAACGTCTACATGTACCAAATTTTGATAAATAACAAGTTTGAAACTAGGTTATCTTTTTTGCTTCACTTTCACAAGAATTTATAATCTAGGAGAAATTCTATATTATACCAATTATGAATTTAGAGCAATAGGATGCATTAAATGTTCAGGATTATCCAGACTACAATGTTTAGCTGCAGAACAGTAAGTTTTGTATTTTAGCTGTAGGGTACGTTTCAATTCCTCAATGTAGTTAGATTTGATTTGAATTTTAGCCAATGGTCATGGTGTTTTAATATCCCTGTTCACTTGGTTCACTTATCTTTCTTTATCTGGCCTCAATTAATATTTTAATATTACAACATCATTATTACAATTTTATTATCAAAAATTCCTGATGTATGGCGATGAGTGTGGCGTCAAAATACACTAGTATGAACTCAGGTCACAATTGATAGCTGATTACAATTACAACAAACGTTGTAAAAAGTGTTATCGAGATCGAGAAAGTGTTTTGTGTCCGACAATGTCGTCTTTCAATATTGTGGCGACAAAGTTGAACCCGGCTAAATTCTTGTCTACCGGTTGCACAGACAGACACAATCGGTGCCCGGTAAAAAGTTTAAAGAGAGATGAAGAGAGCGGTAAATTCAAAGATGAAGAAAGATGGTTGTATTTTTTGCGCTGCTCACAAAGGAAGTGGAGTAGTGTGTGGAGAAGGCACGCTGTTTCAATACGTTTAATATTGTAATAGCGGGTCTTCTCAGCTTACGCGAATTTTGCAGAGCTGCTTAACTTTGTGCAAGCTGAGAAGGCACCTCGTTACAATGCTTTTTATATTGTCAAGGCGTGTCTTCTCTGATTGTGCGCAACGTAAGTAATCGACGTTGCAATGCGCATGGAACCGGTCGCGCAAGTCTCCGCGCTTAGCTCAGGTTAGGTTAAGGTCAGTGTCAAGCTCAAGTGAAGTCCCCTCACCACCTCTTACCCTTCACCACCCTCCACTAGTTGAAATTGCAGCAGGATTACAGCTGAATGTCACTCACGTAGACGATGGTTGACAGCGTCTTTTTTTTCTTTTTGTCTTTCTCCTTTTATTTTTTCTCCTTTCCCTGGCTGTACTCTCTTATTTCTCCTTCTATTTTCTTCTTTAACCTTCTACTTTTCCTTCTTCCCTTCTAGCAGTTCTTATCGGCTTCTGAAGGATGACACTTTTTTTTTAAATGGGTTGGGCTTTCGTAACCCTTAGCGACCGCGACCGCTATTTGATCTTTTGTGGCAAACATTAAAAGGATGACACTTGAAATTTTCTGTTTTCCATGGATTCCTTTTACTTTTCTTCTCGTTCTTACAATTTTCAGTAGATTTTTTCTTCTTCATTTTCTTATTACTTTTCTCCTCGTACTTGAAATTTGAAAGTTTTTTCTTTTTCATCATGTTATAGTGATTTCAACTCCAAAGAAAACGTTAGGTAATAGGTAGTCATAATAGTGTAGCTGTAGACAGTAGAACTTACCCAAATCTCAGGAATCACGTTTAAAAATCATTGTTTTGCCTCATTTTGATCGCTATTTCTGGGACAACTTCACACAATCAAGGTTGCATCTAACATCTCGTCCAGAATTGATTCATCTACAATCTATATAATTTAAAAATGCTAGATCATTTTTCAATATTCAGATACTTTCTATTCAGAAAATTACTTCTCTAATACGGTATTCTATTCTGCCCATCATCTCAATAACCATTCAAGTTTGAACTATTTTTCACGACACTGCAGTCGAAAATATTAGAATATTAGTTTAAATATAAACTTCTACTCACATTTGGAGCGCTCTCAGATTTCTGGAAACTACTGAAAATTGATTGTTGAAAATGGAGTAAAATCCGAAAGCGCTCTACACGTGAGTAGTGGTTTATATTTAAACTAATATTAAAATTTTCGACTGCAGTGTCGTGAAATAGTATAGAGTGAAATATTGACTAGCAGTTCGTAATGGGAAACAAAATAGATGAGAACCATTGAAGGTTTATTTGGAATTATGGTTCATTTAACTTCTGGTTCATTAACTTCATTTAACTGGTTTATTTAAAATTACCAGATCATTTAACATGGAGAATAATTATTTTAGTAGCTACATAAAATCAATGAAAATAATAAGTTTTATAAAAAATTTCGTCATTGTTATCTCGGTAACAAAGCATTTCATATTTATTTCTCCTACCATTTTTCAAAATGAATCAAGATAGAACGTTTTCCACTACTTATTCGAGGAATCAGCCTGAGAAGTTAGAAAAAGTTCATCGAATTTTCACATGTCCACGCATATGATTGTTGTGAGCTATCCGGTTGTATCAATTTCTAAAATCAATGCTTTTCTCTTTTTTCTTCTTCTTCACTTACTGTCTCCTCCAATCTTGTCTTTTGTCTCCTTTCTTTCTCTTTGTTTATCCCTATCAGTATAGCATGCACGCACGCTCACATTCCGTCACGAGCGTCTATGCGCCGGCTTCCCAATGTTGTGCGCTTTTTCTCTGGAAGATTAAGTGATTGCAGTTTGTTTGTTGTTTGTCCAATCGAAGAAATTCGCTGGATTACCAGCTGGTAGTGAGTGGTAAAAAGAAAAGTGATGATTTTCAAACAAAAAAAAATAAGCGCCAGAAAGTAAATACAGTATTACTGAATACAAATACATAATAAATAATAAAATATAAAATAATACAAATGTAATAAATGAAAATATATAACTAATTCTCTATTGTTTCTCATAAGAATAGAACGGCCTTGTCGAATGTATAACAAATTTTTGTCCATTATTCAAATAACCCTGTAGTATTCTCATTGAATTATGGTAAAATCTAGTTTCAGCTACCTAATTCCATCTTATAGTATTACAGTATTATATTTTAAAATCACAAATATATTGAAAATCGAGATACCTATTTCGGTTACTAAATCATTATGAATTTCTGGTAAACTCGAGAGTTTATCTCAGGAGATAAAAAGAATAGCAACCAAACCCGGTATCTCCTGAGATAAACTTTGGAGTTAACCAGAGGTTGATAATGAAGTAGTAACCGAAACCGGTATCTCGATTTTCAATGAATCTGTGGTTTCACGATATCTTGTCTTTTCATTTAATATGGATAACTACCTCAATATCACCTTCACAACTATTCAACAAGTCATCATTATTTCAAGCAATTAGTATACTCTTAAATTTTGAGAAAAATAAATATTGATAACAAGTAAAGGGAGTGTTATTCTGGTCAACTGATGTATATTATGACATTTTCGTTGTTGGGAACTCTACACTTACCAATCTTGAGCTTTTATGATGATTTATAAGCTTTATGAGCTTTTATAATTGATTTTTGTAAGTGTTCTTCAATTATGTGACGCATATAGTATGACCTGTAAACTAATAAAAACTTCAAGGTATCGATATAGATTTATTTCATATCTAGCATTTATCCTTATGCAATCCTTTAGAAGACATCTAGAGAATCTCCAGAAAAGTATTTTCCTTCTTCGTAGGTCGTCCATCTCATAATGCAAAATTATATCCAGTCTTCCTCTCAGAGATAAGCGTGCATTTGAGAGTTGAGAGCTCCTTCGCTCATCATAAAGAGTGGTAATAGCTGAGAGTTGAGATCTTACAGAGAGTGCATGATATCACAAATTAGATGAAATATCATCTGAATCTCCTTTGCCACATGAAACAGCGGATATGACTGCTGTTATCTTCATCTTTATTACGACAAAACCGTTTTAGCAAGAATCTTTTTGAATTCTTATTTGTTGCTTGATTACACCCCCAAAAAGCTTCACATGAAATAGTTCATCCAAGCAAAGAAGACATTCAGGCAAGATGGGAAAATGACTCCTGCTTGGTCAATATTGGTTCAAGAATAATAAATTTGGTTTCAAGTTGTAGAGCAGAACGTTTTCTACAAGTTACGACTAAATTTATGATTTATCAACCAATATTGGCCGAGCTGTAGTCATTTTCTGATCTTGTCATAATGTCTTCTTTGCTTGGACATGGACAATAATATTTGGTGGACTTTTAGCAGGTTCTTTATTTTTTGATGCTCCTATAAATGAAATTATGATGGTGCTTGAGTGCTGTTATGATCCAGTTACATATTCTTTGGTATCAACGATTGTTGAAAATAAACAAGAGTTTCGTGGAGAAGAATACCAAACGTAATCTATTCTCTAGTACATAAGAAATTCAGAAATAAGGATGAGTCTTGTGAATGAGATAGGAGAGAGTTAGGGAGAAAATTCATTTGAATAATACTAGGGTTATCAAATAAAAAGAGGAATATAATTCGTGAATATGAAAAGGAGTAAGCAGAAATAATTCAAGAAGATTTGTCTTGGAGAAGTTTTGAGCAGGGCGTTTAAACTCTGCACTCTTCACTCTCTTTCTCAACTCTCAAGTTTAGATACTTGATATTATTTTGTAATATGTCATACATTTTATCTTGAATTGTCAACGGATTGGAAATTATAGAACAGTTTCCATGAGACATTTCATTGTTATTACATTCTTATGATAATTATCATATTTTTCGTATTCTAGTTATTATTAAAAGTCTTTGAGTAGTTGTGAAATTGATATTGTGGTAGTTATCCATAATAAATGAAAAGACAAGATGTTGTCAAACTGATTTTGAAATCAGTGGTTTGACAACATCTTGTCTTTTCATTTATTATTATTAAAAGCATGAACGCCATGAACAGAACTGTGTGTTTGGAATTCAATTCTGTTGAATAGCATGCATGAATTTGATTTCAGAGCGAAAGCGTGAATAAAATTTAGTGTGTACTAATAGAGTTTTTGGGTGGTTTACTAGTTCATAATGTTGAGCTTGAGTAGATCGTTTTATGAGTTTTAAAATAATAATTTATGAAACAGGGTTCTGTTTTAAGTGAAAAAAGAGAATAGAATGGAATTCTATCGAATTGCATTGATAAATGAAATTGAATTCACTTCAGGTTTTTCGTTATTGTCATGTTTTCTTTTAAATATAATCATATTTTGATAAATTAAATTGAATTCACTTCAGGTTTTTCGTTATTGTCATGTTTTTTTTTTTAAATATAATCATAGCCTATTTTGATAAATGAAATTGAATTCACTTCAGGTTTTTCGTTACTGTCATGTTTTTTTTTGAAAATATAATCATAATGATAGAAAGATATACATTTCACTCTGAGATCCAGAGCTACTAATTTCTTTCCACTATACTCATCGGTTGATAGTTTTATAAAAAAATGCATAGTTTTAAAACTAATAACTGATATATTCACAACTAAAGTAATGATTTGAATTAAGTAGTACAATGTTCTTTCGAATGTGTAAAGCAACAATAATAATAACTACTGTATTTCATTTTTGTTACAGGTACGTTGAGATTAATACTTCAAAATTCAAGATTGACTCCCAAAAATGAAACAGGTAAATTTGAATGTATTATTCTCCGCTAAGATTGGAATAAATGTTTAAAATTCTTTTTAAATTCACAACTCCTACATAAAAGTCACATTCTGTTCTGTATTCAAATATTTTACATTCGTTAAAAGTTGATCTCAATATTCTTTCTGGATTCACAACTATACCTCCTATTCAATAACAGTCCCAATATGTTATATTCTCAAATATTTTACATTCGTGATAGAAAAGTTGATCAACTCAGACTCTTGTCACTCTTCATATCAATAAAATAGTGATAGTGACGATGAAAAAACCAATAATCGAATCAGATAATTGAATCTTAGCTGCTGAATTCAAATCACTTTGATTTATTCATTTATGATCAAATTTCTTGATCATTTCTTGATCCACAAAACTTTAAAATACTCCTACATTGTTTCATTTTTTGTGGATTTTATATTCAAGCATATTAGTATATCGTGTTCATATTTGAATTGGAAATCCGATAAAAACAATATGGAAATGTTGGACTACATTGTTGTACTGTTGTCTGTCCAAGCAAAAAAGTCATCCTGGCTTGATGGGAAAATTACTCTAGCTCGGTCAACATTAGTTCAAAAATTGAAAATTTGGTCTCGAATTATAAATCAGAAAGTTTTGGTTGAAGACCAAATTCATAATTTTTGAAACAATATTGTCCTTGCTGGAGTCATTTTTCCATCATGCCAGAATGTCTTCTTTGCTTTGAGAGATTGTCTACTAAATTCGAACGGTACCCAGAAGCCAAGTAGTTCGTTTCCAGCAACCCACGCGGTTTGGAATCGTCAAAAATTTGAAAATGGCATGTCTCACGTAATGTTTATGTGTCCAACATCATCTTTGGATGATGAATGATCATAATTCAACAGCCCACAAGCGTCACTCATAAACTCCCACTATAGTCTGTCCAAGTAAAGAAGACATTCTTGAAATTTTGGAAAATCACTCCAGTTCGGTCAATATTGGGTCAAAACTCTTAGATTTGGTCTCCAACTATAGGAAACATTCTGATCTACAATTTGAATCCAAATTGTGAATTCTGAACCAATATTGACCCGAGCTGGAGTCATTTTCCCATCGTGCCAGAATGGTTTCTTTGCTTGGACATACTGTGCTCAGTAGCCTGGGGACGTTGTTAGTGCTATTTTCCTCGTGAATTTCATTCTGCATCTTTTTTAACAGTACATCTGTTGGTTTTTATTCTTATAATCATTTTGTTTTTCCTCGAATTTTATTTTTTTGTTTGTTTTTATTCCTATTCCCTCCTATCATTTTGATCTTTCTCGCATTTTATTTTTTCTTTCATCTATTTTTCTCTTCATCCTTCGCCACTCCATTTCTCTGTATCGCATTTTTTCTTTTTCTGCACTCTTATTCAACTCCTTAACATCCAATTCTTCTCTTTCTTCCTCTAACTCTCTTCTCATTTTTTGTCCGTCTCACCCTACCGATTTTCCATACTAATTGAATAGGGATTATAAAATTAGAAAAACATTTCATCAAATACTCCTTCTTCTTCTTCTTCTTCTTCTTCTTCTTCTTCTTCATCATCTTCTTCTTCATCTTCTTCATCATCATCTACTACTACTACTACTACTACTACTTCTTCTTCTTCTTCTTCTTCTTCTTCTTTTTTCCCATTCTTTTTTTTCTTCTCTCCATTCTCCTTCTCTCATCGTATTTTTCTAATTCTCTAATCATCAAAATCCTTATTTTCATCATATTTGTATTCAGTCTATCATTTCCCATCCTTCTTCTTCTTTTTCTTCAATCTCATCTTTTTTGTCTTTCCCGATTCACTAGAAAAACTTTCTACTCTGTACACGTAGCTCAGTTTTTTCTTGTAGATTTTATCTTTGGATATAACAGTAGACTGTAACATGTGATGGTTGTGTTTGTATACATTCTCAAGAAAAAACGTTGGTAATAAGTTGTATTATGAGTCATGGAATACAGTACTGTATTTTCAACGGTGTGAGGAACACTTATAACCAACTATATCAATGTTTTTGAGATGACTTTACAGTTGTGTTGGAATTGGAACTTTTGCAATCACTTATTTATGAACTTTGGAACATCAATAAGTCTCCACACTGAGTTTTGAACTTTGGACATCACTTGCCATCACTTATTTGATTGATTGATTAATAGTTATCAATTCAGAGGTATTATAAATAAATGCTTGATTTTGTCAATAGAATTCATTCTATAGGCACACCCTCAAAAAAATATTGAAATCAAAAGATGTATACAATTTACTGTAGTTTAAATACACTACTCAGGGCCCTCGCTTGGGGTGTGCGAAGTGTGCGACCATATAGGGTGCCACGGCCAAGGGGGCGCCGCGGCGGCTGATGCAAAACGAGAATTTTAAAAATTTCAATTGGGCTATTAGAATAATTCTTCCACTAATTGATAAAAAAATTATTTTACCAACAACTTGAATCCACAAGAAATTATTTCCTCTGCATAAAATCATTCATCATAATGAATTGATCAATTGAAAAACCACGATCAATGTATGAAGCAAGCCAAGAAGCGCCCCTCTCAAATTCAATTCTATTGTTGGCTGACAAGCACCTTACACTCTATTTGTTGACCAATCACAAGCTAGTTTCCAATAAAAATTTCTCCTTAATATTTTTACCGAATAGTTGTATTTTTCAAATTTTTTTCTGGCAACAGGTCGGTATTAGATCATGGATAGTTTGAGTTCTATTTAATTATATTCATTGTATAAAAAATAGAATTAATGAGTATAAGATAGGAGTGCGAAATTATATTTCCATCTCATTTCATACAGCATTAAACTATTGAAGTCTAGTACTGGCCTAAGTTACACGATAAAAGTAAAACTGAGTCTAAATTCTATAAGTTGAATCTTTAAATACTAACTTGATAGAATCTTACCAGCCTGAATACATGAATAAATAGTATATTAGCACATGATCGTCTGTAGTAAATCAGCGTAATTTTTTGTGTATGATACACTATCCATCATACTCTTGCTAGCAGCCATTTTCTAAGACAGAGCTCACGGAACACTGTCAACCAATAAGAAAAGAGCAGGCGTGGCATGAAGGCGTGTCCAAGTCAAATCTGAAACATCACCCGCCAACTGCTGCCATATACAGGTTGAATATACAGGTTTATCACTGATGTTTTCGGCCACTTTGATCGTAGGCGGAGCTTGGAGGCGTGTCCAATGGAAGTCGAAACATGTCACTCTATTGCTACTGCCATCTGCTGGCTAAATTCAGAACTATTTCCAAATCAGTTGTTATTCAAGAAGTAAAAATACAATTTGATTGTAATTGAGTTTCCGATTTTTTGTTAAGACATCTTTATTTCCAGCAAAATGGAATATTTATGATGATTCCCAATATTTTTCAGTGGAAAATTTATTATTACCTTCCTTATGTCTTTTCAAGCAAACTAATAAAATAAATTAATCAATTATTAAAAATTTAAGTACAATACAATGTGACAGTTTCGCTCAATGTAGATAGCCCTTAGTTATTTATTTTTGTTATTTATTCATCTTCCATTAATTCCTGTAGGCTTTTGCTTATCTCGTATACAATACATAAAAATACGAAACAATACGTTGGGATAGCCTACAATAAAATAAGCAAGTTCATATAATCCTTTTTGCCACACTACATGCAACATTGGGATTGCTTATAAGAAGACAAATATGAACATGCAAGGCAGCTAGAATAGTGTTTGGCTTTGAATATAATATGTTAGATTGCATTCGTTTGATAATGGGGGGGGGGGCGTTCATTCCAGTTCTTTGACAAATTAACAGTACATATTTATATAATATTCTTCGGTAATTCTTATATGTATTTGAAATAATTCAAAATTTACTTATTGGACTAGAACACAAACATTCAAGTCGAAAACTTTTCAATTTTTTGACATTTACGTTTCAGGTCTCACAAATTTTCTCTCACAATGACTAAAACGTTTTATTTAGAGTTTTAAAGGAATAAAGTATAAATATTTCAAATTAAATCAGTAGACTATATAAATAATAGATATATTAATGAAAAAAAGCAAAATAGGTAGAAGAAAGGAGAACTATATACAGAAGATGAAGACAAAACATGAAATAAATCAGTTGTATGATGGTTTGTCAGATTGAGCCGGCTAAGGAGATTTATAAGACACTCGAAGAATTCAGCAGTGCAAGTTATACTTTCCTGGAAGTCGATAATCTTTTGTGGAGAATGCAGTTTTCAAGTTTGTGGTATAGTCTGTTCGAGCAAAGAAGACGTTCTGGCAAGATAGGAAATTGACTTCAGCTTGGTCAATATTGGTTCAAAAATTATCAAATTGGTCTTACATTGTAGTAAACATTCTGCTACACAATTCTATACCAAATTTATAATTTTTGAACCAATATTGACCGAGCTAGAGTCATTTTCCCATCTTGCCAGAATGTCATCTTTGTACGACCAGGCTTTAAAGAGCAGAAGATCCGTCGTCGGTGTTTCTCATGTGAGCGGACCTTTTGCAAGTAAAAACTGGATTACTCGCATATTTTACAGTGCTTAGCCTTAGCGATTGCCCATCGTCGCCTGGGTACAGAGGGCGCTTATCAATTATTGAAAAACGTTCCCAGTAGAAACATGTTTTCAATTTTTCCGCAACTTAATTGTCTCCGCGCAGAAATTGCGGATAGGATAAACTTGTTGATAGCTCACTTATTTACAGTATGTGCAATTGCTAATTGTGTTGATTGTATTGCAAGTTAAAGGAACGATTGCGCGAAGCTTTGCCATTTGAAGGGTCGATTTCAGGAAATTCAATTTTATTTTTACATGAGATTCTATTGACCTCAGTGAGTTTTAGCATAGCATAAATAGATTTTCTACAATATTTACATTCCAGAATTCGATCCTCCCTAGTTTTTAAAAGGGGTTGTAGATTTTTAGATTTTTGCCTCGATCTTTTACTTTTTTGTAGAGCTGATTCACAAGCAAAATCAATTGAACAGTAGTTAGCTTCTATCAATTCAATGGAGATTGATAGCTGATCCATTCAACAAAATTCTCAAAGAATTTTTTTTGTAATTGTGATTTGTGTTAAGTAATTGATGGAAGATGAAATTTGTGTGGAAATATGATTGTTATGATTCGTGAATGGTGAATGGGTTAGAATCAGTTACTGAGTGGAATAATAAATAATTAAGCATCATGTTTATTTCAACATGTATTTGAACATTTGTTCATTGATTTTGTTATGTAGATTCATTGAAACAGTATACCAGTGTTTGTGAGGTGTTTGAAACTTTTCTTCAAACATAATTTGAAAATGATTTCTTCAAAAATATATCAAAAATTATAAATTCATAATTTTTTTTTGAGGGGGGCGTGTCAAAACTGTGTTCACATATTCTTCAGAGAGAATCAAATCTTCTAGGGGCTATCAATTTTTAAACTCTGTTTTTCGCATTTTTCAGAAGAAACTTTCATCAAGTTTCTCCAGAAAAATGCATGAGAATGAAATCTAAGAAGGGCCAAAGAATCATACAAATGAAAAATTAAATTTTCACCAATTGACGTGATACTTACTATTTATAATATTTTCTACTGTACTTCTTTGAAATTGTCTTCTATTGTCCATCCATTGTTATTCAGTCCATCTTCGTCGATATAACTGAGTTGAATCTTCACGATTTTTCCGAGATGTTGGGATGGATTTAATTGAAAAAAGTGGTGTTTGTGGTGGGTTGTGTGACAGTTGCAGTGGCTGCTGGTGTCGTGGTCGTGTGTATCTATCTATTTGGCCAGTTGCACTCCTCACGATTTTGCACACGGCTATTTCTGTCCCAGCATCACCACCACCATAATCAGCAATTCTCTTCTTATTCTTTGTCTCTATTACAGACTCTTCATTCTCCCTCCTTCCACACTCTTCTTCTCCTTTTTCTTTCTTCTTTCCTTCTCTTTTCTTTTTCTTTTTTCCTTTCTTCTTCTTCATTTTCTTCTTTTTCTTCTTCTTCTTCTTCTTCTTCTTCTTCTTCTTCTTCTTCTTCTTCTTCTTCTTCTTCTTCTTCTTCTTCTTCTTCTTCTTCTTCTTCTTCTTCTTCTTCTTCTTCTTCTTCTTCTTCTTCTTCTACCTCTTCTACTTCTTCTTCCTCTTCTTCTTCCTCATATTCTCACCCGTCCTCTTCTTCTTCAGCACCATGATCAGCATTTCTCTTCTTATTCTCTGTATCTTTCACAGAGTATCTTTCGTCACTCTTCATCATCCACTTTCTTCTTTTCTTCTTCTTCCTCTTTTTCATCTTCTTCTTTCCCTCCTCCTCCTACACCTACTACTCTTACTCCTCCTCCTACTCCACAACTTTTTCTTTGTTCAGTTCTCCTACTTCCTCTTTTTTCTTCTCATTTTTCGACTTCTTATTTTAGCGTTTTTCATTCTCTTCTCTCCTTCACCTCCTCATCTTCTTCTTCATCATCCTCTTCCTCTCTTCTCTTTGTTTCCTTGATGTTGTTTAACTCCTTTTTCTTCCCCCTACTCCTCTTTTTCATTTTTTCTTCTATCCCTCCTAATGGACTTCTTCTTTTCCTTTCTCTCTTATTTCCATTCTTAGAGTTTTTCTTCTTTTCCCTCAAGTTCCTCCTTTCCATTAACTTTTTTCTTATTTTTCTTCTTCTTTTTCCTCCTCCACCTCTTCTTCTCCTCCTTCCACTCAACTTCATCAACTCTTCAACTCCTTCATCTTCCTCAACTTCTCCTTCTTCCCATTTTCGTTTTTTCATCTTTTATCTTTTCTCTTCTTCTTCTTCTTTTCTCTCTTCTTCCTCCTCATCTTCTTCTCCTCCTTAACTTTTGTTCTTCATTATCTCCTCACGCTCAAACATTTCCCTCTACCTCCTCAGCACATTCCCTCTTGTCTTCTTTCTCTCCGTGTCATCTGTTCTCTCCTGTGCTCTTTATTCAGCTTGTGTACTTGTGTCCGTCCACGTTGGCTAATCACCGCGGTGTGTGCAGTCTGCCAGTCACGACCCTCAGCCTCAGCTACTGCACTTCAATGCAGTTGCACGTAGTCTGCAAGTAAATTAATATAAACAATTGCGACAATATTGATGAACCAAGTCCACTTTTATTCATTGAAAAGTTCAAACCTATTGGTGGCTTAGAGTTATAAGAGTAGTTAGGTGAGTGGCTGGAGTAGTCATAGGAGAAGAATATGACGAACAAAATCCAGTTTTATTTATCATTCAATTAGAAATTAAATTTTATTCGTGGCTATATAAAAGAAGCTTTTGAAGTTGAATTCAGCATCCTTTGTTTAAAGGTCAATTATTAGTGTGGTGTGTCTGGTTTTTCAGTGAAACGGTTGCTAGGTGATGGTGATGTTAAGTCATAAACTCTATGCATTGCTTTCGGATGGGTGATAAGATTGTGACCAAGGCGATTGGAACCTACCCTTATGGGTAGCTCCCCACAACAAAAGCCATATTCATATTCTTTTAAAAGAATTATTATTAGTGCTTGAGAGTATTGAATTGAGGCAATGAGAGAAAAGCCAATAAGAAAACTGTATACTGAATTTTGGTCAATGGGAGATTAGCTAATTAATAGGTAACAGCCAATGGGAGATGAAAGGCCTTGTCAGCCAATGATGGCTAATTATTGAGTAGCCTACTTGAAACTTTTCTATAAAGCAGAATATAATATCATTACTACATTTTTCATCATAACGCTTTCTTGTTGAATGGAAATAAATGTACATTATAAAAATGTATGTTTTGATAATCTATAAGCATTGGGTTGAAAAGGTCAGTACTCCAATTAAATTACTAAATAAGCTAATCTCTATAATATATAAAAGCGAAATGGCACTGACTGACTGACTGATTCATTCATTCATTCATTCATTCATTCATTCATTCATTCATTCATTCATCACCAGAACTAAAAATCCACTGAACCGAATGCGTTCAAATTTGGCAGGCATGTTCAGTTGGACGTTTAGACGCGCGCTAAGAACGGATTTTTAAAACTTTTCAAGGATACGCCAAATATTTTAGTTTTTCTATAGTTTTTCGGCGTTTTCCTAATTTTTTCGAGAACCAATCGGTAGAAAATGTTGATATTTGGTGGGAAGGTTCAAATGAGGTCTAGAAATTAAAATATTTTTGCAATCCGTTCAAGATTACACCAGTAATCAGGTTTTTAAAATTTGAGATGTGTTGCGGGTTGCATATTTCCCGACTTGATACGACCAATCCTTCCTGTAGATTCAATGGTTCAGTGAGGTTTTATATATAAACTAATTTAGAAAGTATTGAATCAAGTTTCAAACTATGTCCGATATACTTCCCAAGGTTACACTCAATATTAGCGTTTTACTATTTTTCGGAATTCTCAGATTTTTCCTTGGATTTTTCGAAAACAAATTGGCAGAAAATGTAGAAATTTGATAAATAGGTCCAGATTAGGTCTAGAAATGTTGTGTTCAATAAATTTCGAATCCCTTCTGAACGGAATTTGCAGGGGAGCGAAGCGAGCCTGTTTGTCTCAGCTGACACTGACAGAGGTTTTGCAGGCGAGCGGAGCGAGCCCGTTTGATTCACTTACAATGCCGATACTGTCGGGGGTCCAGGGTGCGGAGCCCTCTGGCTAGGTGGAGAAGGCGAGCGAAGCGAGCCTGCTGGCTAGTAATAATAATAATCACCAATAAATCACTAAATCAATTCAATAAATTTAGAATGTATGTTCGCTAGAAGTTGTCTCTTCACGATTTGTGGGATACGTTCTCTGATTGGCTAAAATTATCATTTCAAACTTCATATTGAACTATCCATATAGAAAGCATTCATAGAAGATTGGATTCAACCGTAGAACCTAATAATTCAAGCAAACTAGATAATAGTTAACAGCACTTTCTGATCGTGAGATTGTGACAACACCGATTCATTATGCATAGCTGGCCTGACATTAGAATGCTACATACTAATTCAATATAATAAATCGATGTAAAGTTCAAGTGATCCATATTGAGCATTCGATAGCAAAGGGTACTATTCTAATTGTAGAAGAGTACTGTTCTTTGTGTAGTACAGTACTTTCGATAACAAAGCTAATTCTAATTGTAGAACTGTACTTTGTGTAGTAATTTCAGTTCAGATTTACAATGTAAACATGCTACAATAACAAAGGAGATTCTAATTGTGGTTCATCGTTGCAGTCTGTTTGAAACTTACATAATCCTGCTGTAACTTACCCACTTTCGTTTGAAACTCGGCTAGTAGTGGATCGTGTCCAACAATTTCGATGTTAACGATGATAATTTTATTCAAATTTGCGCACAACAAATAATAATCTGTGCAGTACGCTTTTGTGGCGCCCTAGGCGTAAAAGAGAGCGCCCAATAAGGCCGGCACACACTAGCCAACCAATAAATCATGCTCAGTTCGCATCAGATATTTCGGCATCTTGAGTAATTGTGTTACGTGTATGGTTGAAGAATATATTTGCATATGTTCAATACTATTCGTGCCAGCCAATCACGCTTTTGATTGTGGTGAGCTTGTTTGTGAAAAAACGGTTCCAGACGTTTATCCAGTCGTCAATCAGTCCTTGACTGCTGTGGTCCTCCCGCCACTGGCGGCTCGTGCCCACGAAATAGATGAAGTGCCCGTATCTTTTACTGTACAGCACTTCACCTACTTCGTGGACACGAGCCGTCAGTGCCTCCCGCATCTTTCTATCACGCGTGCCTTCTACTCTACTTCCTTATTTCAATTATATCGACGTGAAATTTATGCCGGGTTTTGTTACGTGAGGTGTAATTATTTTTTGGGGGTTGGTCTGTACAGTATGCATCAGGCCGTGAAAAGTTATTCGGTTCATGAAATTGTTCCGGGAATGGTGTTTCAATTTATTGAGATGTACTATATAAAATGTCCATACACTGGATTCATACAGTGGTTCACATCCACTTTCGATGGTCCAGAGATTATCCTCCAACGATCGGACTGCAAGTTTATTTTGGACTGGCGGTTTTCCCATCCACTTGGTGTTTATCAAGGTGTATAGAAGAGTAGAAGAGTAGAAGTGTATAGAAGACTATTCTTCTATACACCTTGGGTGTTTATGACTGTCATTGTCCGAAATGATAGTGGATGTAGAACTCAATTCCAACGTCGATAACTTGAAACCCTCTCCGATCTGTATGTTTTGTTCCCCCTTGAAAAACCTTCCTTTGTGTTACCCTTGATATTTCAAACATATCTTGATTCGAGCAATCGAGCTAATAATGCAATCCATTATTTATTCAATTTGATTCCAGGACTGTAAATAATTATTCGTTTAAAAAATTGTGATGTGATATCACAAATGGACTTTAGGAAATCTATGAATTATCTAATTGAATAAATAAATGAATATTCAGTAAAAAAATGTTGAGAGCAAAGCCATTTTCAATCTTCGAAATCAATTTAATCTATCGTGATTTGATTATGTGATTGTTTGATAAAAAAATGAGTATCATATCACAATAAATGGGAAAACTTGTAAAACTGAATTGACTGAATGGCTGAATTTCGAATAAGTGAATCTATTGTACATTATCTATTGTATATTATCATACATACACACTTTCGATTCAGGTTGGATTGAATAAAAGATAATTTCTTCTCTTCAATGACTTTTTACAATTTTACATGAAAAAAATTGCAAAAGAAACGTAATGAATATCATTCAAATGAAATTCAATATCATTTCTAATTTGAAACAATATGGGGGCCTTAATCCACTTTTGTAATAAATGAAACAAAATTTGTTTAAAGCACAAACTCATAGTACGTTTATTACCTTTGGAACAATATTGTTGAATTCAATCTTTAAAAAAAATTATAGAAGGGAAATCAGGCCATTTTCAGGTTCATTATCGGATCATGCTACTTTCCAACAATATCCTTTTGAAATTTATCCTACTAGTGATATTTCCGATGATTTACGATGCACAGATTTAGGACAAGTCCGAGATGAATGAAAACATAAAAGACTCTATTGGTTTAAGTGAAAGATAAAGAAGGAAGTGGAGGAAATGAAAAAGAAGGAGAAGAAGAGGAACAAAAATAGGACAAGTCCGTGATGAAGGAAAAATTGAGACTAAATCGGTTTGGGGGAAGAGATAGCGAAGAAAGTAGGGAAAATCAAGAAGGTGATGAAGAAAAAGAAGGAGGGAAAAAGAAGTAAAACATGAAAAAGAAGAGGAAGATGAAGAAATTTAACAAGAAGAAGAAAGTAAAGAATAGGAAGACGAAGAAAGAGGGACAAGAAGTGGGAGGAGTAGAAAAAGAAGCATAGGAAGAAGTATTGTATTATTTTTATGATTATACTTGTTTCATTATTTGGTAAATTGTATTGTTGTGTCAAAATAAAGAAATATTTGATTTGTTTTGAAGTAGGGAAGAAGTTTGATGTGATGATAAAGGATAAGGAATTGTGAAAGAAGCGGAAGCACAAGAAGTAGAGGAAAAGGAAGAGAAGGGAAAAAGAGGAAAAAGCTGGAGAGAAAGGAGACGAAGAAGAAGATTAAGGAGGAAAAGGAAAAGAAGGGCATGAAAAATAAGAAGAGGAAGAAGAAGAAGAAGAAGAAGAAGAAGAAGAAGAAGAAAAAGAAGAAAAAGAAGAATGGGATAGAGAAGAATGATGAAACCAAAAACGTATAGTATAAAATAGCGGGGTATAAATCGGATGAATCTTCATTACTTCCTTTTTTGTATAAAGACTTACTGTATTGTACTATTATACTATACATTTTACTATACTTTCACAATGAAATTTGACGGTATCATCTTCTTTTAGATTTCAACGCGGCATCAGACGCATATTCTGTGATCATTGGTAGCCATAACTCATACTTAAGCCGATTAAAATCAACTAAATAAATGCTACTGTGATCGTATCAACCTCAATTTCAACTGAATTCCACCCATACATTGGAACTCTATTAAGAGGTCTTTACTCTTTATAGGTATCTAGGTCATTAAAGAGCCCTAAAGTGCATGTGGCTTATACACCAGAAATGAAACTGACCTAATAATGGAATGACCTTAGAATTGGAATGAGTGTCGGTTGCTGGATAGAATGGTTTCATCATTTTTGTGTATTAATAATGAAACCTTTATTATTTTAATGAAGCTGAATAATATTATCAATCAATCAATCAATTTTATTTGAAATAAATTGTTACATTTTTTGGTCCAGCTAAACCCGTGGGTTTTTCAGCAGGTGCCATTTATTTTTTTTAGATTATTTTTATACATTACTCAAATTACACTGAAACAAAGATAATGGTTCTATTGTGAAATTTCTTTATTTTTTTGAGGTTAATGCTCTCAGATCTGAATAACGGTCTAAATAACTAGAACGACTAGATCCAAAATTTATTATCGATATTTATTTAATAGAAACTTTACATTTATTGTTCGGAAACACTTACTAATACCCAGAACGTCCTTACCAATGTTGATGAATAATATACGTTAATTAATGTTAAATAAACTATGATTGAATTGAAATGATGTTAAATTTGTAAACGATATTTCATAATATGTATGTAAGTTATTATTCAAATGGGTATTTGTGAAAATGGAAAATAAAATTGGATTTGAATAGGTCCGGAATGAGGTTATGTACTTTCACTGCACTTCACAGAAGAATTTTTGGTTCACGGGAAATGTTATGGGATTTTTGAGAGGGATAGGATGTGATAGCAAATTGATCAATGCAACTAAATAATCACACAATTTCTTTAAAATTGTAATAAACGTGAAATGTGTATAATTACTCTATCTCTATGTGCTCTTTACCCACATAAGCTCTTCCCATTCTATTGATTAAGTTCGATTTGTTTCATATTTTTTGTTTATTTCTGGTCTTTCGAAAAAAACTTGATCCTGGTTTATCCTGTGACTGGAAATTCTTCTAAAAATTTATGTTTAGCTTTCAAGTATAAAACGAACAGAACTGCATCGTTATTAAACATAAAGACAAGATATTGTCTTTACAGCATCGTTTAGAAAAATCACCAATCATCCATTATTAAGCCTCATTAATCATTAGGGACTTGATGAAGTAGAAGTTCATTTACTTCCACACGAAGTATTGAGGTTTGTTCCGTGAACAATACTTGATCTAGGGCTTTTCCAGCACTCCATAGAGCTCACTCTGTTGTTTACTTGACTGTGGACCTGCTCAGCTGCTTTCAATGTTTGCAATTCTTCAGACCAGTTCAGTTATAGTCTGTCCAAGCAAAGAAGACATTCTGGTAGAATTGGGAAATGACTCTAGCTCGGTCAATATAGATTTAAAAATCATAAATTTGGTCTCGAATTGTAGAAAAGAATTTGATCTACAATTTGAGACCAAATTTATAATTTTTGAAACAATATTGACCGAGCTGGAGTCATTTTCCTATCTCGCCAGAATGTATTCTTTGCTTGGACAGACTAGTTTTATTTACGACTCTTCATTACGATTATTACAGTTTGGTATAGCAGCAACCTAGTACCACATACACTCTGGTTGACATACTTCTGAAATAGTGTTCCATTTCAATACAGGTCTCCTGTTGAACCAACTCCGGATGTATGACTATATCACTATATTCAATAGTAAATTGTTATATTGTAAAGTTATTACTATTATAGTCCCATATACAGGGTGTTTCAGGAGGAATGTACAATACTTCTCAGACTGATTCCTTACAACAAGTAGACAGAAAAGTTCCATGGGACCAATCCCCAAAAACGCTTTGTTACTGAGATAACAATGGCGGAAAATTGAGATTTTTTAAAATATATTAATTTTTCTAATTCTTTAGAGGCTTTAGTGAGGTTCTGAAATAATCAATTCCTATGTAAAATTAGCTGAGAAATTCAATGAAACCAGGTCCAAGTTTGTAACTTCAACGGTTATTGAGATAATTGGAAAAATATGCTAAAAAACGCCATTTTACAACAATAAGGGTTATAACTGGATAAGGAAACATAAAATTATATTTTTTATTAATGGTACCATGGCTTCCATTAAAAACTTGAACTGGTTTCATTGAATTCCTCAGATAATTTTACATAGGAATTGATTATTTTAGAACCTCACTAAAGCCTCTACAAAATTAGAAAAATTAATATATTTTGAAAAATCTCAATTTTCTGCCATTGTTATCTCGGTAAAAAAGCGTTTTTGAGGGTTGGCTCCATAGAACGTTTTTGTCTACGTGGTGTAAGGAATCAGTCTGAAAGTTTTACACATTCCTCCTGAAACACCCTGTATGTCAATGGTATTTCTAATAGATGTATACCTCCTCTATATTCCATAACCCTCTCGATGATCTATGTACTGTATCTGTTTATTATCTATGAGTTTTACTAAAAAGTTTGATACATTTCTATGATTTACTTAATCATCCACCTCAAATTAAGTGACCTAGTCGATATTGTTTACTCAGTCCATACTACTATATTTGTAGTAAGCTCAGGAAATAGGTACAGTATATTTCTTTGATCTATTTTCGTTTTATCCACAGCTCTACCGTAAATTGAGTACAGTACACGTGGCGGCTCGTGCCCGCGAAATAGGTGAAGTGCTGTACAGTAAAGGTACGGTCAATTCACCTGTTTCAAGGGCACGAGCCGCAAGTGGAGGAGACCTACTCCATATAGTTAATACGTGGTCCATATTTCTAGATTTATGTTGACTTCACCAAAATAGGAATATAATTTGTTGCTGATCAACTATTTGATAGATACGGAGAGCTTCCATTTGGAGAAAAGTTTTTATTTGAGTTAGTTGTTGGCCAGGTTATAAATATGACCATAAAGGAATGATTCCAAGTTGAAGTATTTTTCCTGTGCCATACTTAGCATCTCCTGTACGAAGCTCGGCAGTTCGACTTCAATTAGGGCTAAACCCGTAAGTAGAATGAGTTCTTGGAAAAATTATAATTTTTATCGTCATGTATCACTTCAAAGTCTTATGCCCGGTTTTTCCAAGCAACACAAATTTGAGAGACCCTCAAGTTCACTACACTTTACTACATTTCCTATACTTATCATAGAAAATGTCAGCTGTTCATAAAAATTTGAGGATCCCTCAACTTTGAGTGTGCTTGGAAAAACCGGGCATTAGAATGATAACAATGATTAGGGCATGAAAGTAGTGAATATGTTATCTATACACATCCATATTGCCGATATACAGTATATCAATCAATCAAATACTTCACCACAAAGAATTTCTGTGTAGCCCATGTGATGATTTCCCCAGGTTTATAAACTATATGGGTTGATGAGCATGCTGCTTCCGGGTTAAGCATGTGTGCTTCTCGTGTACAACAAAAACATGAGCTCTTAAGAGCACTTAATACTTATTTTCTCTTAGGGCCACTGTATTTTTTAAAACTTTAAATAATTTAAAAAAATAATAATAAGAAATAAAATTTAAAAAAAGGATACTTTGATTTTAATTATTTAAAGTTTTAATGAGCACGCTATTTTAGACTGGTCAAGCAAAAAAGATATTCTGTCAAGATGGGAAATTACTCCAGCTTGGTCAATAATATTTTCAATTATTCTTTCTAATGTATAATTTTTGAAACATATATTGAGCGAGCAGGAGTCATTTCCCCAACTTGCCAGAATATGTCTTCTTTCCTCGACCAGTCTATACTTATATGCTGTTTGTTATCTTTGCGTTGAACTTTCACCCGGAATGCTATGGGGCAAAAATTGTTGCTTGGAATAATAGAATAGAGGAAGAAATCGCCCTGGCCCTGCAAAGATCACCAAGCTTTTTGATAAAATTTATAATTATATTATACTCTTCTTTTTCTTTTTCTTCTTCTTCTTCCTCATCCTTGTCCTCTTTCCTCTTTCATGTTCTACTTTTCCTTATCTTCTACCTCAAGTTCTTTTCTTATATTTCTTCCTCTTCTTCTTCTTCTTCTTCTTCCTCTTCTTCTTCTTCTTCTTCTTCTTCTTCTTCTTCTTCTTCTTCTTCCTTACTTTATTCCTCGATTTCTCTTCTTCTTCTCTCTAAACTTCTTTGTAACTTTTTTCCTTCATTATCCCTACTTCTTTAGCACATTCTCTCTAGTGTCATCTGTTGTCTCCTATGTTCTTCATTTAGCTGTATTCTTTCTTGTTCTTGTTCTTCTTCTTCTTCTTCTTCTTCTTCTTCTTCTTCTTCTTCTTCTTCTTCTTCTTCTTCTTCTTCTTTTTCTCTTTCTTTTTTTGCTAAGATGCTTAGCTTCTGATTGGTTATAATGTGCGATGCACTATCATAGAAGTAGAAGCTTTAGAAAAAGCACACGCAATAAGAAGATACCTCTTTACAATATATTTTACATTGTGACGGCGTGTCTTTACAGCTTACGCGAACCAAGACTGCAGTAGACACTTGAGCGTTGAGCGGCAGTAGAAGCATCAATGAAGCCAGCAGCAGTTGCATCTCTAATCTGCATCTGGGATGCACCAAGCGATGTACCGTCAGATACACCGTCGAGAGTTAGTTGAGATGCAGTGTGATGCAGTTTTGTTGTGGTCAGGACATTATCTGGCTGAATCTTTTGATCTCTCCCTCGTACTGTCTTTTCGCTCGCTAAGCTACCAGTCAACTTATGCCCATTCTTGAACTTCACCGTGTATTATCTTGAACATTATTTCATGTCTTAATGTTGTGCAGTACGGTACATGAGTTTTGTTTGTGGTTGTGGAGGTAGGCTATACCAAATGCAATGCTATCTTCTTTGTCGAAACTTTTTTTGTTGTTCTCCTACTTCTTCCTCTTTTCTTGTTAGTGTCCTGTCCTTGTCGTATTTCAATGTATAGACCCACTACTGGTCACCGTGAATATACTAGTGAGTAGGGTGGTCAGTAGCTGTATTTAGTGTAACAGTAAAATATCTATAGTCCATTCACGATAACTTGAGACGAAATAAATTAACCTTTTGCGTGTGTGTGCGTGTAATGGTAGGTCTTCTTCTATGCGAAACAATCGGCTGCAGTCGAACAGCTGACTTGTCTGGAGCTGTGATTGGATACAGTCCGACTTGTCTTGTCTCAAGACTGTTGTCTTGAGCTGTGATTGGCTACAGCTGTTGGTCTGTAGCCGAAATTTTTGCATAGAAGAAGACGCTATTACACGCACACACACTCAATGAGTTTGTTTATTCCGTCTCAAGTGATCGTGAATGGAGTATAGTATTTATAGTCAATTGTTTTATGATTAGAAAGTATTGATTTTGCAGCTTGGATTAACCATCTATAATAATGACTATTCTAACTATTACAATATGGTTACTTCTCATTACAATATGGTCACTTCAATGAAGTATTGAATATGATAATGGAATTAGAATTGGAATACTAATCATAATACTAGAACGGTCGCATCTAACAGTCGTTTCGGGGTTATTATTCATCAAAATTTGGTAAAATACATTTTTGACATTGGTTTGTGTTTGTAACTGATACGTGTATTAATTTCTGTAAATGAATGAAGACTGTAATACTAGATGCTACAAGGGATTAATCTAGATATCCTAGATTATCAAGGAATAATTTTATCATGCCCCATACAATTGTTTCATCATGATAAAGAACTTATATGGATTCAATTATCGTATGTCTCAACTTGTAAATAATGCAACTTATGTGCTTTGTAACTTACTTAACTTGTACCTTGTAACTTACATATGCTTTGTAGCGAGTGTCTCGTAGGGAGCAGTTGTAATATAATCTGTCCAAGCATAGAAGACATTCTGGCAAGATGGGAGAATGATCCCAGCGCGGTCGATATTAGTTCAATAATCATAAATTTGGTCTCATATTGTAGGAAACATTCTGATCTAAAATTTGAGACTAATTTTTGACCTAGCTTGAATCATTTTCCCATTTTGCCAGAATGTATTCTTTGCTTGGACAGACTAAACCCCTGTGAATTGAAAGCTCAATGAATGAACCAGGCTTAACTGATGATGTACTTGATAAAACGATTGCAGAGACAATCAGAGATGATATGGAGGTTAATTGAAAGTAGTCTGTCCAAGCAAAGGAGACATTCTGGCAAGATTTGGAAATGACTCCAGCTAGGTTAATATTGGTTCAAAAATTATCAATTTGGTCTCAAATTGTAGATCAGAATGTTTCCTACAATTAGAATGCACTTCTATATAATTTTTGATCCAATATTGATCGAGCCGAAGTCATTTTCCCGTCTTACCAGAGTGTCTTCTCTGCTTAGACGGACTATATCCGATGCTGACCTTCAACTTCGTTCCACTTTGATTGCGATTTATTTTACGAACGCATTTCTCGATGGGAGAATGTGATACGGCCGATATATGTAAAATTAAATACGCCAGAAACGGGACAGAGAAAGCAACACTACTACAGTATACATTTTATTACTATCGAGATCACGTTGAAACAACTGTATCTCTAGAAGTGTAAATAAAGTGAGATGGAAGATAATTTTATGTGAAGCAGCAGGAGAGAGAGACATCGATCGACCTTCAGCAAGGCTTAAAAAACGGTGGACGTTTTTCAAAACGGTACTTGAACTTCTTCAAGCGGAAAGAAGTTTAGTTGGCGAACGCGAAGTTTATTCTCATCACAGTTACAACTGACACTAAATAAACTTCCAGCGCACTTCTAATGGCCGTCATAAAGAAATAGTACAAGTGTAGAGGTGTTCATTACTGTGATTTTAGTTGTAACTTGTAACTAACGCAGAAGAGATGTTAATTGGCAAGCGCAAGAGTTGAGCACAGGATTTAGTGGGTTGGAGTCTTTTTTATTGTTTGGTGAGTGGAATAGATGTCCGACATGAACGGGAATCGAACCCGGAATCCATACAAATGAGAGGAATGGAGGCCTCAAAATATTAATCAATGAATAGTGGAAGTGAAAAATTGTGGAACAATAAAAATAGGTGTTTCAATTAATTTGAAAAAGAAAAATGAGATTTTGGTAGAATTTTCCATAACTGATAATTTGTAAAGAGAAAAAAGAAGAAGAGATGGAGAATAGGAGGACGGAAAATAATAAGAAAAGAGAAAGAAGAGGAGAAGTGGAAGAGCAATAAGAAATAAAGAAATAGTTTCAGGAAATAATTCAGGTGAAGGAAAATGAAGAATGTGAGTGGGAAGAACAGAATGATAGGAGACAATAATGGAACAGAAGAAATAAGAACCGAATAACTGACAAAAAATTAAGAGTATGAAAGCGAAAAGAATACTTAAGAACGAGAAAGACGATCAAAAGCTTATGATAATATCAATGATTATGAGAAAGGGATCATGGAAACGGCAGGGTGGGGAGGAGAAACGCATAAGGAGTTGAATATTACTCGTATGTTGATGATAAAGGGAGGCTTAGGGAGAAGAAAAAAATTTAAAGAAGGGAAATAAGTGAGAAAGGAAAAGAAGAAGTGAAATAGGAGGGATAGAAGAAGAAAAAATATATTAAGAGGAGTAGGGGGAAGAAAAGAAGTTCAACAACAAGGAAACAAGAAGAAGAAGAAGAGAAGAGGATCATGAAGAGGAAGATGAGGAGGTAAAGGAGAGAAGAAAATAAAGAAGACTAAAATAAAAAGAAAAAAGAGGAAGTAGGAGAAACAGAAAGAGAAAAAGTTGTGGAGTAGGAGGAGTAAGAGTAGTAAGTGTAGGAGGAGAAGCAGAAGAATTAGAAGAAGAGGAAGAGGAAGAAGAAGGAAAGGAGGAGGAGGAGAAGAAGGAGGAGAAAAAGTAGAATATCAAGAAGAAAGAAGAAGGAGAAGAAGAAGAAGAAGAAGAAGAAGAACAAGAACAAGAACAAGAACAAGAAGTAGGAGGAGAAGAAGAACAATAAGTAGGAGGACCTGGTAATGAAGAAATTGAAAGAACAAGTGAAAAGAAGAGAATAACGAAAATGAAAAAAAGTGATTCAAGTTGCAACAATGTGCAAGTGCGCCACACTCTTAAGTTCAAGAGCAAGAATCCAGAATACAACTTTTACGACCATCACAATGGTATTCTGGTGCGCATGCGCAGATCGATTGTAAAAATCCGTAAACCTGATGGTTTATGCTTGGTTAGAGTGCAGGTATAGTCTGTCCAAGCAAAGAAGACATTCTGGTAATATGAGAAAATGACTCCAGCTCGGCCGATATAGGTTCAAAAATTGAAAATTTGGCCTCAAATTGTAGAAAATATTCAGCTCTTCAATTTGAGACTAAATTTTTAAGTTCGGTATCAATAATGACCGAGCTGGAGTCATTTTCCCTTCTTGCCAGAATGTCATCTTTGCTCGAACAGACTAAACATAGTCACTGCAATCGGTAATATCATCTATATGGTAAATCACGATTTTGCGACCCTGAGTAAAGTGTTCTTTTATGATCATCTTCTTCTTTTCCTACTTATCGAGTACGTTCGTTCTCTTTTACTGCGCTTCGTATTCATTGGTTTCGCACCTGGCAACGGAACGAAATTATGAGTTTTTGAAAAAAGGAGAGGGAATGGGATAGGATTACAAATGGAGTCAACGACTCCATTATTTATGGGAGTTTTATGAAAGAATTTTAGGTTCATGCATACAACGTGAAGAAAATGAAGTCAATATGGTTTAACAGACGCCAATGAACAAGGCGGTTGGCAAATGACTGTTATAACTTATCAGCTCTCTCAGGACAGTCTCAAGTTGTCTACGAGAGCGAATAAGTATTGAAGCAAGCCAAAAAACGCCCCTCTTGAATTTATTTCTATTGTTGGCTGACAAACACCTTACAATCTGTTGACCAATCACAAGCCAGTTTCCGATAAAAACTTCTCCCTATAATATTCCTACCGAATTGTTGTAGTTTTTTAAACTTTTTTCTGGCAATAGGTCGGTAATAGATCATGAATAGTTTGAGTTCTATTTCATTATATTCATCGTATAAAAATATAATTAATGAGTGAGTATAGGATGGAAGTTTGAAATCATATTTTTATCTCAATTCATACAGCATGAAACTATTGAAGTCTAGTCCTATTGAAGTTACACGATTGAAGTGAACTGAGTCTGAATTCCATAAAGAAATACTTCAAATAGTAACTTGATAGAATCTAACCAGCTTGAATACATAAATAATAATAATAATATTATATTAGCACAAAATTGTCAATAGTAAATCAGCGTAATTTTTAGTGTATAATACACCATCCATCATTTTCTTGCTAGCAGCCATTTTCTAAGACAGAACTCACGAAACACTGTCAACCAATAAGAAACGAGCAGGCGGGGCACGAAGGCGTGTCCCAGTGAAAACTGAAACACCACCCATCAAGTGCTGCCATCTACTGGTTGAATTTGGAAACTTTTCTAACCGATGTTTTCGGCCATTTTGATTGTAGGTGGAGCTTGGAGGCGTGTCCAATGGAAGTGGAAGCAAGTCACCCTATTGCTACTGTCATCTTCTGGGTGAATTTCGGAACTATTTCGAATGTTATTCAAGAAAGTTGGGTAGAGCAGTAAAAATAGCTAAAATCTTCAATATTTGCTTGTTATTGAGTTTCCGATTTTCCGTCAAAACATCGTCATTTCCAGTGGAATGAAATATTTATGATAAAACCCAATATTTTTCTGTGAAAAATTAATGATTCCCTCCCTCTCCCGTATGTGCTTTCAAGCAAACTAATGAAATAAATTATCAATAATTGAAATTTTTATGTTTCTTTTCGTATAAATTAAGGTGCAATGTGACAGTTTTGCGCAATGTAGATAGCCTTTAGTTATTTTTTATAATTTCTGTGGGGTTTTGCTCATCACGCATCCAATACATAAAAATACAAAACAATAAGTTAGGATACATTAAAATAAGCAAGTCCCTATATTCAATACTTTTTGCCACACCACATGCAACATTGGGATTGCTTATTAGAAAAATGTGAACATGCAAGGCAGCTAGAATCATGTTTGGCTTTGAATATATTATAATATGTTCAGTAATGGGGGGGGGGTGCCTGCCAAATACTCGCACAGGGCGCAGAAAAACCACACGAGGGCCCTGTATTTCATGTACTCCCCAAGACAGCTCGTCGTCTATCCGCACAGAGCTAAGAATCAATGAGAATCATTGACTTCTTATCTAACAGTTTGAATACAATTGACTTCAAATTCAAATGATTTCAACTACAAGAGTAGCAACTTAATGTTACTAGATCTAATTAACTAGAGTAAATAGATCCAGAGTAACTAATAATTTTAATTTTCTCAGGTAGCAATGTAGAAATATACCAAGGAATACAACTAACAATAAACATCATTTTCATGAAATAAAATGTAGTTGAGCAAAGTTTGATGACAATAATTTCTTGGGAACTAGGCAAAATCAAGATAAGATGTTTATTAAATATTTAAAATTGAAAAGAAATGCCGATTCTAGTAATGGAGCTTTGTTCTAATAGTTATGTCTACTGTATACATTTGAACGACAATAATTTATCATGGAAGAAAATGCATTGGATAATTTGTTGAAAAACCATGAGTTCGGGTGGGATTGAGAATAGTGAAACGAAAGCGAGTTATAAAAAAGTGAGAAGGATGAGGTGATGAAGTAATATATCAAATGGCGAAAGAGAAGAGAGAGGAAGAGGACGTAGTAAACAAGGAGATGTAGGAGGTAAAGAAAGATGACAAGCTAGTACCAGCTCGTTATCATGGGAAATCTTCATGGTCACTTCCTAGTGTGGGCAACGACCGATAGAGCCAAATAATAACTAGCGAGAATTTACAATCCATCGACTATAAATTTTCAAACTGTTGGAATGCAAAATCAGAATAAACCGAGCGTGAAAGGGGGGTGTAGTGGTTAGGGGGCTGTTGAAGGGGGGGCTTAAAGGTTTAAAATCATCCAAGAGAGCAGTGCACCTTGTTAAGGTTGAAACTGCAATATGATTGCAATTTTATGTACAATTGTAATGTAGAGGTCGATAACTGTGAAACTATAAAAACGGTGAAGTATGAGAATGAAGTTCTATGTTTTTTTTGTTTGTTGGAGGCACTTCTCAGCTGCAAGTCAGTTGAAAATGAAAACCACTCATAACTTACTTGGAAGTGATGAACATGTTTTGAAAAATGTTCTGTACATAATTACAGCATCACATTTTATCTTGATTGATGTGGTTTTTAGATTGGATAATGCATATTGAGTATTATTGATAATTTATATAAGTTTTATAGTGGCTGGCCTATTTATTGTGAAATTTTACTCAAGTACAGGTGCAGGTGCAGGTAGAGGTACAATTATAAATAGAAGAGTTGAAGTACAAGTGCAAGTACCCAAGTACACCAATTACATGTCACTAATGCAACTAATTCATTCATAATTGCTTCTCTCAATGAAAAAAAGAAGAAGAAAGGAAACTATAATTAATAAAATCATAAATCATAATGGTTTCACAATAATTTCTTATTACTCATCTATTTTGTCGTGTAAAATAGTTCAGAGTGAAATTTCTCATTTTTTCATAATCACACAATAATTTAATTTTGAAAAAATATTTCAACTTTTCTTCAGATTGACTTCTTTTCTTAAGCATATTTCAAACCGAATGTAGAGTATTTCTTCTATCATATATATAATGGTAATATAGTAAATAGGCAAAAAAAAAATATATATATAGTAATAAGGATATATGGATACTTATATCCATAGTCAATGCTTCTATTCACTTCAATGTCAAACTAATGCAAGGGTTTATTGACTTGCACCTTGATACAATGAACATGTTGCAATGCGCCACGGTAGTAATCAATGAGAGGCATCCATAAACGACACCAGCGCTCTAATGCGGTCATTTTCAAAAATAATTTACTGTTGGTTAGACCGCGCAGCAAATGAAGATAGCACGCAAAACCCTATTTATCATAAGACACGATGGCCGTTAAGTTTTAACAGCTAGAGCAAAAGAGGAAAATGAGAAAAGAAAGAGGAGGAGAAGGAGGAGGAGGAGGAGGAGGAGGAGGAGGAGGAGGAGAAGGAGGAGGATGATGTAGAAGAAAAGGAGGAGTAAGATGTAGAAGAAGAGGAAGAGGAATAAGAATAAGAGAAAGAGGAGTAAGAAGAAGAAGAAGAAGAAGAAGAAGAAGAAGAAGAAGAAGAAGAAGAAGAAGAAGAAGAAGAAGAAGAAGAAGAAGTAGAAGGAGAAGAAGAGGAAGAGGAGTAATAATAAGAAGAAGATAGGAAACAATAATTCATTGTGATTTAGAACAGAATAAGCTACAGATGAGGGGGTAGTAAAATCATACTCTTCCTATTTACAGCCGCTTTTAATGGAAGGTATCAATGTAATGACTTGTAATTTGAGTTTACATGTAAACAGCCTTTGTTCTTCTTTTTGCGTGTCAAGTAATTGCCCGACAAAAATTGGTTGTAGCTTGTACCTGTGTGGAGCTGCTGTCACATTCTCAATTCTTTCATAAATAATATTGAATATTTTGGATTCAAGTAAATAAAGTATAATATAATATGATAAATGTAATCATTTGAAGCATGGATCTAATAGAACAATTGAAATATGTAGGAGACCCAAGAATTAAACACTGGCGGCTCGTGCCCACGAAACAGGTGAAGTGCTGTACAGTGAAAGATACGGGCACTTCACCTGTATTGTGGGTACAAGCCGACAGTGGAATGAAACTATTCTTACCTATTTCAATTATTTTTAACCAAATAAACGTGAAGGATTTTACAAACCATGTCGCACATTCCATGTTTGGTTTCCGTCTTCCCTTCTTTTACAAGACTTCTGATTCCGCATAAAATCGTTCCTTGAATGTAAATAGGGACCCATGAGTTAGTTGTCAGAAATTGAATGTAAAATTGAGACATTACTTGAAGAAAATGCTAGTGGCAACTGACTTTCTGATCACTCTGTATATTGAATATGTATGTGTATAGTCGAGAAAAGAAGACATTCTGGCAAGATGAGAAAATGACTCCAGCTTCGCCAATATTTTAATAATAATTGTAATAATAATAGTTGGCCTCCACATCACCCCTTACAGCCAACCCGTTCCACCACATGGCGCCAAGGTACTGTAGTAAGTTATGCTTAGGCTTTCTTGTGCAATAGGACGGCTCTTAGCCTTTGTGTATTGCATCTGTCAATATTGGTTCAAAGATTAAATAATTGGTGAAATGAAGCCTTTAGCTAATGAAGCCTCTATTTGAATGTATTATAATCAATATTCAAATCATAAATATTGGTCAATATAAGCTAGGCTGGAGTAATTTTCCCATCTTGCCAGAATGTCTCCTTCACTCGACTAGACTATACCTATGTATAAATCATATTATTACACCTTTTCTCTACTTTCGTCTATCATTTGTTGCAAGCATTCTTGTATCTTTTGAGAACTTTTTATCAAAATATATGACTGACGATTCCTGTTTCTCTTGTTTCTTCCAGGTGAGTACCACTCTTCTACCAGCAGTTTCGCTTTTCTTATGGCAGTCGAGGACTTTCATAAAGTAACAACGACATCCTTCGCCCTTAGTAAAGGTAAAGTAACTCTTGAAGTAAATACAGCAACAGTAGAAACACGAAACCCTGATTGAGATAACCAATAGAATGGCCGGTATTATTCTCTTTGTATTATTTTGTTGTTTAAATGCAACATTGATATCGATATCACCTAACAATTTCCTTCCCTATTGTTCTACTCTTCTTACAATTTTCCTTTCTCCTGCTTTGGTATTTACACTTATATTTGGTTTTGTTTTACTATTTTTCTCCAGTTCCACTTTCTTCTCCTTTGGTATTTACTTTTTTGTCTGGTTCTCCATTGCTAGTTTTACCCTTCTTCGAGATTTATCATCACCGATCTTGTCTATTGTTTAGTTTACTAGTATACTCTGCCCAAGCAAAGAAGAGCCTCTGGCAAGATGAGAAAATGTCTCCAGCTTGGTCAATATTGGTTCAAAAATTATTGATTTGATCTCAGTTTTAGGAAACATTTTGATCTACAATTTGAGACCAAATCAATAATTTTCGAACAAATATTGATCGAGCTAGAGTCATTTTCTCATCTTGCCAGAGGCTCTTCTTTGCTTGGTCAGACTATACTATTGTAAATATTGTATGGTCGACTCGATATTTGATATGCGATATCGAACATGTATTGTATTGCATTCCGCTTGTTTGTGTCCAATTTATGGTAGACAGAGTACATTCAGTATACAATATACATAGTGGTCTGTCCAAGCAAGGAAGACATCCTGGCAAGATGGGAAGATTACTCCAGCTCGGTCAATATTAGTTCGAAAATTATAAATCTAGGCTTGAATTGTTGGAAATATTCTGATCTACAATTTGAGACTAAATGTATAATCTTTGAACAAACATTAACCGAGCTGGAGTAATTTTCCCATCTTGCTAGAATGTCTTCTCTGCTTGGACAGACTGTACAGTCATAGAGTTGCTGTTGTAAAATTGTGAGATCTGCTGGGAAATTCCATGAAGGCGTCGCAAAAATAGGAGTTTATCTCAATAAATACTTTATCAATAAATACTGTCATTACTTGTTTGTGTGACAGTGGAAAATATGAATGTATTACGATACTGTATTAATACAGTATAGGAAATTTAAATACCATTACCGTAGGAAGTCATTACCATAATTACTCCGTAATTAATCCAATTTACGGTCAAGTGATTCGAATCGAGAGAACTTTCCACAATTTTGGTAGTTACATAAATAGGGATTACTCGATTATACTCTAATATTCAAAAATAATCTATTAGTCTCTGTTTTCGATTATTCTCATTGTCATGGTCATGATGAAAATAGGACAAGAACTGTCAATGTTCGAATTGAAAGTTTTAACTCTTTCCGAATTGTTATGTAGCATTATTTATTCTTTCTTTACAATTGCGACTTGGTTTCCAAGTATTTCAAGCAAATGATGAATGAGTGACGATGAATGATGATGATGGAGGTTTAAGATATAGGTTATATGTCTATCCTCAATTTCACTTAATATAATTATAATTTAATTACTTATTATAATTTCTCACTTCCAAAAATATTTTATCACAAACAATTTTGAATTTCGATAAAAGTCCACTTTTAAGTTCCAGAAATGAACAAGATAAACCATAGGATTTCAATATAATGGATTCACTTTAGAATTCTTCAGCAAATTAAAACAAACTCACTAGTAGCCATCACAGCTGAAAAATTCACTACTGACTAAAATACTTCTCATGAGATATGAAAAGTAGATGTCACTAAAACTTAATGAACAATTGGTCAATAATCAGTAGCCTACTCTTCTGCCATTGGCCAATACCTGATTTTAGTACTGCCCTGTCATTGGTCGGAATCGGATTGGCTGAGTATACACAAAATGACCGACAAGTTATGAAATGGTGGACAAGCGTAAATGGCATCAAAGAAAATTAATTTCGATTGTCCAATTATCACTCAAATCTAGACTAGAAATCGTTTTGAATGTGATAGATTACATACTAGAAAATCCATAATATTTCATTATCCAGCTATTCGATTGAAAAGGGAATGATGTTCATGTCCTTTTTTCTGTGCTTCAAATTATTGTTTCTAAATCATCAAAGCGGTATTTTGGAAGTTTCTCTCCATTTTGAGGTATTTGCTCAATTCCTACATTTTCAAATGTTATAGTATTTTATGTAGGATCAACGTTAACGTGTATACAGCAGGTTTAAAATGATCTATCATCATTATGAATTCATTATCATTATCATTCATTATAATATTATCATGAATGAAATTATGAATAAAAATCACCACACTGAGTCGGATGTTTGATAATAGACTCTATGGATACGCCTTAAACACTGAATTTGGAAGAGAAAACAAAAAAAAATCAAAAAGAAGAGGAGACGAAGAAAAGAATTAAGAGTAGATCTGAAGAAGGATGAGAAAGAGGTAGTGAGAGGAAGGAAGAGTGAACACCACATATTGTCTGTCCAAGCAAAGAAGACATTTGGCAAAATGGGAAAATGACTCCAGCTCGATCAATATTTGTTCAAAAATTATAAATTCTATCTCAAATTGTAAATCAGAATGTTACCTACAATTTTAGGCCAATTTTATAATTTTTGAAACAATACTGACCAAACTGGAGTCAATCTCCCATCTTACCAGAATGTCTTCTCTGCTTGGATAGCTAGTGGCCTTTTTTGAAGTGACCAGTAATTTTGAAAATAAATAACAGGTCACTGTGAATTAGGAGCAGATATTTTCGGGTGGCCAATCTGTTATTACTGTTATTTTACACTGCGAAATGTGCATCTATAATGTATGGTTTCAGAGCCACTCAGCAATGCATAAGAAGTCCATCTAAGGCGGAAATAACTGTTTTTTGGACATTCAGATTTTTGTACAATGTATCAATTTAGTAAAGTTTGAGGCATTTGATAATTATCTTACTGTACCTTTCAGGTTGTTGGAGCAATGAAAAATGCAATCATCTCACTTTGTTTTACCTTACAGAATGTATATATTATTTTAATATTTCAATACCATCAAACAATAATATTGCAAAGTTAAACAACCCTTTGGGTCTCCCCACTAATGAAAGCATACGCTAAATATAAATTAAACATTAAATGAAATTTTGATTATACTTCAGGAGTTGATCTCGCAATTGGAGAATTTATTGATTTTTTGAACAATTATAATTGTTTGTTCATAATTCTTGAAAGAATGTGACAATCCTATATTGCTATCAATATCATTATCTTAGCTTACAGTATTTTTGTTGAATTTTCTACTCATTCTCCACTTTCTCTACTCTATTCACTACTTTTACATCTCTCTCTCTCCCATCTTCCTATTCTTCTCTGAATGACTCTCCTTCTTCTTTTCAATTCTTGGTCTCCATCATTTTTCGCTTTCCATAATTTTCCTCTTATCTCTGATTGATCCTCATATTGCCTGAAATCTTCTTTATCATGATAATTCAATTCGCCACAAGAGTATCTACATCTCTGCAATCCTGCGTTCCTCACTAGATTTGGGGAAATATACAGTATTTGGCTCAAAATTTCAACCAATTAAATCGTTTTCCAAACGCACCTAACTGTAATAATATCAACGATTAACCTTGCTTATTCGTGCAAGCTGAGAAGACACGTCGTTACAATACACTTTACATTGCAGCTGCGTGTCTTCTCAGCTTTCGCGAACTGTAGTCTGGCAATGATTTTAGGTTCACAAAACACACACTCACTTCAATAAGATAACGTTAATCGGACCTTATCTTGGTTAATGTTAAGTTTCAACGTGTTATTATCTGGCGATTGCCGATAAATAAACTCATGCTGGTATAGACTTGTCGAGCAAAGTAGACATTCTGGCAAGATGGGAAAATGACTCCTGGCTGGTCAATATTGGTTTAAGAATCATAAATTTGGTCTCAAATTGTAGAGCAAAATTTTTTCTACGATTTGAGATTGAATTTATAATTTTTGAACTAATTTTGACCGAGCTGGAGCCATTTTCCCAACTTGTCAGAATGTCTTCTTTGCTCGACCAGACTGTAGCTTCTTCTTGGTCTCGTACCGCGCGCGGCCTCATTGTAACCTATCCCTGTCATAAACCATTTCTGCTTTCTTTCTCCTTCTTCATCTCCCTTTTTTATTCTTTATTCTACTACCTTCTCCTCTGTTAGTCTCTCTTCTATTTCCTTCTCCTTTATTAGTCTTTCTTCTTTCTTCCTCTCAATTCTTCTTCATGTTCCTTCCGAATTCTTTCTTCTACTTCCTTTTCCTCTATTAGTATTTCTTCTATGTCCTCTTCCTTTGTTAGTCTTTCTTCTTTCTTCCATTCATTTTTTTCTTTATCTCCCTTCCTCACTCTTTCTTCTACTTCCTTCTTCTCTCTTAGTATTTCTTCTATGTCCTCTTCCTTTGTTAATCTTTCTTTCATTCATTTCTTCTTCATCTCTTTCCTCATTCTCTCTTCTACTTCCTTTTCTTTTGTTAGTCTTTCTTCTATCTCATTTTCCTTTATTAGTCTTTCTTCTTTCTTACATTCATTTCCTCTGTATCTCCCTTCCTCATTCTTTCTTCTACTTCCTTTTCTTTTGTTAGTCTTTCTTCTATTTCCTTTTCCTTTATTAGTCTTTCTTCTTTCTTCCATTCATTTCTACTTCATATCCCTACCTCATTCTTTCTTCTACTTCATTTTCCTCGGTTAGTCTTTCTTCTATTTCTTTTCTTTTTTAGTCTCTCTTCTTTCTTACATTCGTTTCTTCTTTATCTTCCTTTAGCATGCTTTCTTCTACTTCCTTTTCCATCCTCAGTATTTCCTCCATTAATTTTTTAACTTGACATCCTTCTTTCACACCTTTTCATCAAACCTCTTTTAAAAAATTCTTCTTCTATTAATTTTACTTCACTCCTTTCTAATTTTGACTATCCCTCATTCCTCATAAACTGTCATCTCCTTTCTTTCTTGATGTTACTCATCTTCCCTCTTTGTTTTTCTCTTTGTTCATCCCTTTAGTAAAACATTTCTTGTTTCTTTCAGCTTCTTCATCGTCCCTCCTCTTCCTTTATTCTACTACTTTTTTCTTTGCTTTTCTTTCCTCCATTTCGTTTTTACCTTGACATCCTTTTTCTATAACGTTTCAATAAATCTCTGTTTCAAAATATTCTTCTATTCCTCTTTATTCACCCCTTTCAGATTGTAACCATCCTCTATAAACCATTATCTTCTTTCTTTTTTCTTTCTTGGTACTTCTCTTGCTTTCTCTTTGCTTCTCATTTCACTTGATCTTTCTTTGTCACCTATACATTATTCTTTGACTCCTTTCCGTTACTCTTCTGCGTTCTACTAAGATTCTCTATTTCTGTATTAACTCTTTTCTTCCAATCTCTATTTCTTTCATTCATATTCCTCGATCTCCATTTTCTTCCTATTCCTCTTTTCACTTCCCTCTTTGTCTCCCCTTGCAATAATCTTTCTTATTAATTTTCTACTCCTAAATTACTTATTCTCACTCTCTCTTCTTTCTCTCCTCGTTCGTCGTCCTCCTTGTTTCATCCATTTATTCACCTTTCTCTGTCTAAATTATAACTACTAAAATTATATTTAATTATAAAATTTAAATTTTAAATTTAAAATAAAATTTAATTATATTGAATTTAACTACTAGTAATTATATTAATTCTAAATTATTTTCTCTCTCTCTTTTTTCTCTCCTCATTCGTCGTCATACTTGTCCATCCATTTATCCACCTTCCTCTGTCTTCTCAACTCATTTTCTTCCTTTTTAATCTTATTCCTTCCTCATTCCGCATTCTCTGTGCAATCCATTCCTCTCCTTCTCCTCCTCATCATCTTATCTTCAATCGTATTCTACGGTATTCATTTCTCATCACTTCTCTATCCTTTCAGCATCTAATTGTATTACATTCTCACCTCTTTATCCTCCTTTCCTTCATCGTTATAATCTCTCCTCTCACCATCTTATCATACATCTTTTTTTATACATCCGTTTCTCCATCATTACATCTCTCTCCCATTCCATTCTACATCCACCACTCTTATCTTCTCAATCTTTCCATCTATTTCTCCATTCAATAATACATTTCCCCTACCCCTCGAATCAATAATATACACTAGAGCCTATTAATAATGCTCGCACACGCAAAATACCGCATGCCACCACATAGTAATTCATATAAAACTGTATTATGTGGTCGCTGAAAATACCGAGTAACATGTAGTCTGCCGGCATTGTCCGTTAGTTATGACGAATGTCGACAGACGATCTGCAGACAAGCCGCGACCCGGAACATAACTGAATTCAGTGAGACAACTAATACATCTATGAACACTATACATACATATTACCACTTATACATGCAAGTTATAAGAAATCTATATACGTCTTTACAAACTAATACACACATGTCTACTCTAACTGGGTATAGTCCGTACAAGCAAAGAAGACATTCTGGCAAGATGAGAAAATTACTCCAGAACTGTCAATATTGGTTCAAAATTATAAATTTGGTCTCAAATAGTAGATCAGAATATTTCCTACGATTTGAGACCAAATTCATGATGTTTGAACAAATATTGACCGAGCTGGACTCATTTTGTCAGAATGTTGTCTTCGCTTGGACAGACTGTAACCAAAGGGTAATCCTAATTCTAACTGAATTCATTGTGCGAAATAACACGGATTTTATATATGTGGATATAGTCTCCTATACATGCACGTTATAAGAAATCTGTACTGTTATACATCTTCAAACAGTAATACACATTCTGTTTCACATTATAGAATGCCGCTATAGCGTGTATTGGGTTCTGTTTAGTTTCATTTTTTATTGGTAGCGGTAACCTGACAAAGAAAGTCAAAAATGTAAGAACCCTACCGTATACTTCGAGTAACCCACTGTGCACCAATCTAATCAGTGTCAAACTTTGTTAGTAATCCACTGCATCAAAACTGTTACGGGATATCGATACCTGAATTCTTTTATATCGATTTTGTAGTGGTTAAAGGGGAAGAAAATTAGAGGATTGGTCAATATGGTGGCGAAGCCAGACAATGTTTTTGGAAGTGATTGGCATTATAGTTTTCAATTTTGGAGTGTGAAAATTTGTGAAATGTGATAGGTGTTTAGTAATATTTTGAACATAACCTCTACTATTTTAAATATTTCAATCAAACTATTTGGGAAAAAGACGTTCGGACTTTAATGTCTGTCTTTTTAACCCTTTTATTGTGATTTTTCTAATGAATAAATGAATAATTGGGGCGAATTCAGTTATTTTTTGAAAGAGGTCAGTACGGTACTCGGTACCTAGTAGAGAGTTTCTCACTTTCATTTTGGTGGGGTGGGGATATATATCCCCATATCCCTGAATACGCTGATTTGAAGAATAAAATATACTTTTTTGCATGAAAACTTTCAAGTATAATGGTTTGTCCCTATTTTACTCTATAACATGATTCTGTTCTTTGTCATCTTTCATCAAACTTGTTGATGTTGACATACGATTTATAGATTGATTTGATAAGAGGTATGCTTAATGGAAGGAAAGGAAAAAGAGAGGAAATTATATTAGAAAAGAAAAACATGGTACGCACAATGCGATGAACCCTGAAGCACTGACGGCTCGTACCCACAAGACAGGTGAAGTGCCCGTATCTTTTACTGTGCATCACTTCACCTGTTTCGTGGGCACGAGCCGTCAGTGCTCTGAAACGAAACGATTATGAAGAGAAACGAGATTATGAAGATTATAAAGAGAAACGATAAAAAAATATGGCGGTTAAAAGAAAGAGAATGATGAGTTTGGGTGGATGAGTGAGAGGAAAATTATTCTGAAAGGAATAAAAACGGGGGAAATGAATTTGAATGTTAGGAGGATGAGTTTGAAGAAACTCTAAACTTTGAACTTTTTAGTGCATTTCATTTGAAAAAAATGCACTATTGGTCTTGACCGGATAATTGCAAATATATGATGCGATCTATTTTTTACACGTTTCCGAGCCCCCAGAACACGAATCCGATGTCATATGTACAGATTCTTGTGAACACGATAACTCCCAAGGGCTTGTCGGAGAGCGACCAAATTTTGCACAAAAATCATTAGTGTTAATATCTGGTCAAGTTCGTTAACCAGTCAAATTGATCCAAGGGTAGGGGTGGAATTAGGGTATGACAATTTTGAAAAATCACTACAAATCGACCAATAACGTCATCGTTTTGAAAATTGGTGTGTATAATACCCTTATTATGCCCTACAATTTGAGTCACGAGAAAAAATCCAATTAAAAATGGCGAATAATATGCCAAAATTGTTTTTTTTCATGGGTTTTTCGAAAACTGCACCTTTGAATTCATACCTTGAATAGCTCATTATAAGTCATATGATTTGAGCCATCATAGAATTGCATTTGAAATGCACTCTTTGCAACCGCCAGCTGCCGGAGCGAATTTTTTTAAATCTTCACTCTCTGAAATCCTTAGAAGGTTGTAAAGAGTAAAAATGTGAAGAAGACCTAAAGATAGTAGAATTGAAGGGAAAAATAGATTGATGAGTAGAAATGGAAATAAAATGAACGAATCCCTGGGTACTAAAACGTGCAAGATGATAAACTACAAACTAGAAATGTAGAGACAAAGAAGAACTAGAGAGAAGAACCACTAGAAGATTAGGTGTGTGCGGGTGTAGAAAATAAAGAGAGAAACCAGGTGGAAAGAGAGAAATGTTTGTGAGTGCGGGTGTGAGGAGGAGAAAGAGGAAGAGAGACTGAGAAAAGTTTGACAAAGAAGGAAGTGAGAGGTTGCAGCAGCCTCTCTACTGGAACTGAATCCTAACTTGAGTTCAGTTGTTCGTTGATCTTTGCTTCGCGCGGTTTCAATTGCGCTTGCGTACTGTTGGGGACGAACTACTTGGTGTGTCTTCTGCCGTATAATATAATTGAACTCAAAATAATCTGTGGTAATATACTTGTGGACTGTGTTATTGTTGTTCGAGTTTTGGAGTTTTTAAGGTAATTTGAAAGTTTATTTAAGTGCAAGGGTTAATGCAGTTTTTTATTTGTAAAGATGTGTGTCCACGTGGTAAATAATAATAATAATAATAACGTGGTATTCCGTCCCAAGATATAGAATGATATTTTTTGAATCAAGATATATTATAAATGATACTTATTTTCTCTCAGGGCTACTGTTTTTATCAAAATGTTAAAATAATGAAAATCAAAGTACCCTCTTCAAATATTTTTAAATAGATACTTTGATTTTTATTATTTGAATATAAATGGTACATATATTAGATAAAACAATCGGATTGAAATAAATACCTTATCGAATCATGTATCAATTTTGATAATGATTTTTGCCTAAAGTCTGTCCTTGCAAAGAAGCCCCTCTGGCAAGATGGGAAAATGACTCCAGCTTGGTTAATATTTGTTCAAGAATTATAAATGTGGTCTCAATAGTAGAACGAATTGTTTCCTACAATTTGAGATGAAATTCATAGTTTTTTAACCAATTTTGACCGATTTTCAGTCATTTTCCCATTTTGCCAGGGGGTCTTCTTTGCTTGGACAGACTATAGATTGTGAGTTGGTTTGAGGATATTGTGTATTTGCTTGTTTGTAGAATTTGGTGATTATAATAATTTTCTTTATTCTTGTTTTTCGAAAATTGTACATATGTTACAATAGAATCTTGTGGTATACTTTTAACACCTTTTCCGAAATTTTATGTTCTGTAAGATCTGATCCTTGGTCTTCATGTATTTCACTTAGACATCTCTAGTTGAGTTATGAATTGTTTCTATTGTTTCGAGAATTCATTACTCCTTGAGTATATCACCCAGTAATAGTCGACTATTAGCTCATCATTCATTCATCAATTACAATCAATATACTAACAATCAGTATACTGGGATGTTTTGAACAAAATTGGATTACAATTTGTAGCATGCTGTCAAATACTTTCTATGTAGCATCAAACACATCCCATGAAACAATGTGTAATATGTGACACATCTTATGTAACAAAAACAGGCATTAAATAATAAAACAATGAGTAATTATTTAGGGAAATGATTTATATGAATTTATTCCTCAACTTTATTCTAGATCTACCGCCACTCCAACAACAAATGAGTAATATTTAATTATTCTAGAGTAGTGAAAGTAGTCTTATGAAAAGAGCTCTTGAATATGTATGGCATTTGAGATCAAACATATTAACATTCAGATCCTACGTGCATCCTACATACGATAAAAAAGTGCTATAGGCTATAGTCTGTCCAAGCAAAGAAGACATTCTAGCAAGATGGAAAAATGACTCCCGCTCGGTCAATATTGGTTCAAAAATTACAAATTTGATCTCAAATTTCAGGATACATTCTAATCTACAATTTATGATAAAATTTATAATTATTAACCAATTTTGACTGAGCTGGAGTCATTTTCCCATCTTGCCAGAATGTCTTCTTTGCTTGGACGTACTGCAAGTCCATTGATATTTTCAAGACAAATCAGCAGTGTCCTTTCTGTTGGCTTTTTATCTAGATGAAGTCATAATTTTACTCTTAACTTTAATGCACTTATGCGCTGTTCTTAGTTATCGATTTATATGCTTTAAGATCTCAAGTCAGTCTTGTGCTTGAACTATGAATATAATAACGATTAATCTCAGTTGAACTATGATGGATACAGTGATAATTATTCAATAATTCTTGAAATATAATTAATTCTTCATAGACTGCTTCCTCGTTTGTAAATTTTGTTATTGTTTATGAATGAAGTTTGATAAGAATATGCGGGCAGCAACCTTCATAGAAGCACAGGATGTGTGTTTGATGTTTTCCGTGTATTGAATTATTCTTCATGTACATTGTTTTTGCTACTTATTGTTAGATTTTATTAAAATTCGGGGAAATGGTAATGAAGAGGTACAAAAATATCTCTCCAGCTGTGTATCTAATCAATTAGAATAGCACATTTGACTAAACTTACTAAATATCTACGATAGCACCCTTTAACTAACATAACGTGCTGCAATCTGATTTAATTGTCTTGTGAAATTACCCATGAAGCTTATTTTCAATCTCCACTATTTTAATAGTTGATTATTAAGAAATCTCAACATTTCGATAAATTGTGTGAAGTAACATTTCAATACAGTGCTGAAAGTTTAATTGCAATGATGAGGTAATTGTTGTTTCTATCATAAGTTTACATGCTTCATAACAATTCCACATTCCTCATAACTGCAAATAAAATTTCAAGTTTATTTCATAAACTTCTTTGAAGTTTCCTGAAGTTTCCATGAACTTTCTTTTGCAGTAAATGTTCCTGATCAAGATGTGAGCAAGTTAAAAAAATTTATGAGTCAAAATTGTTTATTACACGTAACCACTATATCAGGTGCCTCAATTCCAGAAATATCTATACTATCAACATGAACAACTTTACAATTATTAACAATTGAAACTCTTTAGTTGGATGCAAATTATGTACTTTATATGCTAACCCTTCGAATATACCGGCCACCAAATGTAAAGTACTAGTATATTGTCGGTCTTGACGATAGCATATGTGAAGGACTTACCACTTGACATTTGATTTGTTAATTTTTTTCAAAAAAAGTTTGTACCCTGCAAAGTAGAGCAATAACGCTGTGAACACATCCACGAGCGGAGCACTCAGTTATAGGCCACATTATGTGGGATTTATGCGTCGCTGCAGCGAGAAACGTAATGGAAGATTACATGTATTATGCTGTGCGCATTGTCCGTAAATCATCAGTATTCGGCCAGCGACCACTAAATACAAACGTCATATGTTCCACAGAAAACGAATACAGTACTTGTGGTATTTTGTGGTTGTTGTATGACCACTTGCACTATCGTTTGTAATAACTCACGCTCCACCAATAAGCATGCACTTTGGTGCTAAGTGCAGTACAGATGCATGCATTTGTAAAGTGGTCACTAAAAGCAGTACAGACGCATGCGTAAAGTGGTTGGTTACTAGAAGCAGTACGTTCAAGCCGTTTAGAACGAATGCTTCTTATTGTTTGGAAAGAGCCAGTGCCACCTAAATGGAACGATTCTTGAAGATCAATGGTTTCTAAATCGGGATTATTATTTGCCAAATGGTTTGAAGTTTTGTTCTATTGGTATCGTACTCTTCTCACTTATTCTCACTTTTTGCATCCGTCTCCTGTTTTATTCGTTTGTTTTCGGGGTTTCACATCGTATTCCTTTAATTCTTTCTTGTTTTCTCTTCTAACTTCTACTTATTTCTCATACTCTTCTACGTTTATTCGGTACTTATTATACTTATCTCTCACCCAGTATTTCTCTGTATTTTTTCAATTCTTCTTACTTTTTTCTCATTATCCCTCTGCTAAACATTCGTTTTTCCGAAAGTTATCTTACTTTTCTTCCCTTACTTTCTTTATTTATTTATTCATTTTACAGAAACAAGTAAAGTTATTGGTTAAAAACACAGAATATTGTCCTAAACGTCATTACACCAAATTTTTATTAATAAGAATTTATTAAATAACAGTTTACTGAATTCTTCTGTACTATTTTAATGAACCTCATTGTTATCTCCTTCTCTCTGGATACTTATTTTTATTAAATGAAGTTAATAAGGACCTGAAGTTGAGTAATATGGATGAGAATGTGTTGATAAAAGGAATTATACGCTGAGAAAAGAAGAAGACAGAGAGATCGAAGAATGGAGAAGAAGAGAGAGAAGTAAATAGGATGCTTGAGAATGATGAAGAAGAACTTATGGTGATGTTGATCATCAGAAGAAAAAGAAGGAGAAGAAGAAAACGAAAAGAGAGAGAGAAAAGAAGAAAAGAAGATATTATCATAATGAAGATGATACTGGTAAGAAGAGGAAGAAGAAGAAGAAGAACAGAAGAAGAAGAAGAAGAAGAAGAAGAAGAAGAAGAAGAGAAGAAGAGAAGAAGGAGGAAGAAGAGGAGAAGAAGAAGAAGAAGAAGAGAAGAAAATGGAGAAGAGAAGAAGAAGAGGAAGAAGGAAGAAGAAGAAGTTGTGGATGAAATGGAGTACCGAGGAGTAACTTGGAGGAGAAGGAGAGAAGAAAAACTTGAGAGAAAGAGGAACTTGAAGGAAAAAGAAAAAGAAGGAAGTGAGATGAAGAAGTGGAAACTGTGAAAGATACAGAGAATTAGAAGAGAAATGCTGATCATGGTGCTGAAGAAGAAGATCAAGTAAACAAGGAGAAGAAAAGGAATGAAGAAGATGAAGATGAGGAGGTGAAGGAGAGAAGAAAATGAAGAAGACTAAAAGAAGAAGAAGAAAGAAGAAGAAGAAGTAGGAGAAGAAGAAAGAAAAAGAATGGGAGAAGAAGAGAGGAGGAGGAGGAGAAGGAGAGAAGAAGAAGAAGAAGAAGAAGGAAGAAGGAAAAGAAGAAGAAGGAAGAAGGAAGGAGAAGAAGAAGAAGAAAGATACAGAGAAGAAGAAGAAGAAGAAGAAGAAGAAGAAGAAGAAGAAGAAGAAGAAGAGGAAGAAGAGGAAAAAGAAGAAGGAGAAGAAGAAGAAGAAGAAGAAGAAGAAGTAAAAGAAGAGGGAAAATACCAAAAATGTGCTGAGATGAGATCTGATGTGGGAAATGGGCCACTGTACATTATAGACTAGCTGATACAGTTTGCACAAGCTCGGAAGACACGCCATACCAATGTAAAGTGTATTGTGAGCGGGTGTCTGCTCAGTTAGCGCGTACCGTATTGTGCTACAATGTGATGCTCCCCTAAAGCAGAGCACACCACTATTGTGCTGTGCAGTACTGACTGCATTTGCATTGAAAGGCAACTGTGTACTGGTACATGTGTTATCTCGCCACTGTTAGCTTCTCTGATTATTTGTACTGATAGCTTTCTCTGGATGTGTGCTTCTGCATGTGTTTCAACCAGTGGGAAAATGTGTACAACCACTACATGCTGAAATCATGACTTGTGGGATGTATTGTTGTGAGGGGGGGTGTGGGGTTAATCAGTTGATCTCTGGTTTTCAACAAAACTAGCTTGATGAAAAGGGTTACTAACAAAACTATAATCTTGTCGAGCAAATCAGCAAAGAAGACATTCCAAATAGCAGCTGCCAGCAGTCGAAATTAAAATAGTTCCACTATATTTACACTGAATTCAGTTCTAATAAATTAACATTTGATACGCATAAAAGTCTGAGCCTAAATTTGCCAACTCATTCATGATCTATTATATTCAGAGATAAGCTTATTAATTTCTGACAAAAACTCTGGATAAAATGTTTCAAAATTAGCATTTAAGTCATTTTGAGTTATGAATATTTACTCAATGAGGTTTCCTGCTACTGTTCTACTGTTGTAGAAATTTTCAATAATCATTTTGAATATCCTCTAATTTTCAATTTTTATTTTTAATTGTGTAGCTCCATCTCATTTTATACTTTTTTGAAGCCTATACAGTATATTTACAAAATATTTCATCTCAGCCTATAATTAGTTATACTCTTATTTCATATATTATTTGCCTCTTTTTTTCTTTTTATTTTTGTCAATATTCTAATATTCATTATATTGTTGATATGATACTCCTGTGCGCGGACGGAAAATTTATTTTCTTTGCGCTCAGTAAATTTGCCATAATTATTGTGTTTTAGTTTAAAACTTTTATTGTACTATTGTTTTATTTACAATCAATATTGTGTTTTCAACAGTATGTCTGTTTTTGTTTCTATGGCAAATAAAGTCTCTATTCTCTATTCTATTATAATTCTAATGTTTTGCTATTGTCCTATACTTATATACTCTAATGTTTTGTGTAATGCTTTACTTATCCTATTGAATCTAGACTTGGTCTGTTGGTATTGATTAATGGAGGAAACAGTAATATAATTTTGTTTAAACCTATTGATCTAAGATTTTAATCTTTATCACTCATCAAATAAGTTTGTCATTCTGATTACAATTATTTGAGTTGTGATCATACTAGGCGGTTAGATTAAAATAATGAATAAAACATTGTAAAACCCCTTTCAATTTTCCCTATTTTAAAGGTCAAACTTCTAAGGAATTCATCATAAATTTCCATCTTCATTTTGAAGGAATATACTATCATTTTGATTATTATAATTGTCTAATTTTATAAATAATAGGCAAATAGAGCCGAGTAATAGAACCGATCTCCACATTACCATTTTACAATCTTGAAGGGTGCTTTCCGAAACTACGCCGAGTAAGGATAGCAGCACTACCACGCTGCACTGGCGGCTCGTGCCCACGGAACAGGTGAAGTGCTGTACAGTAAAAGATATGGGCACTTCATCTGTTTCGTGGACTGGAGCCGCCAGTGCCACGCTTTCAGCTGGCGCCTATATTATAGCAGAGTATTTGACTATTTGAGATATTGACTATTTGTACGCTGACGTCTGTGCGCGGCGTAGTTTCAGAAATTACCCCTTTAGAGGGGTAACAAATAATGAAAAACTCTGAGTTGAATGAAAATACAAGACATTGTCTCTCAATTTTTGATAAATCTTTAGTTTGACAATATCTTGTCTTTCCATTGAATATGTATAACTACCACAATATCACTTTCGCAACTACCCAACAACACAAATCCTATACTCTTTAAAGCATTGTGTAACTTGAAAGCTAAGCTGATCGAAAAAAATACGGAAATTGCGCTGAAGTGCAGCCAGCCAGCCTCCAATCGAATTTAGTCTAGAGTGGCGGTAGGTTATGAACCATTTAACGGGTAATTCACGCGATTACCGTACGGGGCGGCACCGGTAATGTATAGTCTGTTAGAGCGAAGAAGAAACTCCCGCTAGGTGGAAAAATGACTTCAGCTCGGTCAATATTTGTTCAAAAATTATGAATTTGATCTCAAATTGTTGAATAGAATGTTTTCTACAATTTGAGACCAAATTTATAATTTTAGAACCAATATTGACCGAGCTGGAGTCATTTTCGAATCTTGCCAGAATGTCTTGTTTGCTCGAACAGACTATACACCGCGATCCACGGATGGACGCTCGCGCATGATAAGCAGCCATCCGTAAACAACACCCCCTCTCCTTCACCCTGTTCCTTACAACACACCTGTTCGTGTGCTTCATGAGAGAGGAAGGGAGTCTAAATTGAACAAGGAGCGAGGGTGACTTATTTCTAACGAGTTGAGAACTGGAGAAAAATAAGGTGGTTGAGAAAAAATTTGAAATTGAGGTGGATTTATTTATTTATTATCAAGTTACAACTTATACTCAATGGAAGGTTCAACAGGATTACTCCCAAAATTGTCCCTTTACCAATTTTTCATAATTAGTACAAATATTTAGGTTATGTCACTTCTATAGTTTTCTTGACTTCAACAAATTTTCACTCTCAAGGAAAAACTAATTTAAAAAAAAAAATTTATAAATGATTATAATGATTTTGAAACAAAAATAATCAATAATTTATCTTGAACATTTTAAACTTTGAAAATTAAGAAACTGAAAATTCTTGCAAGTACACTAGAAGCCACTACAGCTGGAATAAGGGAGGAAGAGTTTAAAAGATAGTGAGTTGGAAGAATTTTGAGCGAATATTTCAAATTTGAATATTATTGAAGAACAACGTAGAATAAAAGTGCAACACCACCTAACGGCCTATTTAATAATATTTTCCTCCCATTTCATTTTCATAAAGCCTATTATGAAAATCTAAATGATTGTGTGAAAAAGAAAGAACAAGAAACTGACATAGATAACAATATAGAAGAGAGAAATAGAGAGAAAGATAATCGACGAAGAAAAATGTGTGAAAAATAATAAATGATAAGAGAGAAAAATATAATATTGGAAGTAGAATGATAATTCAAGAGCAATGAACTATATTTTTAAGAGGGCAAAAATATATGAGGAAATGAGAGAGAAAAAATGTTAATTGAAAGGTTGTGGAGGATTGATTTGGAAAAGAGAGTATAAAAAAGGGTAATAAGGAAGAATTGAGATGATATTTGAGATAAATTGAATTGGAAGGGATGAGGAGATTGGAATAAACGAGAATTGAATGAAAGAGTACGAGAAAAAAAGATTGACAAGAAAATAAATTGTGAAGGAGAACAAAGAATATTAGAAAAGACAATAAGTGAAATAAAAAAGTATCAGGAAAGAGTAAGATAAAGTATGAGGAAGGAGTAATGAACAGCTCTGAGCTCAAAGTCACGACGATATTAGTTGTTAAGGAGCATTATAAATATATATTTTTCTATTTTCTCTAATCTTTTTTCAAATGAAATCCATACCCACATAAACGGTAGGGCACGCCGCTCCATGTTTAGTTGTTGGAAATATGAAGAACGGAACATACAAATAGGCTAATCTGATATTAGTGTAGGTGCCGGACCCGGTGTATCACAATAGTTTAGAACGGTCTATTGGGTTCCTTTTTTCTTCTTCTATTCGTATTCCTCTGCTTCCACAGGTAATATTCTTGAAATGGTTTTTTGTTTTTCATCTATATTATTCTCATGGTCTTTTACCTATATCCCCCACCATTGTACAGTATTATCATTGATTTGCATATAATCTTCTCACTTATTTCTTCCCATTTCAGTTCTCTTACTTTCTTCTTTGATCCCCTTTTCATCCTCTTCTCCTTATTTATCTTCCTGTCTTTCATTCGCACATTAAGCATTCTTCAAAGTCTTTTTAATACCATTTACTATTTTCCTACATTTATCCTTTTGGTTCAATAATCTTGTTTTGTGTTTTTTTGTTTCTTGTAATTGTCTCAGTATTCAACGTTGTTTCCATTATTTACAATTACCTCTCTTCTTTTACTCTCTTTCTTCTATTCCTCCCTCACACACCTTTTCATTTCTTTCTATCCTCCTTCTCACATTTTCTCATCTTTCATCACTTTCCTCTTTTCTTCCACTTACCCTAATTTTCTCTTTTCTTCCCCATATCCTACTTCCGTTTTTCCCCACCCTCATACCCTCTTTCTTTATTCTTCATTTTCCCTTCCCTTTATTCTTCACTTTCCTTTATGTTTTGTATCTTCCTCAAAAATTTTATTTTCATCTTCCATGTTCACTTTTGGATTTCTCTTACTTGTATCCCCTTTCACTTTGAGTTTGAAGTATTCCTATTTTCCTTTTGTTCTGTATTTTCTCCTTTATCTCCTATTCTCTTTCCTCTCCTCATCCCTCTTTTTATTAAATCCTATCCACTTCTTAGTTTATATCCTTTTTCATAATCATTCTCTTCATCTTCACCAGCTTTTTTCATCTTCATTTATCCATTCTCATTTAATTTCTCTATTGAAATACCAACTCAAACCATAACATAATCTCCTAGGCCTAGGAAAATCTTTTTGATTTTCTTCTCCCTTTCCCCAATTTCCTATAGTCTCCAAGCCAAGGAGGCCCTCTGGCAAAATGGGACAATTACTCCAGCTCAGTCAATATTCGCTAAAAAAGTATAAATTTGAACTCAAATTTTAAAGCGGAATGTTTTCTACAATTTGAGATCAAATTCATGATTTTTGAACCAATATTGACCGAGCAGAAGTAATTTTATCATCTTGTAAGAATGTCTTCTTTGCTTGGACTGACTATACCATTCCCTTAATTTTCTACCTCCCCATGATCATTTTTTTAATCTTTTATTACCTTTTTGTTGTTTGTCCCTCATACCCTTTATTTAATTTGCTACCTCCCCTTCTACCTATCATTTTCTAACTATCCATTTTTCTAATAAATACACCTTTCATTCACTGGCGGCTCGTACCCACGAAACAGGTGAAGTGCCCGTATCTTTTACTGTACAGCACTTCACCTGTTTCGTAGGCATGAGCCGCCAGTGCTTTCATTCTTCTCTTAGCCATCCCTTTTGTTTCTACAATTGTGATGGCCAGATATAGCATACTATTGTGATGGCCATGGCACTTGATACAGTATAAAGTACACTGTACTACAGTATACAGAACACTGTTCTAAGTGTACAGTATAGCACGGCATAGCAAGGCCCCGTTCACGTTAGTCAGCCGTGCGCGTCCGATCACGTAGCTGCTCGCAGAATAGAGTGATTAAATTACGTTGGCGCGCTCGGATGACCACGCCTTAAGTATAAGCTGGATTTAAGGATAAGGACGCCCGACTGCAACACATCCTTGTGGCTGCAGGCCACACATCCACACCTCGATTAACCTCAGGTGCTCAGGTTGCTGTTGATAATGTCGTGCTCGTGCCAAAAATTGTTGTATTCGGCATTGTTGTGTAGTTCCAGCTGAGAGTGAGGGAATTATGAAGAAGTAAAATCATTTATCCTACAAAAATTGGATCACAATAGCCCTAAACTTATTCGTTATGAAAATTCTAATTAATGATTGGAATTATTCATTCTTCAAACATCCCAGCTGTTTTTTCTGAACTCTGACGTATGAATAAACGAGTCGAACGAGCCGCCATGACAGTTGTTCACTGTGTGCGTTTGTGCTAGTGTTATGTTGGCTTCAGTTAATTTTTTCTTTTAATAAGATTAATATTGTCTTTTATAAGGCGGGTATTACACGATAATAGTTCTATGACATATTTCTATTATCAAACATCTGTGATGATGAAATATTACCGTGTAATGAACCAAATATTATAAATGATCATATTCTATGTCATATGTTCTCCTATAGAGAACATATTATAATATCTTTGATAATAGATGTATGACATAGAACTATAATCGTGTAATAGCGGCCTAAGATAATAGCCTGATATTGGCTAAATAATTATAAATTTTTCTTAAATTGTATCAAATATATGATGTACAAATTGAGACTAAATTCATAATTCTTGAACCTATATTGACTGAGCTGGAGTCATTTTACCATCTCACCAGAATGTCTCCTTTACTTGGACATACTGTAGAAAATTGGGTTTGAATACTGTGTAGCCAAAAAAAGTATTCAGTTAGTATAGTGTACTTTTTGATTATATCTTTGTCTCCGCTGTTTGTAATTCTTGTATTCTGTATTGTTTTGTGTTTCATCCTGAAATGAATGCTAATTTCTCCAATGCAATTTTAATGTAAGATTGGGTCCCGTTATGGATGGGATCTCCTCCCTCGGGATGAATGATATCACAATCTCAATAATACGTAGAAACCAGTAGACTATTCAACATTTTCATCATTCACCCATAAAATTCTGATGTGTGAAATATGTTGATAATAATAGAAAGATAACCTTGATTCAGGTACAACTCATATTATAGATATTTAACGTTGAGGTTCTGTATCTGATGATCTTACAACTAACAGAGACTGTATATTCAGTTATATACTGATTGCTCAGTCTCTATATCACAGACCATCTTCCACCGAAAACCTAAATAATGGTCGACTCTATTAGTGAAGACTAGGTCAGTAGAGGCGTGAAATGTCACTATAGGAAATTAGAAAAAAGAGAATTTAAGTCACTAATATCTCAAGTTTTCAGCCCCTACCTGACTTCAACTAGTTTTGTAGTGTGACTAGGTTATGGTAGTATTTTATATTAGGGTGACTCCGGCCCTAATTGATTAGCACTTTTCAGTATTGCGCATGCGTGTGGTCTAATGCCTACCACGTGACTCGGAGTTTATTTGAGTATTGCCATTCCAAGTAGTGAGAAAGAGTCAATTATATGACTCTTACGTATACGTATAGTATACCTGTAGTTACTCGGAAATATAAGTCGAGAAAAGTATTATAGAAGAGTACTCACTTCACATGGAGTTCAAATAGTGGTAGTTTGTATTATAACTATATAGTGTTATATGAGTAATGGTATAGTCTGTCCAAGAAAAGAAGACCCTCTGGCAAGATGAGAAAATGACTCCAGCTCGATCAATATTGGTTCAAAAATTATTGATTTGGTCTCAATCGTAGGAAACATTCTGTACTACAATTTGAGACCAAACCAATATTTTTGAACCAATATTGACCGAGCTGGAGTCATTTTTTCATCTTATCAGAGGGTCTTCTCTGCTTGGACAGACTATAATATATACTGTAGTATGATAGTAGTGGTATATTGTAACTATGTAGGTTCATTATATAGTTTCTCCTTGTCAGGTTTAATACACATACACAACGCTTGAGAATTAAGAAAGCATTACCGTAGAGTACCGTGAAGTTACTGTACGGGCCTTGAAGGTGAATAATATGACAATGCATATTCGTTACTGGCTTCGGGTTTGAAGTTATGTTTCTTGTCCTATCCTATGTCTAGAAGATAGGTTTTTACGATAGGGGATTAGATTTCTTATTAAGATGTTTCAAGATTTATCTGATTAACTCGTGGTCGTCAAGATAACCACATCATCTGACGGTATAATTTGCTGTTATAATGTAATAATATCATTAAACAAATTAAAAATTTTAATATTAAAAATACAATTTTATGATTTATTGAGCCGATTATATGGCATATATGGCTCAATCAATATCTTCAGGGAATTATATGGTATTTATATTTATGGTAAATATATTATTCTTTATGGTAATTATATTTACCATTTTTACCTTTAGGGTTCTGTAGTTTATTTAACAATGTTAAATAAAGTTAATTACAATGTAGGCCTACACACGAAAATTTAGACCAATTATTGAGATCGTTCAGATCAACAAGCTAGTTAGTCAATATTCATTGGAATTGTAGAGAAGAATGTTTCCTGAATTTTGAGACCAAATTAATAATTTTTTTATTCGATATTGACTGAGCTGGAGTCATTTTCCCATCTTGCCAGAATGTCTTCTTTGATCGACCAGACTATACTTTATAAAAGTCGCAATTGTAACAACAAATAATAATAAACTATACAAGTGATAGAAATAACAGTAGATTATTGAAAATTATGAAAACAAAAAAATATATATAAAAAGAAGATCAAGGAAAGGTGAAAAGATAAAAAAAGTAGCTGAAAAGATCGATATAAGAAGCATAATCATAATACAATGTAGCCCATGTTAATATGTTCATGCTCTTGAAGAGTTGATTATTATATTGATAACATATCATAGCCTGATATTGTTATCAACAATATTCATAAACCCCAATCCCATTCCCTCGTTAGGATCATAATCATGCACTTATCTTTGAACCGTTATATTAAAGACTGTAGATATATCAATTTTCAATATTACTCTCCGATAAAAATTTCGGCGTATGTGATTTTTTATTGAGCATGGTGTCACATGTCATGGCAGATGGTTGACGAAAATTGTGTGACGGTGGGTGGTCAATGGTGTCCCATTTGACAGCTGATGGGTATCAGCTAAAATTTCACAGAAAAAATGTCAACTATCTTGTTGAACGATCGATCACTCACGATGGGGTTCTTGTTTGCTTGCTTTTTCAATACCAGCCATCAGGTCGATGACATATCTAGACTGGAACAATAAAATTTTAGGTGTTTTTGTGAATTTTGATCTTGTGTGGATTGTGTTTGGTGTGATGAAAACGCATTCACACCTACGGATAACTGGAATACTTTTCTGGAAGGTTGTAAATTTTCCAAAGTTGTTTTTTCTTTATGGCGCAATGTTCTCCTTTCATGAACGCCTTATTGTAGTTCTAAACTAAATTGGTGTTGTACAGAGTCTGATTCTGATAACTTATTTTCAACTTTCAATTGGTTTGTTCTGAAGCTTGATCAACAATTCGATCAACAATATTTGATCAACAATTTGATCAACAATATTTGATCAACAATTCGGTCAACAATATTTTATCAACAATTTGATCAACAATATTTGATCAACTTTTTTCCAATATATAACGACTGAAAGATACTAAAAGCTCTTGTTATAATCAATTCATCTACAATAATAATTGGTAACTAAAATTTGCATTTTTACTATGTACTATCCTTTCAAAAAGAAAACATATTCACACGGTAAATTTATTTATTCAACGTAGTTTACTTGGTCAAAAGATATATGATAATGTTTGTTTAAAGAAGGCTATTATAAATACATAGGTCACTATAGATATTTCAAGGCAGCAACAACAAACAGCCCCCCCCCCTGGTGGAGGGGTTTTCCTGGGTTCCCCTCTGTTTTTTCTCATATCTCCCACCGAAATTATTTCCTAGGCTCGCCCCGCCCCTGTCATTGTATTCCAGATTTCAACTTTTCACATATTTCTGGAATATTCACTCAGAGCATGTACCAGATATTGAATGTGCTTCATAAAGAAGATCATAAAGTAACAATCCTGTTACTGTAGTAGAATGCAACTTTCATTGAATTAAAAATTCTTACTTTGAGTTTAATAACACTCGAGAAAACTTGAACGTTTAAAAATTTATTTTAAAGTTATAAATAATAGCTTATATTTTCTGGCTATAGGTGTTAAGAATATCTTAGTTGGAATTGAGTACCACATTCTCCTATTATTACAATGAAATTATTCAACTAATAGACCTTTGCATTCCAATATATTTCTTAACTTCACTTTCTACGTATCTCACTCAATTCTATTATACAGTACAATCCTATTGTACTTGCTATCGTTTTTGGAACGCTTACTTATGTTTTTTACTCATATATCAAATTCATTTCGTATGCCCACAAGCCTACTTATTTTCATGCTTACAAGCTTACTGTTTTACTTACTAATAATTTTCTATTTTCACAACTTACTCATTGACATGCTCACTAATTTTGATGATTACAAGCTTACTAATAGTTTTCTATGCTCACAAGCCTCCTCATTTTTATACTCACATACTCATTTATTTTTATGCTCATAAGTTCAATCATTTTCATGCTCTCAATCATTTTTACCCTGACATGCTCACTAATTTTGATGATTACAAGCTTACTAATAGTTTTCTATGCTCACAAGCCTACTCATTTTTATGCTCACATAGTCATTTACTTTTATGCTCATAAGTTCAATAATTTTCATGCTCTCAATCATTTTCACCCTCACATGCTCACTAATTTTGATGATTACAAGCTTACTAATAATTTTCTATTTTCACAAGCCTACCTCATTTTTATGCTCACATACTCATTTATTTTTATGCTCATAAGTTCAATCATTTTCATGCTCTCAATCATTTTCACCCTCACATGCTCACTAATTTTGATGATTACAAGCTTACTAATAGTTTTCTATGCTCACAAGCCTACTCATTTTTATGCTCACATACTCATTTATTTTTATGCTCATAAGTTCAATCATTTTCATGCTCTCAATCATTTTCACCCTCACATGCTCACTAATTTTGATGATTACAAGCTTACTAATACTTTTCTATGCTCACAAGCCTACTCATTTTTATGCTCACATACTCATTTTTTTTATGCTCATAAGTTCAATCATTTTCATGCTCTCAATCATTTTCACCCTCACATGCTCACTAATTTTGATGATTACAAGCTTACTAATACTTTTCTATGCTCACAAGCCTACTCATTTTTATGCTCACATACTCATTTATTTTATGCTCATAAGTTCAATCATTTTCATGCTCTCAATCATTTTCACCCTCACATGCTCACTAATTTTGATGATTACAAGCTTACTAATACTTTTCTATGCTCACAAGCCTACTCATTTTTATGCTCACATACTCATTTATTTTTATGCTCATAAGTTCAATCATTTTCATGCTCTCAATCATTTTCACCCTCACATGCTCACTAATTTTGATGATTACAAGCTTACTAATAGTTTTCTATGCTCACAAGCCTCCTCATTTTTATACTCACATACTCATTTATTTTTATGCTCATTACCTTGATCATTTTCATGCTCTCAAACTTACATCACAGCATATAATTCGTATGCAACCGGATTTCCTGAACGACCAATTAAAAACTGTTGTCACGGCTGGTCCAATAAACATATTTGACATTCATAGGCTAGGCGTTGCATGTGTGACATATCGGTGCAATTCCATTGTTTGTCGCTGCATCAGTGCGATACTCTCTTCAACATAATACTCGCAATAATAATAATATCTGCATATTGTGCAAAGGTGTCACCCAGGCCAGAACCCCGTAGGACGATCTCCAACACCCTATTAACTTATTCTCCAGTATAGTCTGTCCAAGCAAATAAGACATTCTGGTAAGATGGAAAAATTACTCCAGCTCGGTCAATATTGGTTCAAAAATGATAAATTTGATCTCAAATTATAGAGCATAATGTTTTATACAATTTAGGACGACATATAAACTTTTTGAAGCAATTTTGACCGAGCTGGAGTCATTTACTCATCTTAACAGAATGTCTCCTTTGCTTGGACGGTTTATACGGTTAATTATTGGCATTGTTCCATTGCGTTCTGAATGTTTTCGAACTGATTTAATGAGATTACCTGATTGTGTATGAGACAAACAGTTTTTTGTGAAGATTGGAAGGTGTTGCTCAGTAACTATTTTAATTGATGGCGTTGGAAATTGGATTGGTGTAGACGGGCACGAGCCGGTTAAGATCAGATCAGGGTTTTTTTATTCTTATTTTAACACCTACAGATTTGTTGGGTTCAATGATTGGATTAGAATCGAACCGATAGATCAAGTCATAATGTATGCTTACAAGCTCACTCATTAAGCTCTTAAGCTATTTAAAATGATCTTGAGCTTGCAATTAGATTCGAAATTAAGTAGTAATGAAAACAGAGAGTTAATGAAAGTATTATTATTTTCCAATTATATTTATTGATCGATTTTGAAAACTTTATGTTTGGCTTTATTTTATGGAAGACCCATGGTCTTCCACCTTTCAAACATGACTATGATGGTAGAAGTTCTTGATTATTTTCACAGTAATTTTCGTTAAGATTTAGGGGGGTTTTCTCGTTTAGAAAGTCTTTAAATACCAGAACTCAATTCACAAAATGAGTTTGAGTTGATTCAAGTTACCTGCTTGAATTCTTAAAGTAACATACCGGTATTCAAAAATGACAATTCAAGCAGATAATTCGATTGATAAATGTTGATTTTTTTTGTGTCATGTAGCTCATGTCGAGAGTTATTTATTGAACACAAATCCGATAAATTATTACAATATGAGAAAATTTTATTCTTACACTACTTTACTATAAACTATCATGTAAAGTCTGGCTCAACAGCCCTTGAAGGGCCTAGGCCTACCAGCTGGTTGCCAGTTTCAAATTCACACTACTATACAGCCCGTCCAAGCCAAGAAGACACCCCGGCACGACGGGAAAACGGCCCCAGCCCGGCCAATACCGGTCCAAAAGCCATAAATTCTCAATCAGAACTCATAGTCCCCGAACCAACACTGGCCGAGCCGAAACCGCCCCATCCACCCCGCCAGAATTATCGAATAATTACAGAATAATCGGACACATCTATAGTGAGGTTGAGCAAAGAAGACATTCTGGCAAGATGGGAAAATGACTCCAGCTCGGTCAATATTGGTTCAAAAATTATTAATTGTGTTTCAAATTGTAGAAAACATTCTGATCTACAATTTGAAACCAAATTTATAATTCTTGGATCAATATTGACCAAGCTGTAGTCATTCTCCCATCTTGTAGAATGTCTTCTTTGATCGACAAGACTATAAGTCTATATATACTAAGTATATATCTAAGTTAGGTCTACTATATCTACGGCTACGCTATAACAATTATCACTTGTGAGTGATACTAGTGAATATATCCACTGCTAATAATACCCACCCAACTATTCGAGCGCATCTAGTTAATTCCGTGGTTGCTGGCAGTGTCATGAATTTTGCAATTAACTTTCATGATGGCGACTCATTACAGTTGATTGCATCTGTAAATAAGCGCACGCCTCTTCAGCTCCTGACGGCGCCCGGCTGACATTATGCTAAACTGTCACAAAAATGTTCATTTTCTAGTCGAGTTTATAGCCGTGACTTTTATCTCGCATCTGAGCAGATTTGGTTCACGGATAATTTTGTCGTTACTCGGCGAGGTGACCATTTCAAGCCATCAGATAATTTTATTTATCCTGTTTTGTGCAATCGTGATAAAATTTAAATTTCATTATAGTAATTCATTCATTTATACAAAATTTATTTGTTCTATAAAATACGGGGGGAAAACTAATAGAAATGTGATGAAGGTTTCATCAAAGAGATTTGTAATGATGCTTATTTTATGCTATGGTTTATGTAGCTGTCAGCATATAGTAACCGATTTTTGTGCTATCAGCTCATTTTATTTATTATAGTAATTTTATTCCTGCAGCAATTCGCCATTTGTAGGGCTCAAGTCATTTTTAAATAAATATAAAATTTATCGTTATATCTACATATTTTTTCTATTTTTATATTTCTTTTATCTATATTGAATAATATAGTGTTGAATGTCTAATGAGGTACCGAGTAAGCTCAGAAGTATTGAAATTTGAAAGGGGTATAGTCTGTCCAAGCAGAGAAGACATTCTGGCAAGACGGGAAAGTAACTTCAGCTCGGTCAATAGCACTGGCGGCTCGTGCCCACCAAACAAGAAAGTGAAGTGCTTGCTGTTCAGTAAAAGATACGGGAACTTCACCTGTTTCGGGGGTACGAACCTGCCAGTGATCAATGGTAATTTAAATATGATAAATTTGGTTTGAAATAACTGTAGGAACCTATATTGGAACCTTTTTAACATATATTGACCGAGCTGAAGAAATTTTCCAATCTTGGCAGAATGTCTTCTTTGCTTGGACAGACTAAGATATCATATAAAATAAAAGTTTTCACTTTTTGCTTTCTTATCAGCATTCAAACTATGCGTCCAAGGTATGAATTATTCAAATGAATGATTCATAACTGTCGAATGAGTAATACTAGTTCTGAATGTAATCAAGTTTTTGTCGCCTCAGTCGATTTACCGTACGTTTCTTGGGGCACGTATCAAGGTAATCATTTATTCCATAAATATTGATAGTGGAGTACCGCTTAATCACTGAAATAGGTAATGGAAGTGCATCACAGTCTGTCAATTACCGTTAATTGCAATTTTGTTTTAGACTTGCATTTATTCATACCTTATAAACACTTATTCCTTGTGGCAATTTCTCAGCATCTTTGATTAGGTCTCTCATCATTATCATATTCATCGAATTAATGATTTTTTCACCTTGATGGATTCCATGTCTCGTTCCATTATTTGTATCCTTCCCATCCTTATTCTAATCAATAAGTCTCTTTCTCCCAATCTCAAACTTTAAAGTTCTATTTCCACTCACCCTTTTGCATTGAAGCATGATAACTACTGTCATCTTCATCCAGTGGGAAGAATCTAAAGTTACTGAAATTCCATTTTATTGAAATTATTGAGCTTTCAACTAAGTGACTTGAACAAAACCGATTGGATATCTTACACATTTAAATTGGAAGAGAAATAGTACAGACCAAGTCTAGTTTAATTTTTCTCTTTCAGAGTATTATATCTCTTATCATAGATCTTTGTAATAGTGTTGTATAGAAAATTGCTTGATTTATTCAAAGCTACAATAAGATTCATAGCTTACACATGCGCTATCCTTTCTTTATTATTTTTAGTCTCCTTTTTGATTGGCATTGGTGTATGGCGGATTGCATTCTCACGGAATGAAGGGGCGACGAATGCTAAATTTGTTTCTGTGTATTGTTCAAATGAGAAATGATGAGAACAAATAGTGATTTATCATTATTGATAAAAAAACTTCAGATTTTTTAAATTTCACAAAAGAAAGTGAAGTGAGTTGAAAAAATGCGCTAGGATTGCGATCGAGGTTGAGGAGGGAAAGGTGGATTTGTGGAATTAATTCCTGGGGAAGAAGAAATAGGAGAAGAAGAGGAGGTGGAGAAGAAGAGGAGAATGAGAAGAAGAAGAAGAAGAAGAAGAAGAGGAAGAAAGAAGAAGAGGAGGAGGAAGACATAATTTGATGTGACATGTTGAAGAAAGAAGGACAAGTCAATGCCATCCATGACTGCGGCGCCGAGTTCAATGGAAAACAGTAGCCAGCCCAACGACCACATAATTATTATAGTCTCCTCAAACAAAGAAGACAATCTGGCAAGATGGGAAAATAACTCCAGATCGATCAATATTTGTTCAAAATTATAAATTTGGTTTCAAATAGCAGAGAAGAATGCTGGTCTAAAATTTGAAACTTCATTGATATTTTTTGAACCAATATTGACCGAGCTGGAGTCATTTTCCCATCTTGCCAGAATGTCTTCTCTGCTCGACCAGACGAATACAAATACAATCTGTATTATAAGGTCGCTGAGCTGGTTATCTTCAATGCAGAGGTTATAAACTACCACTGCCATTACAAATAGAGTGAGAACTAGGAAAGAGTGGTTGCAGAAGTTGTTGAAGATGAAGAAGGTGAACAAAGGAGATGGAAGAGGAGGTGAAGGAGGAAGTGGTTGGAAAAGATACAGAAGACGAAGAAGAAGAAGAAGGAGGAGGAGAAGAAGAAGAAGAAGAAGAAGAAGAAGAAGAAGAAGAAGAAGAAGAAGAAGAAGAAGAAGAAGAAGAAGAAGAAGAAGATGAAGAAGAAGAAGAAGAAGAAGAAGAAGAAGAAGAAGAAGAAGAAGAAGAAGAAGAAGAAAGGTAGTTTCCGAAGGATTAGAAGAACAAGGAAGACGAAAGAAAAAGTACATTATGAAGAAGAACAAGATAACAGTGAAATAGTATGTGCTGGTAAATAAGATAAAGAATGTTGAGAAAATAAAAATGCGAAAATAAGCTGAGAAGAGAAAGGGAATAAAGAATGTGTAAAGCAATAATGCAAGGAGAGGGTGTAGGAAAAACGAGCGAGAGAAGAAGGATAAGAAGATGAAAATGAGGTAGGAGATGAAGATGGAGAAGAAGAGAAAAAAGAAGATGTAAGATAAAGAATGAGGAGAGAATAGGAATTGAAGATGATAAATTAGAAGTTATATTGGAATTGTGTAGAAGCAGGAAGAGACAAACAATTACAATGAATAAAGGAGATGAATTAGTTGGAGAATAATTATAAAAAACTTGAGAATTATTTCAAAAAGTGGACGAAAACCAATAATTAGGTATAAGAATTTAGACTGGAAAGAAGATGATGAATAATAATGTAACAGGAGCAAAGGAATAAGAAGAGTTTTGTGAGAGACATAAACATTTTCACAAATTGTAACAATCATACAATATCGAAACTACAAATAAATACAAAATTCATTGATAGTAAACCAGGGAGAGAAATGCCAATGAGAATAAACGATAATATAAGAGAGTAAGAAGAATATCAAGAAGCAAGAAAGGGGGATAATAAATCGAATAATAAGAGGAAGAATGACTGCATCCACCATGTTCTTTTTCTTCCTCATTCCTGAAGGATAGATGTAAAAATAGTGGACAAACTCCGCATTTGCACATGTCGTCGGTACACTTCTTCATCATCCTGTCGTTTCGTCAGAGTCGTCGTTTCCTACTAGTTTTTCCCTAGCTGCATCCATCTCCCCTCCCTCCTGCGTACTATTCCTGTCTGCATTTCTATAGTCTGTCCAAGCAAAGAAGACATTCTGGCAAGATGGGAAATGATTCAAGCTCGGTTAATATTGGTTCAAAAATTATAAAATTTGGTCTCAAATTGTAGAAAACATTCTGATCTACAATTTGAGGCTAAATTAATAATCTTTGAACCAATATTGACCGAGCTAGAGTCATTTTCCCATCTTGCCAGAATGTCTCCTTTGCTCGACCAGACTGTACTCGGTAAACGTGAATTACGACCTATGATGATATCTTGCCGCCGGATCTTCCGTTTGGTTATCATTTCCTCCATTTTGTTTTTCTTGTGGCTGTCCTCCCTTTGTTCTTCTCTTCCTGCTCCCCTCTTTGTTTCTTTGGATACTTTTTGGGATTATCTTTTCCTTATCCTTTCACTTTTTTCATCCAAATCTTATTCATTTCTGTTTTCCATTTTTTTTGCTATGTTCTCAACTTCTCTTCTAGTTCTACATTCTTCACTTTTGTTCTATGTTCCTTCTTCACCTTTCCCCAGTTATCCTATAAGCTTCTTCCTTTCCTTCTTTACTCCCTCCTCTCTATAAAAAATCTTACTTATTATTAGCAATTATTATAATATGAATGTGAAACAGCAATAAATAAATGACTTGAAATAAAATAATAGTTATCTGTTTCCTACTACCTTCTCTTTCATACCAGTCCTCCTCCTTAATTACTATTCCTCCTTTTTCTCTCTCCTTTTGCCTTCTCTCTCCTTTTTCTTTGAGTTGTTCTCGATCTCATTACTTGTTTCGTAGTTCGTCTATTTGCTCCTCCTTATTATTCTTCTTTGCTTTACTTCTGCTCTATACTCTTCCCCTTGTACTGTATTGTGATCTACCTCTTCTATCCTTTATTTTTCTCTTTCTAGTCTTCTTCCACTAGTATTATTCATTCTCATCATCCGTATCCTTGAAAACTTTTGCCAAACTCTGCTCCAACATAATTGAGAGTTAAGTGTGAGAGATGGCCGGCTGAGCCCTAACTTCGCCCTCCCATGTAAAATAAAGGCAGAAATCTTTATTCTAATTCTTCAACATTCTCATCCTCAACTTTTTTCTCTATCATCATACATAATTTTCTAGTATTGTTTCTCTAAATTTTTTGTTCGGAAAATAACTCTCCGACTTATCCCTCCTCACACACAGACCTGTTCTAAGTGAGGAGTACTATTCTTTTCAAATGTTACTTCAATTTCAAGTTGTAATGTTTATTTATTTGGAATAAAACAATTCAATTAAATTCAATACATCTTTTTCTAGTATTCTTTCTCTTAATTTTCTATTCGGCAAACTCTAATTGACACTGCGCCGTGGAAGCGAGATAGAGTGATTGGTGGAGTGAGTTGTTAAAAAGAGAAAAATATACTGTCAAAGTTACCTTGCCACACTTTATGCATCCTTTGTTTGCTTTTTCTGTTGCAGAAAACGACAACCAGCAACAGCAAGTGGCGGCTGATTGTGACGACGAAAAGCCGTCCAACGAAGAAAAGAGGAGGAAGAGAAGAAAGTGGAGGTAGAAGAAAGAGAAGTAGAAAAGGAGGAGAACACCGCCGTACCGCCTGTAACGTCTGCCGACGCACTCAATCGTAAGTTCTTCATTCTTCGGTCAATTTCCGAGACGATAAATTCATTCAATTGCTAGCTGGCTACTGTATAACGCTTTATGTTTTGTTGCTTTGTTTTTTCGCTCCATCAACGGCAATATTTTGCTAGAAAGAGAGTCTAGGAGTGAGTGAGATCCTCGTTTTTCGCAAGAAAGATGTGGGAAAAGAGAGGGAGATAAATGGATAGAGTGAAAGAAGTCGAGGATGCGGTTAGCTTCAGCGAGAATGGAATATATTCCATTCTCGCTGGTTAGCTTCTTTTTTAAGCAAGTTCAGGTTATGACAATTATTATTATTTCCTTCTGGTTTCCGCTTTGAAGTAGCTTGAGAAATAGTTCTACATTTGAGCGTTTTCAATTCATTTCAAATATCTATGTTTAAGTACTACATAATAATTATATTCTGTATGTGCTATTATTGCATTACTCATTATAAATTTACTTTCAAAATCCTATTTTCATAATAGTTTGCACAGAAGTCAATCCATTCAAATCGACTTTTAGAATAATAAAAAAATGACGTTGATTTACAAAATTCAATAGTTAGTTCGATGCTGTCATATTCAAGTTTTTTATAATTCCGCAACTAATTGAAAAAAAGAAAGATAATTCAGGGATTTTTTGTTAGCAAAAGCCAAACCTCAACTGGCCCAACCTGGCTCTACATCTACTGTCAGTTTGGATTGTGACAGTCAAAAACTATAATTGAGTAGGGGAACTGGCAGTCCAAAATAGCCAAAATACCGGCATTTTGATCGTTGTACGATCAGCTGTGATCGATCGAACTCACAGTCCGAACTGATAGTGGATATGGACCCCATGCAGCAATTTTGTATCTTTGATAGCTCGTATTATAAGTAATAGTTATTGGTCTGGTAATCTTTTTATCCGTAATCCGTCTTCAGTATATTAACTTATTTGGTTTTGTTTCATGTGAATCTGTGATAAAACCAGAACTCGTTTCGTTATTCAATAAGATTTACTGTCACTTGCCATAATGGTAATCTGATTTCATTTTGTGTAAGACCATCTCTCATCTCCATCTACTTTTTTTATTATATCAATCTTGTACAACTGAATATTGTACCATCCTCGTACATTTCATGTATTCAGAATTCATACAATTCATGAAAACCTCGCACATTTCATGAAAACGTTACAAAACTCTTGTAATAACCCAAAACGAATGAAGCAGTCGTGCACCTCTGTGAAGTGTACTATCACAAAACAACGCTAAGGAATTTCAAATGGCGGAGTTCGTAATAATCATAATCATCTTTACAATTGTCGTTATCAGATAAAGTGGTTGAAGATGCCAACTACTCATGCGAACTAAGCATTAGTCCGGTTATTGACCCTGCTGAAGATCTTTGCTGGAAGCTGGAAGGTATAGATCGCGCTAGTTGAGAAGACACGCCATTACAATGTGAAGTGTATTGTAACGGAGTGTCTTCTGAAATGTATTGTAACGGGGTGTCTTCTCAGGTTACGCGAAGTTTAATTGTTTGTGCAAGCTGAGAAAACACGCCGTTACATACACTTTTCATTGAAATGCATGTCTTCTTAGCTTGAGGGAACTATAATTACATTTGCACATAAGAAACTGAGGAAAATTGCAGTTGAGATTTTTAGGAATGTCTCCTTCTGTTGCACGACATGTACATTGTCGGACTTCTGTTCTGGCTCCTGAAAAATCACTTTTCAACTATTTTGGATGAAAATTTCCTGAGAAATATGTGTCTTCTTCTATCAAAAACTGGGAATTCCCTCTTTAACAAACTAATTTCTTGTATTTTCTTTTACTTCACTTGGATAAGCCTAATTTATGTTGTCATTTACAATCTATAGACATATTCTTGTTCTTGATCTCCTTCAGGTGATGATGAAAGTATTAATAAAGAGAAGATTTTAATTGAACAGTAGAGAAAAGGACACAGTAGAGAAAATGAAAATGTTCCAATTTGGAACAGATAATCTTGCCTAATATTCTAAAAAGACGATCAAGAAGTCATTGTTTGCGATTATTTCATAGAAATTTTTCCAAATTGAAAATGTTTGAATTTGGAACAGATATTCTTGCCTAATTCTAAAACGACTATGATTAAGGGGTCATTGTGTGCGATTTTTTCATGGAACTTTAGAAGTCCTGTAAATCCTGTAATACAGGGTACAAAATTAAGGCGATTGCACATTAGACATACTATTACACATTTTTGTAACATTGTTACTATTGCACATTAGACATTGAACTATTGTATTATAGCATTATACACTAACTATTCACGTTCAAAGTTAATCTCAACTTCTTCCTCCTTCACAAAACTTTTTAAGTTTCATGAAACCTTTCATGGCCCGTTAAATCAGAGAACGTTTTCATCCAACAAAATCGATAAAATACCCTGTAAAAATCAATTCAGGTTCCACATAGTCGTTGAAACCAGCTAGCTCCTTCCTTCAGCTAGCGTTGATTCCTGCCTCTTAAAAGTATGAATATTAAAATTTTTTATGATTTAAAGATTAGTCTGTGGTATTACTCATAGCTTTTGATAAGGTTGCAATACAAGCGATATTGAACAGCTTGTTTGAAAAATTATTACCCTTGTTATTTGTTTGTTGATTAGCAATTTTTCCATCCACTGATTTCATCACTATTTAATGCGTTCTTCATTAGCTTCAATGCTCCATAAAGTACATTATACTTCAATGCTTTAAACTCAATGATATGAGTTCTTATCAAACTTTAAAACCGGCTATTAATCTCCTTATCAGTAGGCCTAGTGAGTTCCTTGATGTATAGTCTGTCCAAACAAAGAAGACAATCTGGCAAGATGGGAAAATGGCTTCAGATCGGTCAATATTGGTTCAAAAATCATAAATTTGGTTTCAAATTGTAGGAAATATTCTGCTCTACAATTTGAGACGAAATTTATAATTTTTTGAACAAATATTGACCGAGCTGGAGTCATTCCCCATCTTGCCAGAATGTCTTCTTTGCTTGGACAGACTATACATGAACTGAAAGCTCATAGTCACAATTTTATGGGAGGATAGAATCAGTTACAGCAAACATGGTATTGTAATTTAATGCGCCATTAGTTCTATTCGCTGTTAGTGCTTAATTTATGATGATAGTTTTGTAATTAATGGTAATTGTTCATAAATTAACAAGGATGGCTCATAAATCAACGTGGAGTAAGCATTGATTTGAAAAATACTCATCAGCTTTAAAATTGAAATAATAGTGACAAGGACAAGATTCATACAGAAAAATATGGCCTAATAATAGTAAAAAAGATAAATATTTGGACTTAGAAATAATAGTTTTGAGAATTTCCACCAAAACTAGTCAAGTGGACGATAATATTTGATTAGAGTAATTAGTATAGTGGGAATAGCTTTTACAAGATGGTATGATATAAAAATCATATATTATTATCATATAAAGTCATCAATCATATATTTTTATGATGTAAAAATCTAAATGAAGATTGTTTATGCAGTCTACTATGATAAGGCCTACACTAGGAGGGAGAAACCTTCTTCCATGTATATAGATTTCTCCTGATTTATCAATTTTCTCTATTCTATGTGGATTATTACCAATGGTTGAATGTAGCGCATAGTACTATAATAATATTGAAAGCAGGAAGAGAACAAATTTGATCATTGGAAGAGTGTTTCAACCTGTCATAAAAATAACAGATTGTGTACTACCAATGATAACTTTTATTATAGATATTGGAAGAGAACAAATTTGGTTGGATAAGTGTTTCAAATTCTCATTGAAATAACAGATTGTGTATTACTAGTGACAAAGTTTAACATAAAATAAGATCGAATTTGACTCTCATTCAAGTTTAACCTTGGAAAATGAAAATTTCAAAGATGGTTGGACGTATTCCAGTGGATGAAGCAATATATTTCAGACAGGTGAGGTCAGTTATCGATTGATGACGTGAAATGGAGTCTTAATTAATTTGACGCTCATCTCTAATGAAGAGATTTCAAGTAATTAGCAGCTATTCAAAGGTTTAGCCCTTAGCCTCTACTTAACGGGAAGAGTGAAAAGTTATGAGTGAGAGAGGATAAGAGAGTGAACGAGAGAGAGTGAGAAAGTGAGAGAGAAAAAAATTGAGAGACAGGTCACGACAATAGCTGTTTCTCCCTCTATCCTTGGCCTGCTCTTCATTATAAATCCACGTCACGGACAGCACGATTGTCCTGCTTGCTTTATCACCTCTCAGTGCTCTTTTTTCTCCTTGTCCTTTCTTCACTTCCTTTTTTCTTTGATTATCAGTTTGTTTTCCACATACTTTCTTCTACCTAGTTTATTTATTCTTTCTTTTTCTACCAGTGTTTTTCATTGTCCCATTTCTTCTCTTCCTTTTTCCCCTCATCAATTTTTTCCATACTTTCTTCAATCTGATTCATGTAGTCTATTTATTCTTTCTCTTTTTATCCGTGTTTTTCGCTCTTGTGTCACAAGACCAATATATATTCCTTCTCTTTTCTATATTTTTCGTTATCTGTTACTTCTCTTCCTGTACTCCTCTTTCTTTCTTTACAATTGCGACTTAGTTCCCAAGTATTTTAAGCAAAGGATGAATGAGTGATGATGAAGGTTTAAGATGTAGGTTATATGTCTATCCACAATGTCCACTTTCACTATACTCACAAATTTCAACTCTCAAGAATAAAAAAACAATGATTTATCAATTTAAAATAAGATCAATAAGATCGGTTTCTTCCTTCTACTGTTTATTTTATTCTCACTTTTTCATTATGTTTATTTTATTCATCTACTATTCAATTCACTGTTATTATTTATTGATATAAATACTTATAGTATTTATTTTTCATCCACTGCTTATTTTTGGATGATATACTATTTGTTTGTTTTTCTTTTCTGATGGCTTGCCTATCAACTATTTTGTTTGTTACGATTCAAGTGTGACTCTCGAACGATGAATGAGGGTTTCTGGTCAAAATCTGAGTTTCTTGTCGAAATCCTCAGCGGTTCCTGGTCAAAATCTGTGGTCAAATCTGAATTTCTTGTCGAGATCTAGGATCAAACCAAGGATCACTCGCTCATCTGATTGACGCTCTATTCCTCTCTGCCACTCCGAATAATTATCACATACCATAATGAGATATATTCTAGATAAAACCAAGCAGAATAATATTATTAATGTTGTCTCTTTTCAACTGAGAATAATACAATTTCTGTTCTGTTCAGATCCTCCCAAAAATTTGTTCAAATTTTATAATCAGGCAATCCAAAGACAATGTTAATAAGAGTAGATTGCAATTGGAAAAACCTATATTCTCAAATAACAATGAGAGCTAAAAATGATACGATTTCTGCTGAAATCAGAACCAGATCTTCCAAAAAATTCATTCAAGTTTTGTATTTGAACAAACCAAAGAGAATGTTCATAGGAGTAGAACTTTGGACACACCTACCCATAACAATGAGAGCAATGTTTGCTTGTATCATATTGCACTGAGGAATGTTGTCGGGACTAGCATAAGGAATGCTGTATTATGACGTGACCATTGATGGACATGCATGTTGGAGTGAGACAGAAAGATGTTCAGAATGACCTTGAAGATGAGGGATGACCTTGTCAGGGTCGTATCACTGTTATCAAGGGCAATGCACTATGTGAGAAGATTTGCGAGAAGACAAGTTCAGAGAGAGAGAGAGAGAGAGAGAGAGAGCGAGGGAGAAAGAGAGTGAGACTTGTGTGAATTAGTCGTTAACATTACTTGAATTACATTGTGTTATTACCATTGCATGATGTTTTATCGCGATAAGCTTTGTAATTACAAAGCTATTCAACTCCAGTAGGTTTTTTAGAGCATGTATAGTTTCATGATTTTAATGAGAACTGAAGAACCTGAAACAACTGCTCATGTTGATGAGTTTTAATTAGACAAGAATTTGGTATTAATCTTTTGATTTCAAATAAGGATACTAGATTTATTTAACTGATTCAATTTTCTTAAACTCACTATTTTGTGAAAAAAATTATCTACAGTTAACACTTTTATGCCGGGTTTTTCCAAGCATACTCAAAATTGAGGGACCCTCAAACAGCTGACATTTTCTATACGTATAAGAAATGTAGTAGCGTGTAGTAAACTTGAGGGTCCCTCAAATTTGAGTGTGCTTGGAAAAACCGGGCATTAAATCTTCAACTTCGAAACAAATTTGATGATCAATTTGATAACAGACTAGGATTATTTTCATCATCTAATTGAAAAACAAGGAGGAATGTAAAGGTTTATTTTTATTTTATATTGGTTTATCAATTGGATGGAGGTAAATCCAGAGAGAAACGAGGGGTAGAAGTAGGAGTAGCTTGAGAAGAGAGGGTTTTTATATTCTATTCTCTCTGGGTAAATCCTTGTATGGGCTATTACCATAGGCACCTTCAAAGACTGTTATACTATTACACAATAAAAATCTATAATACGGAAAACGTGCAAAAGGTATTTAATAGGATCAATACACTGAACTGCATGCAGTTCCAGCAACGTAGAAGATAGGCTACTCCAATAAAACGAATGAAATAATATGAAACGCCACACACAGGTTCAGTAGGTTAACGGTGCTCCTATAGTTTGTTCAAGCAGAGAAGACATTCTGAAAAAATGACTCCAGTTCGGTCAATATTGTTTTAAGAATTTTAATTTTGGTCTTAAATTTAAGGAAACATTCTGTTCTACAATTTTAGTCCAATTTTATAATTTTTCAATTAACTTTTACCAGAGCTGGTGTAATTTTTTAATCTTACCAGAATGCCTTCTTTGCTTGGGAAGACTATAAAGGAAGACTACCGGGTGGTTGTATTTCTCCGTTTATGTAACCGATGAGTGATCTAATGAATTTAACGGCAAGATCTGTTTGCCTCACATCGTAACAAATTTGAAAAAGCGTGAGATCACGCATTTCCCACGATGTGCGAAATGAAGCAATTACACCGAGCGTAATTGGAACTCATGCGAATAAATAAATTCAAATCGAAAAGCGGACGATAAAGTATGCGAATCTCTTCAAGCCAGCCTTATTTATTCAAATGTAAACAGGTCTAGTGTTTTGTTAATAAAGGCAGGTTGCAAATATGCGGATACTAATGCAATTGAAGTATAAACGTGTTTGTGTGGTGTGTTGTCCTCTGGGAATTAGATGGGAATATTCCCAGGAAGAAGAGGGATGAGTTGGACTGAGAGGAGGAAGGTGAGAGAAAAAGGATAAGATGGAGGAGGAGGAGGAGGAGGAGGAGGAAGAGGAGGAGGAGTAGGTTGAGGAACCGTTGCTAAAAGAAGGAAATGCACGGATACTGGATACAGAGTGGTCACGCTTTTATTAATCATGCATGTTTAGGTGATTGCTCTTTGTTACTTATTGGTTGAAAATGGATAGAAATTACTTGATACTTCATTGATTTGGATAAAAATACTGAATGAAAATTGTAAATGAATTATTTTTCAAAATGCAGATTGAATTCATATTATCACAGTATTCAAGTAATTCAAAATCAAAATACATATACAAATTCAAATAAGATTGACTACAAATACGTAGTCATGATGGTGCTTGTTACTTTCATGTGTAAATTTAAGAAAATAATAATAATCATAATCTTTATTAAGTTGAGTACATGCAATGGTACAACTGGCAAACCCCAAAACTCTTACTCTTCATAATATGTATCGACAAAAAGCAGGTTTTGTTATAATTAACTATTATTTTCGCTTATTTTATCACCAAAATCTAAATGAGAAAATTTCAAATTCAAATTGGTTCACAAGAAAGTTTCAAACAACCATTAAAATTATTCGAACTTCGAAAGTTTTCACATTAAAATTTTGAGCAAAATTACCAAACTTACTAGAAGCCACTACAGATTCATTATTGTTTGAATTACCATTACCCATTACCCACGCACAGGCCCAAGAGCCCATGTGGGCATCACCATCACAAAAAAAAATTGTTATTAGAACACATATTGTTAAATAATGAATTGCGATTATAATGTGAATTGCACGCAACTCTTTATATAGGTCATGGCCCTCATGACAAATAAAAACTCATTCATATTACAGTTGTTCCATGATTGTATGATGTTTGGAAACATATTTTACTGTTGGAAGGCTAGACAGCCTATTACATGATTATACATATACAATCATTCCACTCTTCTCAAATACTCTCACTTTCTACGAATATTGTAACCTTCCTTGCATAAATATGCACTCGAAAATTGTCAACATTGCAACAATATTAGAACCTATGTTTATAATTGAATAAATATTGATCAAATACTTATCCATCCTGCACAGCCTAGAAATTTTATTACGACTTATAAGTTCTCACTGGCGGCTCGTGCCCACGAAACAGGTGAAGTGCTGTACAGTAGAAGATACGAGCACTTCACCTGTTTCTTGGGTACGAGCCGCCGGTGCTGTGATTACGAATTGGTTCAGGACGATTACATAGTGTCCATAATAGGTAATACCGGTGAATTATGATGGCTTATGCAATAGATTGATAGTGTCCATCTGTTGTTACCAATGTTTGCAGGATTTCTTCGCTTAAGACACAACCATACACATCGTGGGTGTATCCGCGAGGCAAGCTATGCTAGGATGCATAGCACGCGAAGCTCTATCTATGTACCACAGTGTTGATGTTTCAACGCTTCAACGTTGATGAAACGGGTTTTGAATAGATTTGTTAACTAGTTGATTAATATGTTATAATTATTCAACTTGTAACTTGTTAGGAGTTGGAAGTTTTTTCCTAATGTTGATGCCCACATGAGCTCTTGGATTTGTGCATATAGTCGGCGCAATCTAAGTTGTCGAAAACCCCCTCCACCCGAGAAATAGCTACGTTGTCATTTTGCGTGAAATTGAAACTTCTCCTAACGCAAACACATTCAACTGAATGTTAAAAGTGACAGCGTAGCTTCGGAAAAATCACGCGGTGTTGTAAAACTCACTATTTTTATGATAAACCAGCTGTTCGCAGCTCAAATATCCAAGTCGATTAGCTTCAAAACTCCAATCTTCAACATACAATGATTCATGCATATACCGCTCTCCTTACTTTGAAACTTACTTGAGAGGCCAAATTACGATTTTCCTACTATTTTCGACATTTGAAAAAATAATTTCAATTGTTTTTGAACAACTTTCTCGCTTTCACCACCCACTTATCTTCTCAAACAAACATCGAAAATTTCATGTTTTCTGATGGAGTTGACTCGACATTGACAAACATATTCATTAATTGAAACATAATTATTGGTCGGATATAGAAAATTCAGGAACCATTAGAAAGCTCGAATTCTCCTTGTCATTTTGATATGAAAAACTTTATTTTTACTACAACCCATGATTGTGAGAGAAGTGATATACAAAAAAAGTAATAATTTCGCGATTTTTCAATTTTTTAAAAAAATCAAATTTCCTTTGAATTATTCTACCCACGAACTTTTTTAATACTACTGGCATATCAAGGATAAAATTCTGCGTCTAGAATCTAGATATGGGGTTCAATCGCGAATTTTAAGATGTTCCAATTTTACACAATCTGGCAACGTTGCTATTTCTCGGGTGGAGGAGGTTTTCGTCAACTTAGATTGCGCCGACTATAGGTAATGACAGGAATGATGATTTGACATATTGACTCCTTTTCAACTGGCTGAAAAGCAGTAGCTATCTCTTCTGGGTTAATCTCTGCTCATGACGCCTTCTTGAAATAGAAGTCCTACTATTCAAATTTTTAGAAATTGATATTCAATCAACACGGGTTCCTTGATTGATTAAAGCGTTTGTTGAGAATTAACTTTTCCATGAGTTTAATATAAGAGGATTAGAATTTGAATCACTATTCAACCAAATCTTTCTTTAAATGGACCATGAATTTAGAGGAGATAAGATAAACAATTAGTAGCGAACTTGACCGTTTAGTGAAGAAGAAAGCACTCCTTCACATCACATGTAATATTTACACTTGTTTCCACTTACCTAAATCACATGTAATACATTTTAATATTCCTTGGTTGACTGTAGATGAGTTGAAACATAAACTATGGTGAAAAAACCGTTGAAAACTAGTTGACAACGGAAAAAGCGTTGATTCAACTCCCACCTCCAATCCTGTTATCTTGCACTTATCCTTCAAATAACGCATGCATGCACATCGATTCTATTTCATTCCGTTGCATGCATTTAGTTGATTTTCTATTTCGCTGCTCACACTTCTATTTCCGATCGGCGAGTGTGCAACTAGTAACGCCTCGGGCGTCTTTTTAATTCGTTCCGTTTTTCGTCGTCGTCGTCGTGAGCTTCGTCTGAAAACTGGACACGCACCTTTCGATGCAACAACACACTCTCACGCAAAATTCACATTCACACTGCTCGAGGTATAGTCTGGTCGAGCAAATAAGACATTCCGTCGAGATGGGAAAATTACTCCAGCTCGGTCAATATTCGTTCAAAAATTATAAATTTGGTCTGAAATTGTAGAAAAGATTATTTTCTAAAATTTATGACCGAATTTATAAAGTTTAAATGAATATTGACCGAGCTGGAGTCATTTTCCCATCGTGCCAGAAGGTCTTCTTTGCTCGATCAGACTATACTTTAAATGGATCGCGATTGGAAATTGATTGTATTTTATTCGGTGTGTAGTGTAAGCTCTAGGGTCTATTTTCAGCATGTTGTTGCTGTTTCTCAAACTATTACAAGAGACATGCCATTATCTGTTTTTGAAGGGTGCTGTCCATTTCTAAGGGCGTTGGTAATGGGGAAAATTAACAAGAGGTGGACAAGACTGCTAGTTTTGGGATAGCGATGGTTGAGAGTGAAATTCAAATGAAATGATCGCTAAAACATTATTTTCTCTAGAGCCTTTTCAAACTAATTTTAAGATTGTACAACATTTAGATCTTTGAACATGTTGAACACATCATTCAAAAGTCAATCATCAATGTAAAAGTTATTGGAAGAATGTTGTAGTGACCTATTTGGCTACCTACTTGTAAATCAGTATTAAATACGTTTTGTGAAGTTAGCATAATCAAACATCTTGTTAATGCCACGTTAACCCCAAAGCTAATTTCGGTAATAGATGCGAATTTTGAATTTGAATCAAATAGGAGATTAGTATTAGCTTCTGAAATTCGCTCGTGTATAACTGTGCCATTATGAAACATTTTAAATAAACAACCAACTTAGCTTTGTTTGGATTCCTCAACTACATTTATGAGAGGTTTCTCATTTCGTAACAAGAATTCTAAATCAGGTTAAAAGAATTACTAACATTAACAATAGGCCACCAATCGGAGTTCAATCAAATCTAGATGCAACTACTTTATTGATCCTAAAGGTCACAACCCCGGGGACCTTTACCTTTCTGTTGAATTACCTCCGCTTTCAACGAGAATCATTAATTGAACGAATTTATAGACGATAAGAAAGCAAATTAACATCTAAACGTAACCAGTACATGTATGCAAATAGCACACAAGTTTCCAAATTAGGATGGATTCAAATTTTATTGAATGATTTTAATTTTCACTCGTCTCCATAAAGTAGTCGTCAATGCGGGTGGTTACCGAATTTTCTCTTTTGTCGATTTCAATTTGCAAAATGGTTTTGGCGATTTAAGTTCATGTCCAATCTTTGTGTGCTGCACAGCATGCTACTTATACCGCATGCCGCATGCAATGCAGCATAAAAAATCGACCAAGTGTCAGTTTTTGACATAAAGTCAATTTTTGTGTGCTGCACTGTATGAGGCATGCTGTGCGGCATATGAAAATCGACCAAATGTTAAAAAAGCGATACAGAGGCACGCATAGCCTCGGGCAGGCCACTTTGAATGGCATCTGTTTTCACTGATGAAATCAAAATGTGATTAACAGAAGTGACTGGGGGCTATCAGTGATGTGTATTATCATTAGAATTGATTGCTATCATAAACCATGACATGGTTGTAATGATGTGGGATGCAAAGTGGTTGGATTGTATAGTCTGTCCAAGTAAAGAAGACATTCTGGCAAGATGGGAAAATGACTCCAGCTCGCTCTATATTGGTTCAAAAATGACAAATTTGGTCTCAAATTGTAGGAAACATTCTGATCTAGAATTTGAGACCAAAATTATATTTTTTTAACAAATATTGACCGAGCTGGAGTCATAATATCATTTTACCAGAATGTCTTCTTCGCTTGGACAGACTATACATTATTGCCTACTACTGTGGCATATCAAAATGGTACCATCTAGAGAAACGTTCAGTTGGGTATTTTTTATTGTAGTGGTTGTATGATTTCTCGAATTTTAGAGTGATATTGATCAATGAGATATTCGTGATCAATGAAAATTTCAATTTGAAAAGATAATATTTAGATTTAGTTTATCAACCAAACTTTAAAATTTCACATTCATTATTGTACTTTTCAATACTGTATCGTAATCATAATAAATAAATATGTTTTATTGACCATTAGATACATTAACACAGTACATTAACATAGTACATTGAAAGTCTCGTCAAAGATCGATTACAGGGGATTGTACATTATCAGAGTACTGTACAAGGAAAACTGAATTGAATAGTTATTCAAAGGTTCTATTTATATTCATTAGTCATAATAATTATAGTTATATTTTTATGTACTTGAATATTAATATATTTTCTTGGAATTCAACGCGGAAATTAATTAGTACGCTATTTTAAATTCAGAAATTTTTCTAAAAAGGAAAAGTATTATTGAGAAGATATAAATTTAACAAAATTCATTATTAATAATTTTTTTTTTAATTATTGAAATTGAGAGTTGTACAAATACTAATTTTCCAACATTTTCAGTATCATAACAGATTGATTCAAAAATAAAAATTTATCTGCGCAAACAATAAAAACCCAACATTCGATTAATTTTATTGGTGTTCAGGCTAATCCTTTTTTAAGACATTCTCTCCTGTTATTGACATTTTCTAACATCATTATTTTTTATTTGTTCCAGGTGAACAAGGTAGGAAGCCGTTTAATTCCCACATTCATTGTGCTCCACATGTAAGTAACGGGTTTCATTATTTTATTTTCCATATGCTTTATGAATATCCTTGTAGGAAATAATTGTTGCAATAAAAATTTAATAATTCCTTCATGGTCGCGTTGTAACTTTATTGAATTTTATCGTAAATTGAATTACTGTATGCTACGATGCTATTCTAAAGTGATTATTCTGAAGTAAATGCTATCCAATAACTTTGAGAATGTTATTTGGAATGTCCAATAAACATTTCATTGAATGTCATGTATGGTCCAGGAGCTGTAAAATATTAAAGGGGTAAACTATGTCAAGTCCGGCATGAGAGAGATTTACTTATTTTATTAATCGGCTTATTGCTTTCTCTGTTGGATTACACGTGTTGTGCGGTAGGTGGCTGTAATAAAAGTGTAACAAAAGTTTTATCGTTCCTTTATTTAAATACAATCTGACATAACCTTTAACGAGTTGTTTTTGTTATGAAGGAATGTTAATTCCGCATACTGTTCCTTGGTATATTCTATCGGAGAGATCGCAAAATGTGAAGGACTTTGGTTGGGTTCGAGTTAAAATTTTATGGCCAAGTACACTCGAATATGTTATAATGGAGTTCACGTTGGTATTTAAGTGAGTTTTCCGTTATTTAATGTTATTTTCAAAGGTACGTGCCACTCAAAATAATTTAGATCGTGATTTTCTGATAAAATTCCAGTCTTGAGCATTATATAGGTTCATCTAGAAAATTGTTGATTGGCATTTGGTCGGTTGTATTTTTCTGATTTGTAGAGATTTCAATATTTAGGATGTAGATAGGTATTTGATAAATATCTTCTATAGTGTAAAATTCCAATCAGATGCCTTACCTAGACGAAATTATGGATTGAAGGAAGTTTCTACATAATCATTCAAATTAATATTTATAAATAAGTATTAATAATTGGAGAATGACCCTATTACTCTACATGTAGCCTAAAATCGCACGTTGAACACATTCAAATAAAAATGAGATTTCCTATTGACTCATTTGCTTACTCATTGGAAAACCCGCATCATAGACTAATTAATATCACTGCTAGAGTACCATCATAAAGTTTTCTTTGATTTCCACCATTCTTCTTCCTCTCTTCTTATTCATTATCGTATGAAACTTTCTCATTATCTTTCTACGGTATATAATGTACTTGTATTTGGTTATCTCCTTACTCACTGAATGGTGCTTCACCATTTTTCCTTTGTCATCTTTCGTAATTCAAGCCCCCTTCTTCCATTAACATCAATATTAAAACAATTAAACTTGTTTTCCCAGAAATTTTTCCAATTTTTTCATCCATAAAACCACTCTTCACCCAGACTCTTCGTTCGGTCACCTGTACGATTAAAATAAATCAGTGCGTTGGCGACCGGTGCTAGCTTCTATATCTATATGCATTTATACATAATGCATACTCTACTGAACCTATATCACTATATATCTCTGGATACAGTGTCTCCTGGAGGCGCTCTTGTAATGCAACAACTTTCAAGTAGAGCGAGACAGAGCGTCAAGTCAGAGAGAGAGAGGGAGCGATTCAAATTCAGAGATTGAGTGAGAGAGAGGGGAAACGATCTTGGCCAGCCGGGCGGACGATAAGCGAGAGTTCTTCCCCCACCACCTGTCCCCGGGGTCCAGTTCCCCCTTTTTTATAAGGGGGGAAAGGGGGGGAATTATTTCGCCGGTCCCCTTGCAGACAACTAAAACTAAACACTGGAAAGGACGCTCCAGCCAGTGCGGTCGGTGTGTATGTGTGTGGTGTGGTGTATGTTACCATTGGTTTTATTTTTCTCAGCGTTTAGTTTGTTTTCTGGTGGTTGCAAAGCGATTTGATAGGCCTGAACGCGTTGACTTATCACTCAGGTAATTTATCATTCATTGATAATTTGATTATGTTTAGTTCAACTAAGATACCACCTGTTGAAACTGAGACACTTGTTGCAAGGTGGGATTTTAATGTGTGATTTAGAAAGATATCTAATTAATTAATATACCTAACTTCCATTCTCGAACGTTATGTTCCATATCGTATACGTATATCTCATATATTTATGGGAATTATGGCCATTCAAAATTCAACAACTGTTTTTATCTGAATTAATATAAGTCATATCAGTATATCACGAGTAGTTTAGGCGTGTGTCAAACATTCTCAAACATATTGAGTGAACAAATTATATTTAAGGGAGTGAACGATATGCAACCCGTATTCAAATTATACTTCACTTATATACTACATACTCAATTATGCTCTATAATATTGTATACTACACTTGTTCGTTTGAATCTTGGTTCGTTTTATTGAACATAGTTGAGAAGAAGATGGTGCGTACTGCTCAATTTGTCATCTTTAGTGTTTTTTTTTATTATAAGCTTAGTTCTGATTGATTCTAAAGCCAGCACGTGGTCTGATGTTCTAGATTAATTAAATCTAGGTAGTATTTAGTTAAATCTATTGCAACAGGTGTTTCAGTTTGGACTATCATACATAGAGAAAATAATTTTTACTCATAATTATAGGAGTAAAACTTGATTCAGTCATTATTGAGTTGAATATTGTTTTAGCTTCACAGAATCTATCAATAGATTCATATCAGAATGTAACTGTGTTTTATGTACGAACAAAACTTATGGTATTGGCAGTGATAACGTGGTTCCATAACCAATGAATGATAAGGAATATATTGTTATTTTTCAAAGACCGCACAGGCAATTTTACTTGTGACTTATCACATATTTTATTGATGTATATTTCCTATTGATATTTTTTTCCTTCATATAATGTACCGACTATCTTTCACCATTGATTTAGCTTTAGATTTAGAAGATTTAAAAATAACACAAATACAACACTCAACAATTTATTTAATTGTACACACAACAAATAACATTAACATTACAATAACAATAACATCTATTGAAGCCTCATACCATCAATCTAAGCCTTCTTTAGAGCTCTGTAGAATCATGTACTATCTTCAATTTTTTTTAATACTAGAAGCAAAGCGAAATGATGTACACCCTTTAAGTATCTTTTACATAGAGTTCTGAAAGCCTTACATAATTTTAAAGTGTCCTCAAACCTCAACGTGCCGCATAAACTCTCCAATGCTTCATTTGCTGCAATATTCCTCGAATAATCCAAACGTTTCTCCACAATTTACAAATGCATCCAAACCGTTTTGCATAACTTTCAAAGGAATTCAAGCAATTTGCATCATCTTCATGCAATTGCAACTGGATTTGGCCTAAAACGCGGAGTAATTGGAGCTTGGCGGTTGTGCGGTCCACGTCTTCAATTGAATCAATTAGCGGCCACGGCCTACGGCTAGAAGCTACTTAATGTAACCTACGACTTGGATAACATTGTATTCCTCATCTTATACGTGTAAGGCCAAGTCGGAAATTGCTTTAATCAGAGTTTGGACTTGGAAAAAACTCACTAACGGTTGCACTGTTATTCCAACAACAATTATCACTTACAGCCACTTGCATTCGACTTGGTGTTTCTCTATCCTGATCATTCTCTTTCTCACTTTCTCTCCTATTTTCGCTCCATCTTTCTCTCTCACACTCACATCCCGCTCCCCTTCGATTTCTGCCCACGCGAAAAATTGTTTAGCTAGCGGCGAGGTGAAGTACAGGTAGAATGGAAAGAGAGGATTACTTTCAGAGAGAAAGAGAGAGTTAGACATAAATATATTGTGTAAAAGAGAGAGAGGATGATAAAGAGAAAAATTGAAGAGAGTAAAGGTATCTGAGAAATAGTGAGGAAAATAAATGAGTGAAATAGAGAGGAAGATAGTGATTCGATATCTCTCTCTTCATAGAGTTATCTCGAGCAGATCTTCTGCACATTGCTCTCAATCTAACTTGAAACTGTGAGTTATATAGTCTGTCCAAGCAAAGAAGACATTCTGGCAAGATGGGAAAATGACTACAGCTCGGTCAATATTGGTACACAAATTATATATTTGGTCTCAAATTGTAGATCATAATGTTTCCTACAATTTGAGACAAAATTTATCATTCTTGAACAATATTGACCGAGCTAGAGTCATTTTCCCATCTTGCCAGAATGCCTCCTTTGCTTGAAGAGACTATAGCAGCAAGGTCGTCTGAAAACCCCTATCACACACAATATCGATATATAACTTGGGTAAATTCTATATAGAAAACAACATACAGTCTCCTCCAAGCTGAACACTCCTAGCTGGCTGGCTTCCTGTAGCCAGAAGTAGTCTAGAATCTTGAACTCTCAGATTAACTCTGTTGCTCGTTTTCATTTTTCATCTCTCTCAGATTTACTCTTTTGCTCGTCCAAATCTTTCATCTCTCTCAGACCTGCGTGTTTTGAACTCTTTCCCTCTTTCTCTAATGCGGATAAGTTGCAAACTCTGTCGCTAACACCGATAATGCAGTATGTGATTAACGTCTAAGATGTTGAGCGGTATTGTTTTAGCCTAGAACCACTTTTCTGCTACCGTTATCATTTTGTGGCTGTTGCATTCCTTGATTCTCCTGTTATCAGTTGTTAACGGTTAATTTTTTCCTAATATTGGTTTTCCTCATGATCAGGAATTGGGATAGATTAACAGTATTTGTTCATTCATTCATTTGAGAGAGTGAAATATACTTGTTGGATAAAAACACAGGCAATTAGGTCCAAAACTTCTGTTTCACAAGTTTTGGAAAATTTCAAAAAATTGTCCCAGATACAGTATAATTAATAGCTTGGAGGCGTTGCAAAGGCAATTAATTAGCAATTTGAGGAAGAATTTATAGTGGTCTAAAATTTTGACAGAAGTTGAGAACCTCCATAATTATCTGGTAATGCGGTAGTTGTTGGAATTTTTCAATCAATTTTTTGTCACGGATTGAGAAGTTGTAGTCAATATTTAGGCTTCACAAAATATTTTCAATAATTGAAAATACTATTTATAATAGTTTGATTTATTTTGAATGAAACGATGTATAGTAGTCAACTCGAAGAACTCATTCACTTTCCAGCAGATTTTTTTTTTATAATATCCGCATCTGCTGAGTTGTTCATAATTATTCGAAGGCATTTATAGAACTGCAATAAATTGTATTGGAAATCAGACTTGAAAATCATAGGACCCTTCTATTTGTTATTTTTCAGAGTATTTGTTCCAGTGTTTCGGTGGCATTGAACCAATTCTCAAGTGCAAAGAAACACAATTATTAGAAGCCCCAAATGTGTCTCAATAATATTGTTCACTTTGTTATTAGTACTACCAATGTATAATAAATCAATAATCACAGTTCCCTTCAAAATAAGTTTATTTGAAGGTTATTGTAACATTCATGATTGATTAATTATCTCAATATATCACTTTGTATTGATATGGACTATCGATTCTCAATCGAATTGGAAAATACATGATACTTGGGAGATCAATATAACACCAGATTAAAATATCAATTTAAAGTTATCTTAATTGAAAAACATATTTTATCAAACCAGTGTCAACAACTAGTTCCTAGTTATCAATATAATTCAGTTGAATGAAAAGTTCACAGTCTCCAACAAGAACTAGTAATTAAATATTTCAGACATGAATAGATTATGTGCTCCTAGTATGGCTATCATAAATTGAACAGTATATTTCAATTACTGGTACAATCGTCCAAGGCTGACAGTCAGACATTTGTGTGGTTTCAGGTATAGTCTGTCCAAGCAAAGAAGACATTCTGGCAAGATGGGAAAATGACTCCAGCTCGGTCAATATTTGTTCAAAAATCATTAGTTTGGTCTCAAATTGTAGAAAACATTCTGCTCTACAATTTGAGACCAAATTTATGATTTTTTAACAAATATTGACCTAGCTGGAGGAATTTTCGATGTTGCCAGAATGTCTTCTTTGCTTGGACAGTCTATAGGCTGGACTAATTATCGGTTGAAAGGTAGTCTGGCCTGTTGACAGATTTATTTACAGTTGGATTTATTTGCATTTATTTTCTACATTCCAATGGACCGTTAATAATGTATCAGTGCTGGGATACAGTTTTCTATGTGGGTGTCTTGGACTGACAATCTGGTCTCGGACTACGCCTTCTGTGACCTATGAATGGTTGCCTTGCATCTTGTATATTCTTGATTAAATGAAAAACAAGATATTGTCAAATTACACATTTCAGTAATTTAAAACCGGGAGACCGGAAAGCTTTCTGTGATAATTCCTGCTTATTTTACTAATTTTTCTGTACCTTCTGCTTTTTTTGCTTCTCTTAATTTTTCACGCATTCTTTTGTCACTAAGTTTTATCTCTTTTTTATCCCATCCGTATAATTTATCTTATCCCATTCATTCATTTTTCTTCTTCTCTGGTTCTCCTCTGATCCTCTTCTTCCAAAATTTATCCAGAGAGATGTTTAGAAAAGTTGTTTCTTGATAACATGACTCTAGTTAGTCTGTCTTATCCTTACCTAATTTCCGCTTATTTATCTCAAGTTCCTTCTAACAATCTTTCCATTTTTATATTGATTATCTTCTTCTCCTTCTCATTCTTCTTCTTCTCCTCCTCCTTCTTCTTCTTCTTCTTCTTCTTCTTCTCTTCTTCTTCTTCTTCTTCCTTTTTTTTCTTCTTCTTCTTCTTCGTCGTCGTCTTCTTCTTCTTCTTCTTCTTCTTCTTCTTCTTCTTCTTCTTCTTCTTCTTCTTCTTCTTCTTCTTCTTCTTCTTCTTCTTCTTCTTCTTCTTCTTCTTCTTCTTCTTCTTCTTCTTCTTCTTCTTCTTCTTCTTCTTCTTCTTCTTCTTCTTCTTCTTCTTCTTCTTCTTCTTCTTCTTCTTCTTCTTCTTCTTTTTCTTCCTCTTCTTCTTCTCTTCTTCTCCTTCTTCTTTTTTTTATTCTTCTTCTTCTTTTTATTCTTCTTCTTCATCTAACCCATTTGTGCCTGTTAAGGCTTTGGGTGTTATATTGATTATAAATTTATAATTATTATACTTCTCGCCTTCTCCATATCATTATATTCCCATCGACTTTTTTCTTTGTTGTAGCCTACTTCTTTCATATTTTTCTTCTTGCATTCTTGTTTTCTTACATTCCTTCCCGTTTTCGCGACAATAATCAATTTTATTGATCATTTCTTTGTTGGATCACTGGGAGCTCTCTGCTCGAATATGATTGGCTAGGTCGTGGGTGTGATTTGGCTCACTGATTGGTTACTTTGTTGGCCGCAATCATTCACCTGATTGGCTGATTTCCAGAAGTGAGCTAGTTCCGATATTTAGTGGGCCTTGTAAAACGTGCTATCAATGCTAATTGCGAGTCAGCTATTTGTCATCAAGTTCTCATTTTTGTGTGGTATTTTGGTCCAAAGCCAGAAATGTTTGCGAAGGAAGGGCTACCACTGAATTTATGAGGTTACTGTAATTATTCAACTCATTATTGAGGTCTTTGTTTTGTTTGTTGTAGGTATTGCAATAATTCTCTGGAGAAATTCTATGTGGGCCAACACTTATTCGTAGAATTATTCTTACTCGTAGTTTATGTTTATTGTAGAAATTAACAAATCATACACGATTTACTTATTACTAAGGTGTTTGTTCTGTTTGTTGTACGTTTATTGCAATAATTCATTGGAGAAATTCTATGTGGTCTATTAATGGAAAAGTTCGTAGAAATTAACAATTCTGTGTTGAGGTCTTTCGTTCATTTGTATTACTATTATATTGGTTTGTTGCCAGAATTTCCAAATCCAGGTGGGTTAGCAGTTGACACCGGTTTGTGTAATTGATGGTTTCAGGTAATTACTCATTATAATTTATTTCGATGATCTCATTTCAAATTTAGTTGTGCTCTGTTTAGGTAGGTTTCCATTCACAACATAGGCACAAGAATACATGAAGTATGAGATGTATGAGAAGTATGATACATATAAAGTATAGCCTACACAAGATGTATAATAGAAACACAAATAATACGTTGTTGTATGGAGCAACGCAAATCAAAAAACAGCTGACCATAGTGCATCGTTGTTCTATACAAATCCGTGTTTCCATCAAATCTTGTGCCCCTGTTTTGTAATAATAAATGTAATAAGTAATAATATAATGATAATATAGTAATAAATATAGTAATATAGTAATAAATAATAATATAATATAATGGAAACCTAACTTAAGGCTCAGACCCAGTTCGCTGATCAAAATTTAACCCAATTTATATTTCTCAAGAATTAATTATTCTCTTTATATACGAGATATATAAGAATTGATAATATATCATTATAATTGTTACATACAATTGTTATATACAATTATAAGTATAATTGATAAAATATAAGTATTATTGAATTATAAAAATATAAAAAAATTGAACTCGTATATAAATTGAAAAATTGCGATTATTAGTATGTACTTTTTGTTTTCATATGCGCAAATTAGCTCATTTCAAACTATCCCAACAATTACATAACATCTTCAAGACCACGGTTATTCACCTATTCCAACATCTTCGGAGTGATTAGTCCTGATTGTGTCCATTACTGCCAACTAGTTGCTTGGCGAAAAACAACTTGCTTCAGTCAGATCTTGCAAATCTGACAGTCACGATTTTGTACTTGATTCAACCAGATACCACCTTATCTGTGACAGCCTAGCATTCAACTTTACAAGTTGCAAATAAGTCCTGTGGTACTTAAACTTACTGTACTTCACTAGAGATTAGGAACTCCAATGTCCAGAGATTTCCCAAGAAATGACCATTGGACGTAATACTAGTTCTCAAACAAATAATACTAGTCACTATACACTGGCCAAGCAAAGAAGAGCCTCTGGCAAGATGAGAAAATGACTCCAGCTCGGTCAATATTGGTTTAAAAATTATTTATTTGGTCTCAATTTTAGGAAGCATTTTGATCTACAATTTCAGACCAAATCAATAATTTTAGAACAAATATTGACCGAGCTAGAGTCATTTTCTCATCTTGCCAGAGGTTCTTCTTTGCTTGGCCAGACTATAGTATAGTCTGTCCAAGCAAAGGATACATTCTGTCAAGATGGAAAAATGACTGCAGCTCGGTCGATATTGGTTCAAGAATAATAAATCTAGTCACAAATTGTAGGAAACATTCTGATACGAGATTTGAGACCAAATTTATAATTTTTGAACCCATATGTAAAGAGCCGGAGTCAATTTCCCATTTAGAACAAACGTTTTGTTCAACGAGCAAAATGTTTTCACAATTTGAGACCAAATGTATAACTTTTGAACTGATATTGACCGAGCTGGAGTCATTTCTCTTTTTTTAGAATGTCTTTATTAAACTAAATTATGTCTAATTAGTATAATTAGAAACTAAATGTCTAATTTCTAAATTAAACTACACTATCTACTCTTGAATGAACCTTTTTCAGTGCGAAATTGATACATTCCTATTACATCAGTAAACTAAAAAACTGACATAATTTTTTCGTATAAATGTCAAAATTTCAAATAATCTTCCTGGTTAAAATATTTGTGTTTGAATGTCAAACTTGATCAGTATAATGAACTATCCTGACGAACAAACCAGTCTCAATAATAAAAAATTGAAAGTTTCACAATAATTTCCTAAAAGTTGTTTTGTTGCTACAGCTTGCAATAAAAAATTACCTACATTTCCTGCATCTGTTTCTGCATTGTTTTGTCTGCAGTATTATCAAATTTTATGGAAAGTAGCAACCGTCTGGACTTACGCAAAAGTCCACTTTTGTTTGTTAATAATATTGTTTCAAAATAGCAGAATATTGCTATGTTTTGAAGTAGCTGAGTAGTGTTGGTGGTATGCAATTGGGAAGCGACTTCAAGAACTAGTCAGTCTGGCATAATAACTGATAGTCAGTCTGGCATAATAACTGATAAATGCCATCTGAAAGTATATGTGCAGTAAGGTGAACAGTACTGTTTACTCCATCACACTCACCAATCTCCACTTGTTTCTCAGTTTCTTATTTTCTCTTTTCTTTTCGCCTTATTCTTTCTTTTCCCATGATTCTGTCTAGTATTTCCATGATTTAGTCCTATTTTTTCTGAAAAAGAAAGTCTTTCTCCATGATATCTTCCTCTACTCTCCACTGCATTATGTATCGGCTCCTTCCTACTATCATTGACTTCATGGCTAAGTGGTAGGGAGGACATTACTGTTCAAACTTCGCCACGCCATTTAAATAAAGAAGCCTGTCTATTCTATTCTACTTTGGTTTATCGGATTTCTCCTCCTTGTTCATCTCATCAACGTTCTTGGATGTTTACTTCATCATTATTTTCTCCTTCGTTTCTGTGTTCTCCTGCTTCGTCATCTTCTTCATGTTTGTCCTCAGCTTTTCATCCCTCCTTTATCCTCTACTCTTTATCTAGCACTTTTTCATTTCACCGTGCTTCTTTTCTCTTTCTGTCTTTTTCCTTTTTATTCCTGTATATTTGATTGATTTTCTCTCCCGTTTCAATCCGATGTAAAGCATCTATGGTCTCTTTTGATTCTTAAAAATTGATCTAGGCATGAGTAAATGGTAGCTTCAATTGACAACATCAGCTGTTGGAGCGCACAAGGAGCTGACGAAACTGCCTAACTTTTAGGCGTCAGCTGTACCATTCCTTCAAAGTGTCTCCTGCACATAGACAGTAATAACCGAACTAATTTGTTGAAAATAATTTTTGTAACGACCAACTCTCAACGACTCGAGGCTAGAGGCTAGGTATTTTACCTCCCGTGTCCAATAATACTTTCAAATCATTAAGTCTTCGGGAACATCTCTTGCAATACCAATACTGTGTGGTATTTGCACTCAAAGGCTATTCGATGTTACTTCTAAAGAGGGCAGGCTGTCTTCTGTCTTCTTTCACCCCTCCCCCACACACTCGTCCTCTCTCTTTCTATTATTATTTTGACATACTTTCACTAAATTTCATAGACTCCAGCCGAATGTTGTTCTCTAAAACGTTGTGTATGCTGTGATGTTGTTTGGTCTATGATAGTGTGGCTCAACAACTATTCAGTGTAAAAGTTGTCAGTTCTAATGGACAACTTGTTGCAAATACTTGTTCACGTACGCGCGTGCACGTGCATAAACAAGTATAGCGCACTTTGGTTCGGATAAGAGGGAATTTGATTCCTGTTACTGTGGTGCATAGGGCATCTAGAACTACATTCTTAGTTCACTATCAAATAACCTTTTCGAGCAAAGAAGACATTCTGGCAAGATGGGAAAATGACTCCAGCTCGGTCAATATTGGTTCAATAAACATAGATTTGGTCTCAAATTGTAGGAAACATTCTTCTCCACAATTTGACACCAAATTGATAATTGTTGAACTAATATTGACTGAGCTGGAGTCATTTTACCATCTTGCCAGAATGTCTTCTTTGCTCGACCAGACTACAGCTATACACTGACATTTCTTCGCAACACTGTTAATAGATATCGCTTAAGAGCGATATAAGGAGAATGTATATTATGTGTTAGAATTATATGGTGTAATATTGTTCATATGTATGGTGTAATATTGATCTGATGGTTTAGGCCTGATGTAACGCGTTATAGGAGAATCTGTCTTTAAAGATAGTGCAGTGTAATAAACTGGGAGATATGTTTTTTGAAAATGATGTTGTTTGTATAGCAGTGATTTTATGTGGTAGGCTATTTAGTAGCTTATTAAACAAATACATAGACTATGTGAGCGCAATAGTATGGGAGCTTCTCGTATCCTCGTATGATGGAAATTGCGTTTATGAAAACATGAGGTTGCTATTTTCTTGAATAGACAAGCTGGCAAGGAACACTATTCGTTCATTTTTTAAAATCCAATTTAACGCTAACACAATTTAATTCTAACACAATTGATCCCTCAACTAAACTACCCTAAACACTACAGAGCTCTACATAGCCAATATTCTGGTAACATATTAATTGTGAATAGTTGAAATAATAATAGTTTACTACTTTATTACTCTGTAGGTTTGATCTAAAGTCATTGTCAATATCCATTCAATAAGACAAGATAATCAAAATATACATAATAGATTCCAAGAATAAACAACATGTTCTTAAAAAAATTGAAATAGTAAATTCTAAGTCATCTCAATTTCTAATAATGTGCAGTGATATTCCAAATCTAAAACTCGATAAAAATTCATGAATATCTGGAACAAACATTGTCAGGCATTGGCATCATTATAACAAATAATCATTGTTATATTGGATAACAATGATATAACAAATCAATAAAGTAATCATTGGATAACAAATAATCTCATTTAAATTCGATTCGATCCACCTCCTCCTTTTCTTATTCTTCATCCACTCATTATTGTTAAAAAATAACACAAATTATTATATCAATGAGAGACAAAGTTGTGTTTCACCAATGAAAATATCACAATTTATTATTTAAATTATTGAGATGGCGAGTAGGGTTTTCCATTGAAAAATTACAAAACTAAATAAAATTTAACTTACAGTCCTAGAAATCAAAGAAACAAAAAGTTATATGGTGCTGAATCTTTCTTACAAAATTCGTGTTTTTTAGGTACTGGTTAGTATCTAATGGCAGAATTTAATCGGTTATGTCATTTCAATTCAGATCCGTTGTAATTGATGTGGAGAAGTGTTGCGGTGCTGCATAGCCAGAGCGCTGCAGACGCACGACCGTTTCTAATTGGATTAGCGCTGCAGCAGCTGCAGCTGCAATAATGGAGCAGCCTCGCATTGTGTTTTTCACGCCCAAAGTGTGTCGCCAACGCACGCCACTGCAACGCACAGGTAAGCGTCAGATATCAGAGCCGTGTAGTTGGATTACAGTGTTCACACACAACTAACACCACATCAAATTTAAAAATTTGAGATGGGTAGATAATTCACTCAACCTTGGAAAATACTGACTAAAAAATGTATTTTGTAATGATACTGGTTCATACAAGTATATACCGTTAGGGGCAAGTAGACCCTAAACTTGTTAAGCCCCTTGATGTCTTTCAAGCTGACTTGAAAGTTGAAGTTGATACTTTTTTCGGCTAGTTAAATATAATTGAAACTTGTTTAGATCTATTTACTGAGTTACAATAAATCGAAGAAGAGGGGCTGCAAAGCATATTTCATCAATGAAAGTCTTGAGGGGTTTCCAATAAACGTTTTGTGGGAGATAAAAATTGGAACACTATTTGAAACGTCTTGAAAATGATATAGTTTTTCGCCGTTTTTTCAAACAAAAGAGGAAAATTTAAATAGAAGCTGGTAAGACGTTTATGCTTCAGAAAACCCTTTTCTTGGTACGTGTCAATAATCAGAAGTTCAGAACTTATTGTATGGTCCGTCCAAGCGAAGAAGACCCTCTGGCAAGATAAGAAAATTACTCCAGCTCGGTCAATATTGGTTCAAAAATTATTGATTTGGTCTCAAACGTAGAAAACATTCTGATCTACAATTTAAGACCAAATCAATATTTTTTGAAACAATATTGACCAAGCTGGAATCATTTTATCATTTTGCCAGAGGGTCTTCTCTGCTTGGACAGGCTTTACATGCAGCTTTGAAGGTTTAACATGGGCTCTGGCGTGCGTGGGTAATGGGAAGGATGATGATGAGAGATGAATGGACCTACTGCTTTAGGTGGGTTCCGAACCACCGGGAAGCGATTTTTGAGGCTCATGAATTGAATTCAGAGGAGCCGGATCATTCTAATCTACTGAATTAATCGTTACTCTGTTTTCTTTAACAATATTCCTCGATCCAAAACAAAATCGTATCTTAATTGAAATTTAATCTACTGCATTACTAGTTTCATTTTTAATTATGGAATTTCCAATTAAAACATTTAAAAATTATAACAACAACATCCGCCTACGACAAATGCTCATTGCACCCACTCATACAGCTTCCGCGCTCGCTTCCAAATCTAGCCGTCACTTGATTGGATAACAATAGTCGAGCTCAACCAACACTATGGTCTGGTCGAGAAAAGAAGACATTCTGGCAAGATGGGAAAATGACTCCAGCTTGGTCAATTTTTGTTCAAAAATAATCAATTTAGTCTCAAATTGTAGAAAACATTCTGATCTATCATTTGAGACCAAATTAAAAAATTTCGAACCAATATTGACCGAGTCGGAGTCATTCCCCCATCTTGCCAGAATGTCTTCTTTGCTCGACCAGACTGTGCACGCGTAGGAATCGCGTCGCCCCAACTTGGTTGCCAATATTGGCCAGCACTGCTCCTATACTCTATTCTATGTAACTTCCTACTGGGAATACATTGCATTCCTCATGTTATACGGCCAATGACAATTTGAAAGTTACATGAAATAAGGCGTATTACCAGACGATTGACCGGGGCGAGCCGGCGACCGGTTAGCTGGCTTTTCTTAATGAGTGCTGGACCAACAACTGGTCTTCTTTTTTTTTATTTGAACTTATTTCATTTCTCCTCCTCCTCCACCACCTACTTCTTCATCTTCTCCTTCTTCTTCTTCTTCTTCTTCTTCTTCTTCTTCTTCTTCTTCTTCTTCTTCTTCTTCTTCTTCTTCTCCTCCTCCTTCTTCTTCTTCTTCTTCTTCTTCTTCTTCTTCTTCTTCCTTCTTCTTCTTCTTCTTCTTCTCTTCTTATTCCTCTTCCTCTTCTTCTTCTTCTTCCTTTCCTTCTTCTTCTTCTTCTTCTTCTTCTTCTTCTTCTTCTCTTCTCCTTTCCTTCTTCTTCTTCTTCTTCTCTCTTCCTCTTCCTCTCTTCCTTCTTCTCCCCTTCTTCCTCTTTTTCCTCCTCTCCTACTGATCCTTCTCCTTCTTCTCTCTTCTCCTCCTCCTCCTCCATCCTTCTCCTCCTTCTCCTTTCCTCCTCTCCTCCCTCTCCTCCCTTCTCCTCCTCCTCCTCTCCTCTCTCCTCCTCCTCTCCTCCTCCTCCTCCTTCTCCTCCTCCTCCTCCTCCTCCTCTCCTCCTCCTCTTCTCCTCCTCCTCCTCTCCTCCTCCTCCTCCTCCTCCTCCTCCTCCTCCTCCTCCTCCTTCTCATTCTCTCCAATTCATAAGACAATTGAGACCAAAACTTTTCTTTACCAAATATTCCACCTTTATTCACCTTATTCATCCTTAAATATATTCAGTTTTCTAACTCCATCTATTTCTTTTAATTTATTCCGTAACTTTTCACCTCGTTGTCCATCATTATGTTCCTATCCTTCCTCTTTATTGCTTGTACTCCCTATATTTCTTATCTCTGCAACTTATTACCCTTTTTCACTCTCTCTCATTCACTCTCTTTCTCTCTGTCTCTCTTTCTCTCTCTCTCTCTCTCTCTTTCTCTTTCTCTCTCTTTCTTTCTCTTTCTCTCTCTCTCTCTAATGGAAAGGATATACTTATCCTTTCCCAAGAATGGACATTTTTATGTCCAAACTTTGCCTTTTCATTTAGATATTTTAATGCACAACAAGTAAGATTGCAAGCAAGTAGCATATTGTTTGATGATTGTTCTATGATTTTTGCATTCACATGTAACCTATCTCATTGAATAGATTATAGAATAACCTGTAAAAAGTATAGTGTAAAATATCGAAATAAGTGTGTAACTTGTAAGAATTATAGAATAATTGGATTTAATGGTAACTCTTGTAATCTAGAAACTAAGCATAAATATTTTGTTGTAATCCAAATGAATAAAGAAATCTAATCTAATCTCTCTTTCTCCCTCCCTTCCTCTCTCTCTCTTTCTATCTATCACTCTCTCTCTCTCTCTCACTCTTTATCGGTCATACTCTATCTCTATATTCTCTGACACTCTCCCTCTCTCTTACTCTCAATGGCAATAAATTCGTCTGAAAGCGCAGCTCGTGCTCTTAGCTAGTCCATTAATCTTGCAGTTTCAATACTTGCACTCACCCTATAAATAGCTGCTGATATCATATCTCGTGCTGCATCAAATCCTGTCCCTATTTCCTCCCATTTCACTCTTTCACCTTCTACTATCTACATTTCTCTTCTCTTTCTATTTTTCATTTTCTACTTTTTTTCTTCTTTCACTTTTCCTCATTTATTTTCATATTATTTTGTATCCAACTCTTGCTATCTATTTCTATTATTTTTCTATATTTCGCTCATCAATCTTCTCATCTTCACCCTTTCTATTTTTTCATATTATTTTCTATCTCACTTTTCATATCACATTACTTTTTGTACCATTTGCTTCATTGTTCTTGTTTGTATCTCCCCTTTCCATCTCCTAAACACAATCAACCTTTTTCTTTTTTCTATATTTTTTGTTTAATTTTCCATTTATTATTTCACTATTCCCTCATTTTTCTTCATATTATGTATCTCATTTCTTATATTAGTGAAGTTCATATTGTAGTAATTATTTAAAATTAAACCTTAACTATTTGAAATACTGATTACGTGGTAATTATGCATGTTGAATGAGAAGACTAAAATTCATTTAACTCAGTTTAATTTTTTATAAAATTTATTCATAAGACTCAGATTCATTTAACACTGTGGCATCTCAATATTTATAAAAAAAATCGTTTGCTTTGTCAATTTCTTGTTTTCTTATTCGATCTCTTGAACACGTTATATTACAGTTTATTTTAGCCTTCAATAATTCACTTTCATCTATTTCCATTTTCAATATATTCTTTATGATTTTAATTATTTAAGATATTGGAATACTACTTGAAAGATAATACTTCTTTATCATCTTTTTTTTAATTATTTCACTCTATAAAATAATCATTTATTTATTCATCTACTCTCTTCCTTCCTCTACATCCTCGCTTGTTGTTGTGAGTGGAAAGGAAAAAAATAAAAATAATTTTTCAACTTATAAAAATAATAACTTATTTTATGGAGAAAAACATTCTTTATAATGAATCTCACTCTGTTTTCGTACCCTTCTCCAATAAACTCTACCTCTCTTTCTATCATGTATCTCATTTTTCCGTTGTTTATGATCTTGTTCCCTGTTCATAAAAATAAGTCAGCACTGTAGTATGATTGAGCAAAGAAGACATTCTGGATGATGGGAAAATGACTCCAGCACGGTCAATATTGATTCAGAAGTTATAAATTTGGTCTCAAACTGTAGAGCAGAATGTTTTCTACAATTTGAGACAGATTGTCAATTTTTGCACCAATATTGACCGAGCTGGAGTCATTTTCACATCTTGCCAGAATGTCTTCTTTGCTCGACCAGACTATACCTGGGTGACCGGTTGTCGAAAGAAAATGGAGCTAGGTCAAGTTTGCAACAGCCATAAATAATCTGGACAAAAATCATTGCGGTAATAATATTCTCAATGCACTTTAGCTAGAACAATGTGTCATAGATTAATGTTCAATATGCGGCAACCGTAATGGATTTGAATTGAACGTAAGTTACAGTTAGGATTGAACCCTTTATCTATTTCTGATTTATTACTGAACCCTATTCACGATCACTTGAGACGAAATGAACAAACTTTTTGCGCTTTTCATACGACGGTCGGCCGCAGTCGAACAGCTGTAGCCAATCACAGTTCTTGGCTTTTCCTCAAGCTCAAACAAAAATAGCTACCTGTACATGAAAAAAGTTTATTTATTTCGTCTCAAGTGATCGTAAATAGGGTATAGGTACTTTTATGTGATTTATTTGAAGGTTTTTGTCTAGTTTTATTGTGAAGATAGATAATAATTTTTGTAGAAACTGTTTCCAAATTTTATTATATGTAACTAAGCACAATGCTGATTGAGCAATGAAATATGGAAATGTTTATCCTCCATCATAAATTCAAGGATCAAGCTCATCAATAGATATTTCAAACAATAATATACATTTCACCGGTTTTGATCGTTTGATTTTGACTAACCGACCAAGCCAATGTCTTTTGCATGCTATGACCATTTTTTTTAGCCAATTATGTGAGGCTCTAATCAATTTGGCATTGAATTGTTAATTTTCAACTCTACCACGTGTAACCATACAGCTTTCATCAATTCCAACTCACAAGATTTTTGCATAGCTACAATATAATCAATGAAGAAGATTCTGTACTGTATTATTGTTTCGTAGCATTTTTTAATGAATTAGGTCGAAGTTCAACTCTGTCTTGAAACAATGTGGATGCCGATAGCCAATAGGAGACTGTGCTCTATTAATTAGAAACAGACTCTTAGATGCATCATATTACTTCTTCAGATGCATTAAAAAGACCAAAATAGATGCGCTTATTCAAAAGTGGCCTACTGGTGATGAATTGTCTGAATGTTGATGATTTTATTGGCTATCACGGTGGTATATGGTAAAAGACCACCATAAATTCTTATTCATTAAGATTTAATAACTGCTATCAATCATTGTTGAGGAATTTTAATCGCAATTAATAGTGAGTTTTAGTGGGTATTGTTAACTCACGACCTCGAATTCTTTCTAACTTTACTTTTATAGTTATTGAATGAGTTATAAAGTTGAAATTCATCGTTGACATGAGAAGGGAAAGGAATTTTTTACCATCTTTAGAACATTCAGTATTCTTTAATGCTACTAATCCCGACAGTTATTGAATAAGTTATAAAGATGAAATTAATTGTTCATATTAAGAAGAAAAAGAAGAAGAAGAAGAAGAAGAAGAAGAAGAAGAAGAAGAAGAAGAAGAAGAAGAAGAAGAAGAAGAAGAAGAAGAAGAAGAAGAAGAAGAAGAAGAAGAAGAAGAAGAAGAAGAAGAAGAAGAAGAAGAAGAAGAAGAAGAAGAAGAAGAAGAAGAAGAAGAAGAAGAAGAAGAAGAAGAAGAAGAAGAAGAAGAAGAAGAAGAAGAGGGATTTTGAAGTATCTTTCGGTATTTTCGATGTTACTTATCTCCACTGTTATTGGTATTCCTCATTCTCAAGAATTCTTATCCATGACTCAAGACTTGCACTTGAGATATAATAAGACTTGTACTGGAGTAATAAACTCGTCCTTCCGTATACCAAGGTTCATTTAGACTTTCGTCATGGACTTGGAATAATCATTCCAAGGATGATTCTATTTTATTAAAAAAACATATTTCCCAACGGTAACTGAATAACAGCTTGTATCATCTAGTAATCTAGCAGATGTATTATCAGTTACAACTACATTCAATTAGCTTGTAACAATATTCAGTAACATTTTTTGTAATTAAAAACCAATTAAATTTGTTTACAATGTTTGGTATACCTTTTGGACCAAGCTACAGACGAGAAGACATCATGGCAAGTTGGGAAAATGACTCCAGTTCGGTCAATATTTATTAAAAAATAATGAATTCGGTTCCAAATTGTAGAAAACATTTTGCTCTACAATTTGAAACATAATTCATAATATTTGAACCAATATTGATCGAGCTGTAGTCTTGTTGCCATCTTGCCAGAATGTCTTCTTTGCTCGACCAAATTACAATACAGTATCACTAGAACATTCAATTCTAATACAGTCTTAACAATATAATTTGTTGAGAGTATAGTATACCTATGAGACTATGCAAAAGTGTTTCTTTTGTCTAAGCTAGGCCGGAAACTTTTACCAGTATACATGAAAAGTGTTGGCAAAGTCTTGAACTTAGCGGCGGCTTGAATCAAGTAGACTTAGCCAAGTATGGGAACCGGTGTGCTTGACGGTGCGTAACTATAGTCCGTCCAAGCAAAGAAGACATTCGGGCTAGATGGGAAAATGATTCCAGCTCGGTTAATATTGGTTCAAAAATTTTCAATTTGGTCTCAAATTGTATATCAGTATGTTTTCTACAATTTGAGACCTAATTTATAATTATTGAACCAATTTTTACCGAGCTGGAGCCTTTTTCCTTTCTTGTCAGAATGTCTTCTTAGCTTGTACAGACTATACCGCAAGTTCTCATACTTCAAACTTGTGCTTTGTGCTGTCTGCTTGGAACAATGTTGGGGGACTGGAGATAAGATGGTGGCGGAGGAAGGGGGAATAGAGACTGTGATGGATGGAGGAGTATTGTTGATTCATGTGATTGATATAAGTATCTTTATGATAAATAAATACAAAACTATGTAATTTTAGTAGTGTATGAGAAAGTATTTTGTGATATTATACATCTAGAGCGACCAAGAGTTTAGTTATCAACCTTTTTAAAATCTAAAAATTGTGGAATTCAAGAAATTTATAACTGAATTGAAGAAAGACCTGCCTAATTTCTTTTGTTTTTTTCCTACAAGTGAGTTTAATGAGTACTTCACAATGATCTTCCAACGCTTTCATTAATTGAATGACCCATTTCAACTCTAGAATTGACATGACAAATCCTTATACCTCTTTAATTGGAGGTCACTGGATGCTTGATTATCAAATATTTAGAAAAATAACAAATTGTATTGTGTGATTTTCCACGATTTGTGTAGTTTCTATTGCAATGGTTTTGAAATTCTCACAATCAGTTGAGAGTGTGTGGTAGACTTTACTCAGAAGATTTACTCTTTTATTTTTAGTTGTATATTTTTTTATTTCCTTGAAGGCATAACTCAAAACTGTGAGATCCTGAAAACAAAATTTACGTTGTGATTTAACGACTTGAAATTTGTCCCCCAGAGATTATTACCTTTGAATTTTGTAGACGGAGACGGTAATGCATTTTCTGAATTCCCATGCTGATTGTAACACGAAACACTGTCATATAGCTCTTAAAAATTTTGTTGCAGTATAAATAATTCGAATGCTGTACTGTTTTCATAAAATTGGCGACAAAATTGAAACCAGGATGATAGAAATTTTCAAGATGGAAATAAAAAGTGTGTCCCGCTGTTATGATGCGGGGATACATTAATTTTACTTTCACTCAATATTTACATAGAAGTAATTTTATGAACGTTATGAAACCGGATTGGAAAAGTTTATTGGAATAAAATCGGCTAAACGCTGCACTCTTTCGAAGTAATAGCTTGACTCGAATAAAATGTATGACTGCTGAGAGAATTTATTGCCATTTATTTCAGCATACATGGTCCAGCGTGCATGTTGTGCTCTTTAAACATTTTTCCCCTTCCCTTCTCTCTTCTCTTTCATGCTCTCTTCTCAATTTTCTCTCTCTTACAGATTCACGTTCTCCTTTCTCTAAACTTTCGACCTTTTAAAAACGAATTTGAACAATGTTCGTTCACTACAGGTATAGTCTGTCTAAACAAAGAAGACATTCTGGCAAGATGGGAGAATAACTCCAGCTCGGTTAATATTGCTTAAAAAATCAGAAATTTGGTCTCAAATTGTAGGAAACATTCTGATCTACAATTTGAGACTAAATTTATAATCATTGAACCAATATTGACCGAGCTGGAGTCATTTTCCCATCTTGCCAGAATGTCTTCTTTGCTTGGACAGACTATACGTTAATGAACGTAATTTTGGAATAAATGAATAACCCGAACGCTATAACTAGCACGCGTGCACCTTATTCAATATTATTATCCTATACTGGTGCCTTTTATCCTAGTGCTATAAATTTCAGTTTCGATAATATGTACTGTAATTCTAATAATCCACCTTCAACTGTGTGATCTAGGCCACTATTATTAGATTAGGAATACGTGATAAGAATTTTTGTTGGTTATTTCTTCCGTGTATAAGTGGACGATATGGTTGGGTAATCATTACAGATAATCGATACAGATCGTAATCGAATTATCGATAACTCGGAATTGAATTCGAATCATATTCGATATTTTTACGTAATATTACTGCTAACGTGTGGGTGATAAGGAACGATATTCTGACTATAATTCCAGACCCAGCAGGGATTTAACCCGAGAATTAATGTGTCATTTATGCTGTTTTACACCAACCAAATGTCCATCGCTGATTACCCAATTATAATTCAGAACTACACACTGTATCTTACATTATTTCATTATATTATATAGCCTATTTTGCTGGTTTAAAATAATTTTCATTGTATAGACACTGTCGCCAGCCTGAACGACTTATAATTTAGTTTTAATAATTACTCATTGTACTATAAAATATATATTTATTCTTTTTTTTTAATTACCTTTCAGTTCTTCTACTAACTCCTAATCATGATACTACTTTTTCTTAATATTAATATTTTTTCTACTTTCTCAATTATTGTTATAATGTTCTTATTTCATTTCTTGTAAAAGCTTTTTAATTTTTATTAATAATTCTCAATAAAATTGATTGATTGAATCAGGACAAGCTGTCTGTGTACTGAATATGGAGAATGTAACCATAGAGTAACTAGGAATTATTTCAATACTCTTCAATATTACTGATATAATTGTGCTCTTTGAACTTTTCTCCCTTTCCCCTTTCTTCCTATTCATGCTCTCTACCCAATTTTCTCTGAGTATAATAATTATCTGATTTGAAATAGTTGATAATGGTTTGTACAATTCATCATTAGATTGATAGATAAAATGAAATAATCACCTTCACAACTACTCAATAAGAAAAATGGAATAAATCAAATATCCTTTTTTAAACTTTACAATTTTTTCACACAGACATGTTTCAAGCCTTAGCCCATTTTCAAAGTGAATAAAATAATAATTCAATATAAGTCTACTTATAAATTTTGGACGAAAAGGATATATTTTCGTGATAAAATTTTTAAGGAAAATGTGCAAAAGATAGGTACGAAGAACATACGGAGGGAAATACATTCAAAGAAAGAAAAAGAAGGAGAGAAGAATAAGAAGAAAGAAGTGGAACCGATAAAGAGAGAGGCGAGTGTCCTTGTCAGTTCAGTTTTTACAAGAAATACCTTCGTGTTTTCTTCCTTCGCGGTTTTTAGTTTTTCTTCCAATTCTTCTTCCATCTTCTTCTTCCGCCTTCGTAATCGCACCACGCTTCCGAAGAACATTTAAAACGTATTAAAAGTCGGCATGGTTCCTTTGCTCTTGTTCTTCTTTCTTGTTGTGGTATAAACAACATTTCAACGAAAAACTCTTCTTGGTTTTTTGGTGATTTCACATTTTTCTCTACATGCTCAATCTTCCCTCTATGACTTCTGTTTCTTCCTTTGCCATTTTGGCTTCTCTTTTTCCTTGATGCGTTTTATGATCGTCATTTCCTTAATTTATTTTTGAATCTCAACGAAGTGTTAGGGTGCATTTATAGTGAGATGTAGAAGACGTTGATTGAATCATATGCTCACTTCCATTTATTTATTACTTATAATTACTTTATTTATTTATCATCACTTCCATATAATTCCATTGTGATTACTAAATCAGATTAGTGAATATCAACTTTAGTCACATCTTCATTTCCATTTTCATCTCAAGCTTTCAACGCACTATGCACCTTGCCACCTTCATTTCAATCAACTAATTTAGGCTACTGAAAATGAAAAAAGGGTAATTTCTAGATATTCAAATCAGAAATTCACAACTAAAAACTGGCGGGTGAGTCAGCTGTTCAGAGTAAACCTTTCTACACCCTATTCACGATCACTTGAGACGAAATGAACAAATTTTTTACGCGTGTGTGCGGATAAAGGAAGGTATTACTTCATACGACGGTTGGCGGCAGTCGAACTGCTGTAGTCAATCACAGTTCTTGGCTTTTCCTCAAGATCAAACAGAAATAGCTACCTGTACATGCAAAAAGTTTCTTATTTCGTCTCAAGTGATCGTGAATAGGGTATAATAGTTCTTTATCTTCCTCCTTCTTCAACACTATCAAACCACTGTTTCAGCATAGCATCAGCTCTTCATTTATGGACACAATTATAAACACATTTATGGTTACAATTGCGACTTGATAGCAAGTATTTTAAGCAAAGGTGATAATGAGTGAGTGTATAACCTGAAAATATCTGTAGCTATAGTATGGTCGAGAAAAGAAGACTTCCTGGCAAGATGGGAAAACTAATTCAGCTTAGTCAATATTGTTTCGGAAATGATAAATTTAAAGCAGATTGCTTTCTACAATTTGAGACACAATTTACAATATTTAAACCAACATTGACCTAGCTGGAGCGATTTTCCCATCTTGCCAGAATGTCTTCTTTGCTCGGTCTACAATAATTGTTGTTTAACAAAAATCAATTTGTTTGATGTGTCCATATTTTCAGCTCAGCTATCATTTATCATGTTTACAAATTCCCAATCGTAATTTTGCAGAATTCAATTTATCAACTATATTTATAGCCTTGAGCTGCGTGTGTCCATCCCATTGGTCCAGTGAACCCGTGGTGGGATTGGTCGGTCAGGGAGTAAGGGGGATGCCCAGTAATGTTAATGGTAATTGTAATGTGCGCCCAGTGGTAATGCTGAAAGTAATTACTCGGCTGCCGATGGATGGATGACCTTGCTCTTGTGTTGTCCTCTTCACCATCTTTTTTCTCCTCTACTTCTCCTTCACCTCCTCTACTTCTCCTTCACCTCCTCTACTTCTCCTTCACCTCCTCTACTTCTCCTTCACCTCCTCTACTTCTCCTTCACCTCCTCTACTTCTCCTTCACCTCCTCTACTTCTCCTTCACCTCCTCTACTTCTCCTTCACCTCCTCTACTTCTCCTTCACCTCCTCTACTTCTCCTTCACCTCTACTTCTCCTTCCTCCTCTACTTCTCCTTCACCTCCTCTACTTCTCCTTCACCTCCTCTACTTCTCCTTCACCTCCTCTACTTCTCCTTCACCTCCTCTACTTCTCCTTCACCTCCTCTACTTCTCCTTCACCTCCTCTACTTCTCCTTCACCTCCTCTACTTCTCCTTCACCTCCTCTACTTCTCCTTCACCTCCTCTACTTCTCCTTCACCTCCTCTACTTCTCCTTCACCTCCTCTACTTCTCCTTCACCTCCTCTACTTCTCCTTCACCTCCTCTACTTCTCCTTCACCTCCTCTACTTCTCCTTCACCTCCTCTACTTCTCCTTCCTTCACTTCTCCTTCACCACTTCTCCTTCACCTCCTCTACTTCTCCTTCACCTCCTCTACTTCTCATTCACCTCCTCTACTTCTGCATTTTCAATTGTTTCACTTCTCTTCACATCTCCGCAATCATTCAATCACCAGTATTTCAAATTTCAGGATTTTGTGCAAGCAATGCTATACTTGTTGAGTATTCAAACAAAGTTTTTGGCTTGGAAATTTTATATATTTTTGGTGTTATCCGTACTTCTAATTCGACCTTCAAAATTGTAGATGATAGTATGTACTCGTAGTTTAGGACTTAATTGTCTGTGTTTTATATTTTTTGTAATCTAGCGAATAAATAAATATATAAACTTCAAAATACAAGTTCCCCCCCCACTGACAGTTTCTTTTCTAATACCATATTAATTATTATTCTCGCTATAAAGCCTGTTTACTGTCACAATTTCTAAAGAAACAAATTTGTTTCTCGTGTGCCTACTACAGTACTTCCAAATAGTATAAATTGAGTTTGAAAAAATTTAACAGTTGTAGACTACACAGTTTTTCTCTTACTATTATTAGGTTTGTTTGAATTTCATCAATTTTTCAGTAACATAAACGTTTTGGACATAAGTCCGTGTTCTTATTCAATAAGACATTACTATTAGTAAGACATTAGTATCTATCTCTGTCTAATGAATAACAAGTAAGCAGTTGCATTCACTTCATTATTGATGTTATCTATAAAGAGGAATTCATAAAAACCTTGAAAAATAACGCCAACCTGCTATAACTCCATTATTCTAATACTGTTGTTTAGTAGAACCCACAATGTTTTCAAAAGTATTCTTCCTTCAGTAAAGTGTACCTATACATTTTATATATTCAAAATTGTTATCCTCCACAATCCCTTTGTGAAATTCTACTGATAATCAGAAAGAATAAACTCCAAAAGATTCGGAATAAAGACATAGACCACTTGAAAACACTCTTAAACATAGTGAATATTATATTGGCTCTATACTGTAAAGCACAAGGAGTGTCCAGTCCAATGTCTATCTATAAAACGATAGTTTTCTTTGTACCTTAGAATCAACTAACAAAATTCTAATAATAAATTCATTCACATGCATATTGGTGGTGGGGGGAGGGGGACCAAACTGCAATAACAGAAACGAATATTCGTTGGCTAAGAAAGCGCTATACTAGCCGATGTTATCAACCTAATATATGAATAATCAATAGACGTTTACTATCCTAGAGGAGAGTTCATTGTATGCATAGATTGTGAATTTATAGTTCAACTACAGGTATATTGTGTGTATATATTATAGATGGTCGTGTGTAGAATGCAGTCAAGGGTATTGGCCCTCACGTGGGCAGATTGTTATTGTGGTCCAGGTATTATGCAGGTGAGACTGGCTAGGATTTGCTATGGCCACGAATATGTTTTTTTTATTTATCAATGTTTTCTTCTTCTTCTTCTTCTTCTTCTTCTTCTTCTTCTTCTTCTTCTTCTTCTTCTTTCTTCTTCTTCTTCTTCTTCTTCTTCTTCTTCTTCTTCTTCTTCTTCTTCTTCTTCTTCTTCTTCTTCTTCTTCTTCTTCTTCTTCTTCTTCTTCTTCTTCTTCTTCTTCTTCTTCTTCTTCTCCCTCCTCTTTTTCTTCTTCCTCCTCTTCTTCTTCTTTTTCCTTTTTTATATATCTTTCGTACTATTCTCCTTCTCCTCATTATCCTTTAACTTCCATATCCTTGGTTCTTCCGTTTCTCATTTTGTCATTCTCCTAATCTATTCACTTATTATTAATTTAGAAGTCTACAGTCATCTACAATTCCGAAAGCACTATCGTGAGTACCGTACTGAACTAGTTTTTTTAACTATTTTTTTTAAATATTCAAAAAGACTCCAGTGTCGTACATGTAATATTTTTCTGGTGATACATGATGAATTTCACTTTAAATTCATTTTTTCATTCAAAGAAAGACACATTACAAGTTGAAATGAAATAGCACAAAAATAATAATATTCCTCACCTAGAGCAAGCCTGGGTGAGAGGAGGGAAATACTGTAGTTAATCGTTGCTATGAATTACTTAATAATAATAATATATTTATTCTCAGTCAAAGAAAATACATGAAACACTTTCATACAATTATGAATTATATCATATTATGAATTACTTCAGCTTTCAGTGCGTTTAGGATTTAGCACATATGCAAAACACATCTTGAAACATAAACATACTTCTTTCTGTACATCGCATTTATAAGACTTTGTTCCTTTTTTGCTAATTTTCCTACCCCTTTCCCTCTTTTAATTCCTGCACTCATTTCCTTTTCGACCCGTTCGTTTCTCTTTTGCCTCGTTTCGCTTGGCAGATGATCAAAACGCGCCGAATGAATGAGTGAATGAATAGAAGAGCGTTCATTCAAAATTAATGCTCTGCGGTGTAGCCCCCACTATAGTCTGTCCAAGCAAAGAGACATTCTGGCAAGATGGGAAAATGACTCCAGCTCGGTCAATATTTGTTCAAAAATTATTGATTTGGTCTCAAATTGTAGATCAGTTTGTTTCCTACATTTTGAGACCAAATTTATCATTTTTTAACCAATATTGACTGAGCTGGAGTCATTTTTCCTTCTTGCCAGAATGTCTTCTTCGCTTGGACAGACTATAGCCTACTTGACCCCGCCAATCAGCATCTTAATGAGCAATTTATTCATGTGCTAATGGGCTGTATAGCCGCAATCATTTCGCACACTGTCCACCCACACACCCACACACTTCAACACTCGCCCACGCACGCGCAATCACGCTAATTCGCCATGGTTCCACATCAGATTAATTGTATGACTACAGCCTCTGACTGTCGGAAGTCCAAAGTCAGAATGACTGACACTCTTGTTTTGACTACAAATACCAGACGCCGTCTATTTACCATTCTGGAATTAACTTTTGAATTATATTATTCATGTGTTAGTCTGTTTATTATGTATGAGTTTGAAAAGGACTTGAACTCGATTAAAGAAGTAAAGATTTGCCCTTCAACTTATCATTTCAGGATCAACTTTTAAATGCTTGTTTTCATTTATTTGTGGGTTCAATTGTTATATATGTATGATATTGTACTATACTTGAATACAATAACAAAACTAAAGGTTTGCCTCAACTTTTAAATGCTTGATTATATTTGTGTTGATCCATTTGTTATGTATGATATTGTACTATACTTGAATACAATAACAAAAGTAATGGTTGCCTTAACTTTTGTATGCTTGATTAGGCTTTATTTATGTGTTAATCCATTTGTTATGTATTAGAGTGTACTATACTTGAATTCCTTAATATACGTTTCGCCAAGTGTGTGTATTGTTCGGTATATGTGGCAAGTAGCACAATAATAATTTAAGGAGCTGCTATTAATATTCAAATTGAAATTGGGTGTGTTCAAGGCCTCAATTCACTTCTTGATTTCATTCTTGTTGCATTGGAGTTGTAATGAAGGTAATAATCTAATTCCAAAGCCCCTTTTTGAATTGAAGTACTTTTATTCGATCGACTCCTCGGTTTCATTCAGTTTCAATTGAGATTTAAATGAGAATGGAAATAATATTCCAGATAAATGCAATGTACTCAAGTACTGTAGACTACTGTAATGTGCTGCTTTTATTGGGTGACCTATTGAATGATCTCTTTTTCTAAATTTAGGTCTTAGGTGGGTAGCTCAACGTAAACTATGCATAAACCAGACTCAAGTATATGATATTGCATATAAAATGTGAATTACTCTTCAATTCAGAATGCATACAGAACAAATATACAATGTTCACTTATTTAAATTCACTTACAGTAAGTACCACGATTGCAAATATAATTGTGATAGATTTTTACTACCGTTCTTTGACGTTTTAGAAGGTTGGAAGTTTCGAAATTTTTTCAAATGACTAAGAATTTGGTATTACAAATAATTTTTCCCTCCTGTTAATGTAATTTAGTTTTAACAAAATTAAAGAACAATAAATTTATCTCTAATCTAATAATTGGACTATTATTCTTGAGTTTGAAGTCCTCACGAAGACTATACTGCTTCTGCATATTGATTTAACTTATAAATTACTGTATTATAATATAGTGTATGTATCTATGTCTGGCTCAACAGCCCATGAAGGGCCTAGGCCTACCAGCTAGTTGCCAGTTTCATATTTACAGTTTCAATATAGTGTACAATCGATATTATTTTTTGTTCACTACCTATACAACCTGTATTATCACTGCTCTGCTTTTTCTCACAAAGACAAAACCACTTCTCTGCTTTTTGCATTTCAACACTACACAACTCGAAGGGTTTCGTCTACTTCAATCTTCGCAGCTGGGTGTTGTACATTGCATATAAATTATTAGTAATCTCAATCCACCATTTTGAAGCAATCCGCTTGAAAAATAGCTTCCTGAAAACTATTCCCTTGTTGTTTTTGCGTTTTTTCAGGGGTTTTGTCTTCTTGCTTTTCCCAGAGGGCCAAAAGTATTGAAAACTCTTGAGCTCATGTTTTTTTCTCCTTGGAGGTCTTATACACCTGCTGAGGTCATGCACCATGGAGACGTGGTTAAACCAGTTGCCTTTATTTTTAGTTCGGGTAGACAGACTACCCAATAGGGAGGGAATAGTTGGACGATTCATAAATTTGCCATAGGAAAGGCGCTACTCTTGATAGGAACACTTGATGGGCGTACAAAAGAAGACTCCTTGATTCACAAGGAGCACTGGTGGCTCGTACCCACGAAACAGGTGAAGTGCCCGTATCTTTTACTGTACAGCACTTCACCTGTTTCGTGTCCACGAGCCGCCAGTGACGGAGAGGATTACGGAAGCCGCTAACGTTAGGTTGGGTTAGGTGAGTTGAGGTTAGGTTAGGTTGGCCATCCATCAATCAGTGCGCATGCGCGTCTTGAATGAAAAATGAAGCCGTGTGTTGCCAAGGAAACCGAAAGTAATTATGTGGATGCTGCAGCCACTGCCATCTGAATAATGCATTTTGTACTGCACTGACAAAGAAAGGCCACTGCCACCCGGATTGTTAGTTGTTTTCTAGGCTTTATTTTATTCCGTAGAATAGGAATTCTAGGTATCAACTTGGTTTCAACAAAGACAATCTATCCGTAGACCGTAACTTGTAGATATAGTCTGTCCAAGCAAAGAAGACCCTCTGGCAAGATGGGAAAACGACCCCAGCTTGGTCAATTTTTATTAAAGAATTATAAATGTGGTCTTAAAAGTAGAACAAAATGTTTCCTACAATTTGAGATTAAATAGATAATTTTTGAACCTAGATTGACCGAGCTTGAGTCAGTTTCCCATCTTGCCATAGCAAGCTGTCTTTGCTTGGAAAGACTATACTTGTTGAAGTCTTTATAAATGTGGGATTGTTCTTTGGTTTTCATGTCTATTGTTGCTCTAGGTTTAGGTTTATTCTAAAAAATGAGGATTCTAGCTAGTAACTAGACTTATATTATACAGGATAATAGGAAAAAAATAACTTGGTGATGAAGAGCAAGCAGGTAATGGGACGAAAAAGACCAATATCAGGAAAAATGAATGTAGATTTCGAGAAAGAAATTGAGAGAGATGTTCGATAAATCAGCTTCAAGGAAGCTGTATTAGATGTAAAAGGACTATTAGAATATTAACACATTTCAAAAATAATAGTAGAAATTGATTGCACAGAGACATTTCTAATTCATAGCAAAACAGCAATAGAATAATTAAAAGAGAACGGTTTTAAGAAATTTGGAGCAGTCAACATCAAAATAGATGTAAAAACATTGAAAAAAGCTATAGGCTTGTCATTGAAATGATTAGTCTATGTTTACAGCAACAATGAAGGAATCTGATTGAACTTGAAAACATATAGTCAGTCCAAGCAAAGAAGACATTCTGGCTAGGTGGGAAAATTACTCCAGTTCGGTCAGTATTGTTAAAAAATTATGAATTTGGTCTCAAATTGTAGAAAAACTACTGCTTCACAATTTAAGACTAAATTTATAATATTTGAGCCCATATTGACTGAGCTGGAGTCATTTTCCCATCTTGCCAGAATGTCTTCTGTGCTTGGACAGACTGTACAGTAGCTGAAATAGATGAGAAGGGGCCGTAAGAAGCCGGCAAGCAAAGACACATGAAAAAAGAAATCTTCACAACCCTACCCAACCTGACCGGTTATCGCACACTTTCCCACAGGATACTAGTGATTCCTGTCTGCGCATGCTCAGGAGATATTCCAGGATGACCTCAGACTGGATAAACCTAGACCTAGGCCTAGGCCTAGACCTGCCTGCACCAACCAGAACCACTTACAGGAACCAGGCCTTACTAGGAACTGGTATTATGCTAGATTGAATCTATATACAAGCCTACTGTGGAGTTTACAAGTTATTCACGGGGCTACCGCTTGACATTAATCACTATAATAACATGTATCGTTGTCTAATCATATTTATTGATAATTGATGGTTTCTCATTGATATAATACAGGATGGATGTTATACGAGCATTCATCACCATGATATTTAATGCAGAAACCATGTTGAGTTGCAGTAAAATGGATACATAGTTATAGTCTGGTTGAGCTAAGATGACATTCTGGCGAGATGGGAAAATGGCTCCAGCTTTGTCAATATTGGTATTGTAATAGAACTACATAATTTTTATTATTTGCCATGAATTTTCACAATGAAAGAGAGTCCCTTTGTGGTGGGAAAAGATAAATTGTTGACGACGGTGAAAATTCATGACAAGTAAAATTATGGGAAGAAATGAGAGGCTCTAGGCAGTCGGTGGCAAGGACGGGACCTGGAAACATCTACAGCAGATCAACCAGCCCGACTTCTCCCTACTGAGAGGGTCTCCCATTTGTGGTAGAGTGAGTGCCAAATTAACTATTTTACCTTTTAATTGAGGGTATATCTTGTCAATCATTGAGAATCATATTTTGTCTTTTGATAAATAATCTTTTAAAATTAATTATAAATTTTATATTATTCTTTTTCCATTTCATTATTTTACTGTTAAAACCTTCTCATGAGATAAAGAGTAAGATCCAAAATTTAACCTCTCTTATGCCAAGCGATATTTAACCCCATTTTATTTCATTATTATAGTTTACAGTTTTATCTTTTATTTATTTCAAATCCAACTCCTTGAGAGTTCGGATCATTTATCTCTTACAACAATCAATCATGTTGAATTGATCTCATTCAAAAAATACATTATACAATACAATTAATACAACATCATAGAAATATATACTAGTTAGCTGACCCACCTTGAATTAATTCAATTCCATTACAGTATTCTAAAATTTTAGGAAACATTCAGATGTACTATTTTGGACCAAATTCATAATATTTCAATCAATATTGACTGTGCTGGTTATTCTCGCTACAATTTCTTCTTTGCTTGGACAGACATTATGCATGTGTTTGATTCTATATCAGTGGACTCTCTCTGAAGCGCAGTGAAAAGATTTACTCAATAGAGATTTCTATTTGATATTTTGATAGAATTTATGTCAATTTTTGGCTTGATTTGAAAGGAATGTTGTATCACTACCACGTATAGAACTCTACATTTCTTATCACGGATACTAGAACACACTGTATTCTAGTATCCGTGTTTCTTATCATTTGTTTTATTTCAACTTTTTTGTCTCAGTTGCTCTTAAATCACTGGCAAAACGTTTGGGCATTCAAAATGCAATTACTGATTTTTGGTTGCAGACTTTCATCAAATAAAATGTTTGAAATGTACAAAAATTACATGGTTTTAGAGAATATTGTAAATTTTTGAAGTCACTGTAGAAAAAACATGTATCTCTTAAATCTTATCATAAATCACATCGAGTTTCTACTCTTTATTTTACGGTGTTAGGCTTGAAATTGACACCAATTTCATGTGGCCCTTTTACTAACAAGACCTATCATAAACTCAAATGCAATCCATTCACCATCAACAATACTAAATGCATTCTTCCAAAAAACGGCTTGTTGATAACAAAAGCTGCACGCCTGAAATCCTAAAGTGAACGCTATAATAGGAGAATAACTAGAAACCATTTACGATGATGAATACAATGCATCTGATAGTAAATAATAGGAACGGCATTGATTGCTGACAGGTAGGGGACAAGCATCATCGATGCATGAAGTACTAATTCATAAATGCCGATTATCGATGTTGCAATACTGTGTTTAGCTGATTGTGGACATTGTGACTAAAAGGAGTACAGCGTCAGGGTCGCGACTGCAGTGGATAGAGTTTTGTGAGAAGTTCCCTTTTTTGGTAGCAAGGTTACTTCATCACTCGACAATATTCTTCGTCTATTATATTTTCAACCGTATTGACATAAATCTCTTGGCCGATTTGTGAAGTGATCCCCGGTCGATTCATATTGCGCTAATCTGATGCTCTGTCTCTCCCAACTGTCGCTCTCTCTAAAGTTTTTCTCTTTCTCTCACTCTTTTTCTCTCATTCTTTCTCAATTCTCTATTCTCTCTCCTGTTCATGCAGATGGTCGATCTCATAAATATTGTTGGTTAGAAGAACAGTTTGAAACACTTTTGGTGTGTCAAGGACTTTTGCCAATATAAATAACAAGTAGACAGCTATTGTCTACTTGGAAAGATCGACTACTAAAAAAGATTTTTGACAAGATATTCCTGTGTCTTGATATAGAGTTATGGTATATTCATTGTTTCATTTTTTTAAGTTTGATTTGTATGGAAATTTATATGGAATATTAGTTTTTTTGTTATTGGAAAAGTGTTATTCGGAATTCAAGTGATTTCGATTCAAGTAATGGATGGAATCAATTATCGGGATTGATAAAAAAATATGCATATATTATTCCAAAGAAAATGTTTTAGGCTATTGTACTTTTTTCTTATCTGAAATCAGAATACTCAATCAAGTTTTTCATCAATGTGATTATTGATTTTCTACTATTTTGCATGTTATTCTTCCACTTTGACTGTCATAAACCAATGATTATAAGATGAATTTGTATTCTAGAAGTTAGGAGTTGGTATAGTAAAGTGTCTAGCTTTCATTCATTTAATCTCCTATTTTACATATTGCTTTTTATAATAATAATTCTCAGTGCTTTTGCACAGCAATATAAATATCAAGTATATTCAGATAATTTTTGTTAAAACGATTTGCAAACTTGAAGAGTGAGTATACTTGAAAGTTTATAACGTGGAATTCTTCTATTTAACATATTGCATAGTTGAATAATTATATTTTTTTGTATAAAAATAAGAAATTGATGTGAATTCACTTCATTCTTGTTTCGGGTGAACGTTACCTTGTTTTAAAATTAACTTTCGATATGTTTGAAAAAACAAAAACTCAAACAAGAAGTCTTCAAAGGTGTTGAATAATATAAGAAACCTTCAAAGGTGTTAAAAAAAAAGAAGAAACCTCCAAAGGTGTTTCAAACACAAAAAAAAACTTGTTAGGCTACAAAAAAACTAAGGTGTAACAACAATTCCATTCAGGAAAGTGTCTAGACAACTTCGCATTCCTGTTGTGGTTTATTTTTAACTCATTGCATACCAGATTGTTCCACTGAATAAAACAAATGCAATTGCGTAGGATGGAAGGCTGTACTGTTTCCTTTCAAGAGACTCAAGATTTGTTTTGTTCTCTCTTGTTTACTTGTGATTGTAACTTGTGGTTCTATACTCTGTTCAAGCTTAGAAGACATTCTGGCAAGATGGGAAAATGAGTTGAGCTCGTTCAATATTTGTTCAAAAATTATGAATTTGTTTTCAAATTGTAGAAAACATACTGCTCAACATTTTAAAATCAAATTTATAATTTTTGAACCAATATTGACCGAGCTAGAGTCATTTTCCCATCTTGCCAGAATGCCTTTACGCTCGACCAGATTATACAAGGTAAATTTTTTAAATGTCGAGGATTTATTTAAATTATTTAACGAACGGTTGAAAAAATGTGGAGACTAAAATCAGGGTGACTTGGCTTGGGTTCTTGTTCTGGCAAAAGTCACAGATAGAAAAAACCGTCAATGGTGTTCGAAACACAAAAAAGACTTGTTGGAAAAATTGTCGTTCGATTTTCAAGGACGGTGAAACATCTGGTAAGAGTGACCTTGAAATGAACGAAGCACACCGATTGGCTGCTACTGGAAAGCGAATTATTGCAATCTGGATCAAATCCAAAGAGGTCGAACAACCGTAAATTCACCGTAGAACTGCTGTGTTTCTGCCATTTCTCCGGTGCTTTATTGACAGTTGTGCCGATTTCTTGAATGACCTTGAAGTGTGGTATATGAGTTCAATGTACTATAGGTTTCATTAACTGATGTCTGTATTAGACCATAAAATAATAGATGCGATATTCCAGTCCTCTTGGATTATAGAATACGAATATTCAGCAGCTATGATGAACAGCACTTTATAAGATGAATAGTCTGAATTCTAAATTCTAAATCATGATTTATACATAAATAGTCTGTCCAAGCAATGAAGAGCCTCTGGCAAGATGAGAAAATGACTCCAGCTCGATCAACATTTCAAGAAATACCTCAATTTCCCATCGAGGATAATTATTGAGGTTATTTTGCCGGTGGAACATCCTTTTAGGACTCCCCACCAAATACGATAATAATAATAATAACATCGGTTAAAAATTATTGATTTGGTCCCAATTGTAGGAAACATTCTAATCTACAATTTGAGCCAAATCAATCATTTTTGAACCAATATTAACCGAGCTGGAGTCATTTTTTCATCTTGCCAGAGGCTCTTCTCTGATTGGACATACTATTTTTTCAACGGGAAAAAATGTAATTGGAAGGTTTCATTTCTCAAGTAGGTACGTTTGTTTTATGTTCAATTTGATGTGTAGCTAACGCCAAAATTTTTGAGCTGCTTTGTACGTGAAGTAACCTACTATCACTTAATTTAAAGTATCTATTTTAACTTTTATTTTTTTGAACATTATCTCGTCATAACGAAATTAGAACTCTACGTGACAACATCAGCTGCTGAAGCGCACAAGGAGCAGACGAAAATACCCAACTTTTGCGTCAGCTATGTTATAGTCTGTCCAAGCAAAGAAGACCCTCTGGCAAGATGGGAAAATGAGTCCAGCTCGTTCAATATTTGTTGAAAAAATTTTAAATGTGGTCTTAATAGTAGATCTAATTGTTTCCTACAATTTGAGATCAAATTGATAATTTTTGAGCAAATATTGACCGGAATAGAGTCATTTTCCATCGTGCCAGAGTGTCTTCTTTGCTCGGACAGACTATATCTTGTGTCCTTGTTTTAAATGAAAATCAAACGTGAACACACAGCCTTCAGCCTGATTTAAAACATTTCAACAATTCCAATATGTGAAAGGTATTCCTACTCCACTCAAGACTCTGTTCTGTATGTTATGGTATTTTGAGGCACACTTTTACCAACTTGTATCATACACTACTCTTTTGAAGAGAACGGCTGCCATTCAAAATAATGTGTTCCGATTACAGTTGAACAAACTCATCAATATAGTCTGTCCAAGCAAAGAAGACATTCAGTCAAGATGGGAAAATTACTCCAGCAAGGTAAATACTTGTTCAAAAATTATAAATTTGATCTCAAATTGTAGAAGACATTCTATTCTGAAATTTTAGACCAAATTTTCAATTTTTGAATCAATATTGACCGAGCTGGAGTCAATCCCCCCATCTTGCCAGAATGTCTTCTTTGCTTGGACAATCTATAGCTGTGACGTGTGATTGAGGGTTTCACGCTTTCAAATAGGCTTCATTATTGAAGTAACGTTTCAATTAGGACCGCAACGTCTGAAGCACTGAAGAAAAAATTGAGAGAGTGGTCCCTCCTTCAAAATCAAAACACAAAGATTAAAACCCTTCATTTAGTTGTCGGTCGAAATAAGAATGCTTTGTAGTTTTTTGATAGTTGACAGCTCACCACTCGAATTAGTAACTATTGACTGTGATTGTAGGTGGGGAGTTTTCATTGTGCTAGTACTGACCTCTCTTTACTTGGTACGTCTGTCATTGCTGGTTTCAGGTTCTTTTACGTTTTACTTTTAGATTCAATAGTTTTAAATGGTTGCTATTTCAATAAATTTTTCTTGAATCTAATATCACCCTTAATAAGAAGAATAAGGAGGAGAAGGAGAAGAAGAAGAAGACGGAGAAGGAGAAGAAGATGAAGAATAGTTATAATATTATTTTGTGGAAGTGATTCAACGTCATTTTGTAATTTCAGTGAAATTTTGTTCAATATTGTATTGTAACTTCAGTGAATTTTGTTCACTGAACGAAACTCAACACACAAACAATACAGCCAGGACTGTATTTTCTGTGGATATGATATTATAGAATTTTGTTTTAGCGTTGTTAGCGCATGCTATTTGAGTCAAGGCGCTTCATTGGAAAATGACTTTAAACTCTATAGACTTTTTAACTCTATAAAGTTGGAGCGTTTTTTTATTCTTCAAGGAAAAGAGACTTGAAGGAAGCGCCAAGTCCGTCAATTCCTTTTCTGATGATTCCCCACAAATCTGCTGATATTCTAAGGACCAACAGCTTGTTATAGTCTGTCCAAGCAAAGAAGGCCCTCTGGCAAGGTGGGTAAATGACTCCAGCTTGGTCAATATTTGTTCAAAAATTATGAATGTGGTCTTAATAGTAGATCAAATTGTTTACTACAATTTGAGATCAAACTTTTGAAACAATATTCCCCGAGATTGAGTCATTCTCCCATCTTGGCAGAGGAAGACCCTCTTGCTTGGACAGACTGTAATAGCCTATAAATATTATGATATTATTTGTAAGATAAGGAAATAAGAAAACATGTCTGCCGGGTTTATCTAGAATTCAATAAATTTGCTGGACTGTACATTGTGGTGAACTGTAAATGTTTATTCAATGAATTTTATTCTATTTTAAAATATGTTTTTGAGATGAAATTCTTCCTATTCAGTTCAATGGATTGAATAAACTTGATATCATCCACTTCATGGAGTTCAATGAATAAAATGTAATTATCATGTCTCATTGATGTATTTATCTATATTTTATTATGTATGTATATCTTCCACTTCATGGATTTTGATGAATAAAAAGTAATTATTCTGTCTTATTTATTCATGCCGGCGTAGTCTAATAAGCTGCATCAGTTGATAGGAGCATAGAATAATAGACCTCTCTCTTAAATCCTCTTTGATAGGAGTAACGGTATATATTCACTCTATTCTGCTTCAAGACACCACCAATTCTACATATTGATGTTTTTACGGTATCATTCAACCTTGCATCGGTATTCATGGCTGGAGAAACGTATTCAAACTGTCATAAATGATTGGATCGTTAAATTTGAAGCCATTACTGTTTAATAGCCATCAAAGATGATATAGTTCAGAAATTGAATATTGTTCATGCAAGTTATTGGTGTGCAGGCGGCAATAAATAAAATTAATACAATGCACTCAAGAACGGACACGTGTGTATAGTCTTAACAAGGAAAGAATACATTATGGGAAGATGGGAAAATGACTCCAGTTCGGTCAATATTGTTCAAAAATTATAAATTTAGTCTCAAATTGTAGAGAACATTCTAATCTACAATTTGAGACCAAATTAATTATTTTTGAACCAATATTGACCGAGTTGGAGTGATTTTCCCATCTTGCCAGAACGTCTTCATAGCACAGACAAACTATAATAATTAAAATGGCAATCTGTGATTCTAACGTGAAACAGGGTAAAGAGACTATAATATGGCTCGCGATACTGTGCTGAGGATGATGCTGATCTCGATGATGATGACGATGATGATGATCTGCACCGAGTGGTTGAACTGGTTGCAAGATTTCTAAAATATCGTTGAGGTCGTTTACCTGGCAGAAAGCATGGCAATGGATAAAGCATTCGATTCTCTGTACTTTGTGTGTGCTTAGGAGGGACTTACTTTGGTGTATCGGGACTTATCATAGTCCAAGTTTCATTCGTGTATACAGTATAGATATAGTTTAGTGTTAAATGAAGCAGGTTGCATGTATTTAAGCGAGAGAGTGCTCTCGTACAAGTACGTACTTATAGAATTGTCTTCAATTACTTTTTCGAGTAAGTTACTTTTTTATTGAATTAGTCGCAAATTTTCTGCTAAAGTAGATCCAAATACGTTAGATATGGGTTGATCAAGAGACTGTAGGAATGATCACACTCGCAGTGTGACTATTGGTGTGAAGCGTCCCATAGCCGTATGTAGAGATCATAATTTTCCTGCCAGATGCCATACTTTTGCCAATCTTTCAATTATGGTCTGGGATTACAAGAGTACTTGAGTTTATTTTCTAAATTTAATTATTTCGATAGAACCAAATTAAAAGTAACTTCTCCGACAATTAAAATGGTCCCCATACTCTTTATTTTGCATTGAAAGCTCTAAATTGATGAAAAATGACACTGGCTGAAGGAAAATTGTTACTAAAAAGTGAAAGTTGTCTCAATACAACATATGAATTGAATTGAATTTATTTGTTTCAATACAGATATAAGCATACAATGTAAAATACACAGCCATCCACACGCATACAGGAGGGGACACACACACCGCATGCAAAAAAGAAGAAAAAAACGCACAAACACACACACACAATCTGATTGAATGGAATATTATGTGATTTCTAGAGTATATCAATCTGAGGAGATTTTATCACTTTAATATAAATCTATTGAGAGTTGACAAAAATATGGTGGACCCGACCGAGCTAACCAATCAATACTTTGACTTTCAATATTAGTTATGAAAAACTATTCGCTCTTCACAGGTGTGCGATAATTTCTCATAAACTAATATTCTATGATTATTTGATTATAAAATCTGAATTAGTAGAATAAAATAAGAATAGATTCGAATAATGGATACATTATTAAATTTGTTAAGTATCGGAACAGGTAAAAGCCTAATCCGTGAATGCAATATATAAAGAAATTGACTGCAATATTGTAGGTATTAAGGTAATAGTTTAAAAGTGAAATACTATCTATAGTCCATTCACGATGGCTTGAGACGAGATAAACGAAAGCTCTGCATGTGTGTGTGTGTGTGTGTGTGTGACTGGAGTGGCTTCGTTTTAGCCACGACATAAAAAAATCACATTAATGCCAAAATCCCGAATTTTGTTGTCAAGACTGTAACCAAAGCATTGACACAAATTAACTATGATTGATTGTTCTTTTTAGTTTCATGCAGTCGAGAGACAACCGAAACAAGCAATTTCCCAATGTGTACCTATAAAAAAGATTACTTAGAGATACTTATTCTGAATTGTCTACAACAAAATTCAGGATTTCGGTATTAACTTGTTTATGTCGTGGCTAAAACGAAGTCACTCCAGTCGAACACACACACATGCAGAGCTTTTGCTTATCTCGTCTCAAGCCATCGTGAATGGACTATAGTAATTTGTCACGGAAAGCGGAATAGATGAGTATCCTGAAACCATTATTTTATAAAATTGCCAACTTTTTAAAAGTTAACATGCTGGAGATGTTTTGAACAGTAGCAGCTCGCACAGGTTGAAACTACCAATGCATCCTATGCTGCTTCGATAATTTAGCACAGGGTTTCTGCATCCATTTTTTCCACCCGATCTGCTCCATATACCTAGGTGTTCTCTCGCATTCCTGGCGTTTAAGTATTGTAATAACACTTTGTTGGGACATTTTAAGTGCCTTCCTGTGCCCCCCGGCCACCGCCATTACCCACAAATTTATTACGCCATTGTTGCCGGCAACATGTCCAGACACATGTTGCCTTTTTCAACTTTGTTGCTTCTTAAGTTTGATGGGTGAAGGCGAGAGCTTAAATCATTTTTGCGGCTGCAAAGTTTTGCATTGGAAATACGGTCGACCGCTTGGGGAATGGGTATAGACTGTTCAAGCGAAGAAGACATTTTGAAAAGTTGGGAAAATGACTCCAGCTTGGTCAATATTAGTTCGGAAACTATGATTTTTGTTCTTAAATTGTGGAAAACATTCCAATCTACAATTTGAAACCAATTTTATAATTCTTGAAGCAATATTGACCAAGCTGGAGTGATTTTCCCATCTTGCCAGAATGTCTTCTTTGCTTGAACAGACTTTACATGGGTTGTTTACTCGACCTTGGAGTCTTTTACTGCTGTTTTTATAAAGAAAGAGGTTCAGTTTAAGAGGATGTAATAGTTGAAAAAATATTGGAAAAATAAGAAATAATTTAATTTTTATGCTATCTAGATTTTGTTCAACTCCTCTACTTGTAATGATTTGAATAATTCTTGAATATAGTTTAGAATTGGTTTGATTATTTTTTCTTTCTTTTACAGATAATGGATTGCCTATACTTCCTGCAGACAACGTTACTGATATTCCGGCGTGTCTAATAGCTGCTAATGACGTTCAGGATACCAATAATACAGGTAAATGCTTCATCAAATTATTATACATTATTTATGAGAGGCTCTTATAAAATTGAGCCTATTTGAGTGTTCAACAAGGTTCAAGTTATCGATAATCAAGTTTTTTCCATCATAAGAAGTTTCCAGAACATCAATATTCACTCTGCGAATTTCATTATGGAAGATCAATGCAATAAATACACAGTACACATTTACTTATCGAAGATAATGCAGTACTGCAATACAGTTCAAGCATTCTTTTATAAGTGTTTTTTTGTCAATTTAATTGAAAAATTATAAATATCAGTCAATATTATCTATAACATAAATTTATAATTTTTTAACTAATATTGACTGAGTCATTTTCCCATCTCGCCAGAATGTATTCTTTGCATGGACATATTTTAGTAGTGAGGCTTTGATATGTAAAAATAAATTGATATGATTGAATGTTATGTATTGATGCATTCATAGCAAACGTGTTTTGATCGACCTTGACCCTGTGACCTTGAGATCATAACTTGAGTTTTCCCGCTTCTTTTTCGTGATATCACGTGACTTATCACGCTCCAGCCGCGCGTAACACGGTGACGGTTTGTCGCCCTGATGTCTGCTCACTACTGCGTGACCCAAATTTGGTCTCCCTCGCCCCCCGGCCCCTGAAAATGTAACCGATCCGTACCCTATCGGATTTCATCTTTAACTGTAAACCGGAATTCCTTAACGCAATGTTAGCGCACAGGGAAGAAGGCTACTGTATCATATGACTGACGCACTGAACTTTGTTGAAGCCGTGTAAGTACTCTAGGTACTTGTTTTTCAAGGTGTTTGGCTTTGATAGTTGAGGAGTATTGCTGAAATAATAATAATGCATGATTATTGTTTGAAATATTTGGGTGATTATAATTTGAGTTTCTAGTGTGAATACAATGTTTATTTTTGATATCAACATCAGCCAATCTAAATTGGGAAGAAGAGACGTTTTACACTTTGTTTTTCAATCCTAATGTATTTCAATCTCGTAAATGAATGATTAATGAAATTGTAGCTGAATCATTTTTCAATCTAATGTCATTTCTTTCATAAAAATAATTTACAATGTAGAGTATAGTCTGTCCAAGCAAAGAAGAGCCTCTAGCAAGATGAGAAAATGACTCCAGCTCGGACAATATTGGTTCAAAAATTATTGATTTGGTCTCAATTTGTAGATCAGATTGATTCTTACAATTTGAGATAAAATTTATAATTTTTGAACCAATATTGACCGAGCTGGAGTCATTTTCTCATCTTGCCAGAGGCTCTTCTTTGCTTGGACAGACTATTCAACAGGACTTCTCCCAATAGGGTTTGTCTTCCAGCTTATGCAAACAGCCCGAAAATAGGTAATGCTACACAAACACAATTTCACTTAATCATTTATTTTCACTCCTAGAACAAAAGCCAAATAATCTTCATTCATTTTATGAAATAATAAAATACTTCCAAATCCTTTTTATTAATTTTATAATTGGAAAATACATTACTGTTTTTGATAAAGCAGCAATTTTCACACAAAAATAATATTCACGAGGAAATAAAGGTTCAATGTATGAAGAACTGTAACATCAATTTACGGAATACTTTATTTTATCGAATCTTATTAAATTATTTTTCCTGAAATAGTTTAGTAAACTTTTTTCATAATTTGGAAAATTCCGCCTTGGTCTGGTTATAGTTTGACTGTAAGTAGCGGAAACATAATCGATACAGAAGTTTATTTTAATGCTTTGTGGTTCCCTTGAAACGTGGTTTTTTGTAATCTTATCAAAGTATTTGTTAACTAGAGTTTTTTAGGTTGAATACTGAATTAATTGATTCAACAATTAGTATATGGATTGCTCAATTACATTGTTCCGTGTAAGACTTAGTTGAGGAATTGTATCAAGTGTATCATCGAGACATCGACCCTTCTGGAATAAAATCTAATATTTTCGATTAAATTAATTTTGATTTCAAACTGAATTCTTCTATTGATACAACAAAATATTATGTATTAAATCGATTCTGTATTTCTATCAATAACTTACAATCCTTTTTAAATTAAATCTCACATTTAATATTGATATTGATTTTTCGTTTTATATTAGACTAATAGTCAATTATAAATATTAATATTTATATAAATCAGTCAATCTTCATCCTAAACCTAAACGCTTGAAGCACTTCTTGCGAGACAAAATGGTTGTCAAAGTGAATTTCCCAAGTGAATGAGCAATGGAGCTTTGCTTGCCTGCTATTGGTCGTGGGTGGAGCTTGTGCTCGCCCAATAGGATTCGAGGAAGCATAGAAACTCCCACCAGTAGGCGGTGCTGTATCGAACAATATGAGGTCGATTCAACTTGTCAGTTAGTTCCAAATTTCACCAAAAGATTACGCTGATTGATAAATTTGTAATAAGACGAATTTCAGACTCTAGTCTCTGTAATTCTGATGGTAATATTCTGTCACATATATTTTACTATTTTTATCAAACTGCTGAATATTCATTTTAATAATCGGTTTATATTATAAGTTTTATTCAAATACATTGCGTTATAAAAACATCCTCTTTGGACAAGGTTTAAAAATTGAAAGAAATTATATCTTTTCATGTTGTGCAATAACTTGTGTTTGTACTTGGTGTACAGTGTACTTGTACTTAGTGTACCTGTGCTTGGTTTAGTTGTACCTGCTGTACTTGTTTACTTAAGTTTAATGTACTTGTATCTGTTTTACTTCTACTTGTTATACAATGCACATGCAAATACTGAACTATCTAACTATAGGGTCTATATAATTAGAACTATCTAACTATAGTCTTTAGGGTAACTATAGGGTTTAGGGTATACTACTAGATACTAGTTGTATATACTGTTGGTGAAGACAGATCCTATAGTTTGTTTGTTTTATAATATGATATAAAAAGTCCTCACAATAAAATAAGAGAAAAAGATTAGACATTGGAATGTGTTTTGAAACTTATCCTTGGATTTCACTAGAACTTTGGCGCCAGTTCGAAAAATAATACTAAACAAAAATCCATTTTCCACTTCTTGAATGTCGAGATCATGCAGAAAGGATTGGACTCCCACGTTTATAGATCCACATATAACCTATGTATTCCAGGTATATCTATCATTTTAAATGTAATAGGTACCCATTATATAGCTATTTATCTCTCAAATGTATGATGGGCTGTTCAGTGCATTATTTTATCATTTTTCTGGACAGTGTATACTGCTATAGTTTCCCGTGTGCACATTCTATACCTATGTATTTTCTGTATCTATACCTATACCTATGTATTTTTCGTCTCTCTACAAGTTGCCAAGTAACCCACATCTTACATATTTTCGTATTTTATGTAAATCTATAACAGAATTTGATGCACCTATAGCAAGTGTACACGTATCTATCTGTATAATGGATGTGTAGGTTATAATTTAAACCAGAAAGATAATATAGAATGGAGTTGTGAGCAGTATAAAATGTTTGGAATATATTTAGTGGATTTTAGAGAATAGACTGGAAGCGATCCGGTTCCTCCCACACAAAGAAAGAGAGAGAGAGTGAGTGAGTGAGAGAAAGTGAGAGTGAGTGAGTGAGAGAATTAGATAGAGCGGAAGACATGAGAGAGAGAAAGAGAGTCAGAGAACGTGAGTTAAAGAGAGAGATTGTGAGAGAGAAAGAGTGAGATTATTTCGCCTTTGGTGGCGTAATCGTATTAAATGCCACCAGAGTGCATAATAGTCAACTTGGAAGATTATATCAAATTTGAATATTTCAATTCAGATGATAATCCGCACGAGTGAGCAGAAGGTGGCGCCCACCCTCTGCTGCGGCAGACTTGGGAACTAAGCAGGATTTCAGCCTACTCAAAAGTTGGGTGACCTTTTGTAATTGAATCGGTTTGAATACCTTAAAAAAATATTTAATTGAATGGTTTGAGTGCAAGTGAATTTTACATTTATCGGAATGGAGTGAATTGGTGCAGTAATGTACATTCAAAGTTTAAATTGCTTGAAGTAACTTACTAATAATAATAAACTTTACTGAATTCTAGGACATTGTAATTTTGTATTTGGAATATAATGCAGTGTTATTGTAACCATAGTGACTTGCTTTGGGTTCATTGTAATTTCTTGAATAGATAAATACTGTAGGTACTTGAAATAATCTTGAATACTGGAAAAAGTTGAAAATGATACTTTTGTTAGTAGGTTGAGGTGTGTAGAACAGTTAAAAAGTACAATAGTTTATTCATAATCACGCCGTCACGCCACTGACTGTTACTGATTGTTTACCATAGTGCATAGAATGGACCAATACGAAAATATTGGTGAGTAAGCCATGTAATGATAGAATAATGATATTGCTTTTCTATTGGTATACGTATACTCTTTCCAAAAAACCAATATTCCTACCAAATACGCTTATTGGGCTACCTACGAATTAAATGTGTTATGTGGTGATGTTGATCAATAAATGATATTGAATAATATTTCTCTATTGTAATTCATACGGTGGTGCATTGCGTATTATTATTATTATTATTATTATTATTATTATTATTATTATTTTTTTTATTTTTATTATTATTATTAGTGAACTAGACAGGTAGTTTACTAAGGGAGTTTACTATTGTCGTACATTCAAGATGTAATGATTATTCAAGATGTAATGACAAATTGAATTTAGTTTCAGTTGACAGAGATTGGAAATAATGAATATTAACAATATTTTTGAATACAACGAAGAACGAACCATTTCCTTGCAAAAAACTTAAAGGTAATATTTACAATCTTTTACTGCTAGAACTTCATTGGGTGAAAATAATGTAGACTTGTAGAGCTTAATCAGTATTGAAGCTCAAAGATCTACTCATTTGCAGGCACCAGAGGAGAATTGAATTCATAAACACTTATTCTTATTTTATTTATGTAGTCTTTCATATTCATCAGTGACATAAATCCAGAAATACATTTCAAATATTATTACTCTTGCTTCAAATATAGAATGTTAATAACAAAGTTTTTGAAGAAAAAAGCTTCGTAATTAATTTTCAAACATTTCCAACCTGATTTCAATCTATGTTAAGATTTTTAGAGGTATAAATAGAATTTACGTAATGGGTATACAATATTTACTTTAAAAAAATCAAATTGAACCTACTGTATGTAGTAACACGGTAAGAAAAGTGATTTTGTTCAAATTAATTTTGAGATATTACAATAATCATCTCAATAGTAATCAGTGAGATAATCACCATTATTTAGTGGAAACCGGGCTGTGAAAACACATACAGCGTATGATTACTGCCGGTATAGTCTGTCCAAGCAAAGAAGACATTCTGACAAGATGAGAAGATGACTCCAGCTCAGTCAATATTGGTTCAAAAATTATAAATTTGGTCTTAAATTGTAGATCAGAATGTTTCCCACAATTTGAGACTGAGATGATTATTTTTGAATCAATATTGACAGAAGTTGAGTCATTTCCCCATCTCGCCAGGATGTCTTCTTTGCTTGGACAGACTTAAACAGAATTAATTTGCCTGTTTCAATTAGGCAGAATAGACCCACTCAAACTGAATTGCGTGTTTGTAATTATTATTGAAACTGTTCTCACCGGTAATGACAGTGCAAACTCACCTAATTGTCCGTTTAGCTCAATTTCGATTTTTTAAAAGAATGAACAGTCTGAGAGAATTGTGAATGAAGAGAGTTTGAGTGTACAGACTGATAATTAGAAGGCGCCATTATTTTACTGTACTTGATATAGCTTTCGTATTGGCGTAAAGAAGGTATAATATATGGATACAATGTATTTAAATTTGGAAGTTAATCAAATAGAGTTTCTAGGACGTTACTCAAAGGTTTACCAGGCGGAAGAAAATCTCAATCGACTGAGAATTGAAGTTGAGATTTTTTGATTAGATTTCGTGACTTTCGTTTTATAGAAAGCCTAGATGGACTATATTTTTATGAAGTATATTCCATCGGTCATAATTCCATAGTTGGGTGATTTGGTAAAATCTCTATACTTCCTTTTCACCTGAAATGCACCTGCAATGTTCCTTAAGAATGCACCACACAGTCAATATAGCAATATATTTTCTTATGGGAGGGAATAGGAGCGCACTGTTGCCGTTTATCTTTAGTTATTCTTCAGTAATAACATCCAAACGACCTCTTAGACACTCCTGGCAACATGTAATCGATAAGCGAAATTCTAAGGTTTGTAAGAACTATATAGTAAAGATTCATTTCCACCTACTAGATCAATTAAAAGTAGACGAATGAAAAACATTAAGTTTGATAGGCTGGTCGATCAGAGAAGATTATGCTGGATGGGAAAATGACTCGGTCAATATTGTTTCGAAAATTATTAATTGAATCTCTAATTGTAAGGCAGTATGTTTTCGCAGTTTAAGCAAAGAAGACATTCTTGCAAGATTGGATAATGATTTCAGCTCGGTCAATATTGGTTCTAAAATTATAAATTCAGTCGCAAATTGTAGAAAACATTCCGATCTACAATTTGAGACCAAACTTATAATTTTTGAACCAATATTGACCAAGCTGGAGTCATTTTCCCATCTTGCCAAAATGTATTCTTTGCTCGACCTGACCTTAATAATTATACTCTATTGGAAGTTACCTTGAAGTTAATTTTTGATCATCAATTAAGTTAATAGATCATAATTTTTGAAATTAATTAAACTTTGATCATCAAACTATAGATCTAATTAAAAATTGAATTCCGAATAAAATAATTAAATATTATTTCATTTCACTAGTGCATTGTAGGCCTATATACCAATACCACGTGTCCACTCCACGTACACGTTTATGCAATTAAGTGCAGTTGCACTTGACGTGTGACATTGAATTATTAAATTACCGGAGCTATTTGCAGTAGGAATGTCAAGTTGCAATAGTAATAGAGGGTGACAGTATAGTCTGTCCAAGCAAAGAAGACATTCTGATAAGACGGGAAAATGACTCCAGCTCGGTCAATATTAGTTCAAAAATTATACATTTGGTTTCAAATTGCAGATCGGAATGTTTCCTACAGTTTGAGACCAAATTTATAATTTTTGAACCTATATTGACTGAGGTTGAGTTACTTTCCCATCTTGTCAGAATGTCTTCTTTGTTTGGACAGGCTAGTTACGCCAGAGATTAGTGAAGTTTCATACTTGTATGGCTTCTCAACGTGCAGTTCTCGAATTGGGCTTCTTATTTTTCTGCATTCTTTTGGCATAGGCCTGTTTAAGTTTTGTTAACTGGGTCAGACACAGATAATTATTTGAGTCTGGCTTAGATTTTTTAACAACGAGAAGGGTTGTTATGAGTTCAATGTCAGTGTGTTATATTAGTGGGACAAATTTTTGTTGTGTAACTGAAAAGTGAAAATAATTTCAATGGTTATATTCTAATTCCTACCTGGTTATATTGCACCTCTTTATTAATTATTTTACGTTATATTTAGTATGATATTAAAAAAACATTTAAACATTTTATTCATTAGCTTTAAGGTTTGTAGAGATGATCTTGTATAGTCTCTCAAAGCAAAAATACATTCTGTCAAGAAGCGAAAATAACTCGAGACGGTCAATATTGGTTCAAAAATTCTAAATTTTGTCTCAAATTATTGGGAATATTCTAATGTACAATTTGAGACCAAATTCATAACTTTGGAATCAATATTGACCGAACTGGAGGCATTTTCCCATCTTGCCAGAATGTCTTCTTTGCTTGGACAGACTATAACTATTATTGAAGTTTTTAAAAAGATAACTAGTCAATTATTGAAACAATTCCACTGTCTCTGATAATACTAGTCTACATAATAAATCTGTCTGTCACATTTTATAACGTCGATTCGAAGAAATAAGCCGTTTGAATTAAATTGCCGTTGAATTTTCCCATTTGTTAGAACTTATACAACATTTTCAACATTAATATTAATTTTTAACTTGATACAACAGTTAAGATATGTCATTCAACTTCTATTAAAAATCCTCAATCCTTGAATTTCTATTGAGTCTGGTCAGAGTCAGGTGAATTCTTTGTTTCAGTCGATCGTAATTTGTGCAACTGACCAGAATAGCAACTTTATGTAGCTTAAATTTGTATGGAATTATTGAACCTATCAATTATCTTCAAATGTTTGTCATCAATCTTTTGGCGATAACAGTAAAACGAGAACACTTTGGAGTTTAGAACTTCATCAAACTACTCAATTTTACAGTCTTACAGATACTGAAGATCAATTCAATAATTGTAATCGTACTCTTCCAATTCTATCCTCATTCCCAAACATCATTATTGTTGCAATATTTACCGTTAGACTAATTTTTCCTCAGCTCCCCAAAACAATTTGACCGTGATAGAAGAGAATGTGAATGAAATTCGAGTCGAATTCGCATGTGAATGAAAAGAAATTAGCATCGAAATGCAGAGATAGCCGCGGGCTATCAACATCCAATTCACATGTCATTGACGAATTAGTGTGTCTGTTAAAATATAGGGAATCAAGCAACCTTCACGCTAATGCTAAACTGTTGCCCAATAACACATCTGTTGCAAACAAAAAGAGACATTTTGAAAAAGGATTTGATCCTATTCAATGAATGTGGGTCACTCACATTTTTATTGAGTAAAGAGCAATGTTCTTGTTTGGCTAATTTGAATCGTTCAAGGCGAATTATATGGAGGGGAAAACGCAAGATAGGGGACACCAAGAAGTAAACGACGAAGAAGAATTAAAAATAAAAAAGAAATAGAAGATGGAGGAGAAAAAACAGAAGAAGGAGAGAATGAAACAAAAAAAAGATTATGAAGATTAGAGGTGAGGTGTAAAAAAATGCAAAAGTGAAGTAATGAATTAAAGAAATTGTTCAGAAAGACGAAAATCAGATGTGAAAGAGTACTGATGAAGAGGGATATAAGTGGACAGAAAAGTAAGATTTGAGGCAATGAGAAATCAGAAATTGGAAATAGGTTCTAGAGGAAGATGAAGTAGATGAAAGACCACAATAAATGGGAATGGGGAAAGGAAGATAATTCAATGAAGAAGTAAATGAGAACAAAATATGAAGTTGTACAAGTCTTTAGAAGGAAATTGAGATCTATGAAGAAAAGTAGAAGTAGATGAAATGGAAGAGGTTCTAAAGCAATTAATTGGAACACCTGAGAAGAGAATAGTGGTATTGCAATGAGTAGATGTTGGAGAAACAAATTATAAGGAAGAAAACGTTTGACACGAGTGTAAAATGGTAAAATATTAAGGAAAAATAAGAACCGAAAGGAGGTGAATTGTAAGAAAATACACTGTAATTGCGGTTTTTCATGAGCATATGGGACACCTACACCTATACAAACAGCTCCAAATAACCACCTCCCATGTAATTCATATAATAAACCATTAAACTGGACTGTAATTATCAGTAACCTCTCTAGGTTACAATGATTCGGTTTTCTGGCATCTTTCTGGAATGTGTTCCTTGAGGCTTGAGGGACACAAGAATTAGTTTTGTAAGAATCAGTGTCTCTGTTCTATTTTGCATGTGTATTCGAAATCCCGCAGGGCACTCAGAATGCATTTCCAACGCTACAATTCGCCCGTTAAATCATTGAAATTCTCAATGGACTAATGTTATAGTCTTTCCAAGCAAAGAAGACATTCTGGCAAGATGGGAAAATGACTCCAACTCGGTCAATATTGGTTCAAAAATTATTTAATTTCGTCTCAAATTGTAGGAAACATTCTGATCTACAATTTGAGACCAAATTTATAATTTTTGAAACAATATTGACTGAGCTGGAGTCATTTCCCCATTTTGGCAGAATATCTTCTTTGCTTGGACAGACTCGGATAGCTGTTGTTTAAATTTCAGTGTGAGTGTGGGAACATGGCATGTTAAGTTGTATTATTTGTTGTTCATTTGGTAGCCTCCGGGTTTGGCTTCATGGTAGAAGAAAAAGTAGAAACTCATGCGAATGACATCTAAATTGTTGATTGACAGTTAAATCATTGATGAATGAAGTTGCAAGAATCATGATTCTTTCAAAGGATTTTGGACTATTGATTAATCTTTTACCGTGGATTAAGACTTTGTTTACTTAGAAGACTATGTTTACTTAGTCTACACTATAGGTATAGACTAAGTAAACATAGTCTTAATCCACGGTAAAAGATTTATCAATAGTCCAAAATATGCCAATATTCCAATAAATATATGAATATATACCTTCTCGAAATATGCTAGCATTGTTTGTATTGTAAAATTCATTTTGTGTTTTCAATTTATTCGCATATTTAATTAATTTGTATATTATTAGTATGTAAATGACTGTCCCAGTTTTTCATTCAGGTTGTTGATGTGGTGATGATGATAATAATAATTATTATTCAACGTTGATATAAATATCACTGCTGAAGCTTCTTTGACAAGTTATGATAATTAGAATAGGCCTCATAGAGAGTATGGACGATGCTAGCATATTTCGAGAAGGTATATATTCATATATTTATTGGACTTCTCTTCTTAATTCAGTTAAAATAATGGGAAAATTACAAAATAATTTCTTGAATAATATGGTCTTATAAAATTTGATTGGTTGGAATGTTGTTTGAAGATATGTTCACGCTAAACTTCAATACTTCTTTTTTCACCTCTATTTGTTTAACGTTTGTAAAGATTTACAAAGTTGAAGTCATTATAAAATAAAGTCATTTATTTATCTATCTATCTACATTTTCACTTTAATGTACGTTTAATGTTCTTATTTCTCGTTGATAGATTTTTAATTTTGAATACTTTTATTAACTCATTATTTACTTTTCACTCACATTATACAAAATCTATTGTTTCAATATTTTGTAGGCTCACTTTATCGCTCAATACTAATTTTCCACTCAAAACTTATTATAAAAACTGGCTTTGTAACCATCATGGGTCTATTACAATCTTATTAGCTTCAGGCAGTTACTATTATGGAAGCTGCAGTAACTCAGTGCTCGGATAGGATAACACAGTAAATAACTGTTGAAAATCTCATTAGCTATAAAGTACGGTGAAGTATTTTTCTGCCTTGAAACAATTTGAAAATGACTTCCAGTATACACCATGCTATGCCACAGTTTGGTCGAGCTGAGAAGACATTATGGCGTGATGAGAAAATTACTCCAGTTCGGTCAATATTGGTTCAAAAATTATGAATTTGATCTCAGATTGTAGAGCAGAATATTTTCTATGATTTGAGACTAAATTCATGATTATTGTATTAATATTGACCGTGTTGGAGTAATTCTCGCATCTTGCCAGAATGTCTTCTTTGCTTGGACACAGTTGGAGCCGCTCCCTTAAAACCGGAACCGCGGTGCAGCTGTAGGCTTATTCGCGAATGGTGGGAGGGAGAGGGATGAGAACAATTTCCTTTTTACTCTCTTCCTCTTCCTTTCTTTATCTTTCTAGTTTGGCACGCCGATGGTTTGATGAGACCAGTCCTCATTGCTCTGGAATGTTGTTTTAGTATGGTTTGAAAGAGTGAAAGAGAAAAGAGAAAGAGTGTGGGAGGCAATGAGAAAGAATGAGATGAAAGAGGAAGGATGAATTACCTGACGAAAAATGGGTAACACGTGTGTTGTAGGGATGCGAATTTTAATCGGGTGAAGTAGCCTAATTGAAATTTTGAGGTTAATTGAAGAACAACTGGTCAAATAAATAAACAAGTTTTAAGTTCTGTACAGTTGTTTACTTGAAGAAGATGTGAAAATTTTGCGAGAACCTTCTTTAAATCCAAAATTTTAATTTAAATTGTCTGCTTTTCAAGTAGGCTATTCTTATTTTCCTTCCCATTCACAAGTTTTTATTAGGCTACGGTATTCCTGAGATACATAAATAACCACTAATACAATTCTCTCCTTCATTTTTAATAGTTCTTTCTTCGCTTTTTTGCACATTTTCTTTTTATTTCATCCATATTTTATTCCTATTTTCAAGTAGCCCATTATTGAATATCATGAATACATGATATGTTAGTGAATGAAAATTTAAAATCTTAGTACACTTTTTTACTTTAGTTTAGGCTATATTGTATATTCATAATTCCAAATAAATAAAAGCTACTTAAAATGATCTGATCTCTGAAGGCCTATCGTTATCAGTCATTTGATTTGCAATGATACAGAGATATCTCATTCTCTTCTTTTAATCCTCCTCCTCCTTCTTCTCCTCCTCCTCCTCCTTCTCCTCTTGCACCTCTGCTTCCTCATAGTCCTCCTCAGGGGTGAACCCAGGAATTAATTTCGGTGGGGGATATGAAAAAATCAGAGGAAAACCCCTCCACCGGTGGGGGGGGGGGTTCTGTTTGTTGTTGAGCCTTGAAATATCTATAGTGACCTAAGTATTAATAAAAGCCTTCTCTAGACAAACATTATCATATCATTTGACCAAGTAAACTGAGTTGAATAAATGAATTTACCTTGTAAATATGTTTTCTTTTTGATAGGATAGTACATAGTAAAAATGAAGATTTTTTTGATCAACAATATTTGATCAACGGTATTTGATCAAATTGTTGAAAAAGAGTTGAATAATGAAAAATTTATTCATAAACTATTGTAGAGTAATTGATTTTAACACGAGCTATTGGTCTCTTGTAGATTTTGTGGATTGAGCAAATTTTTGAATTGGACATGTTGCACCAATCTTCAACATTTCATGAGGGAGAATATTCTTGTTGCATTCATTTAAACAAGTAATGAAATATTTGGGCTTGCGATGCTTGGTTTCAGTTTCATTCCATTCCCTTCTCCAAAGGGATTCCCCCGTAAAAGGGAAATTTTTTTCAAAAAAGCACCATAAAATTATATTTTTAGAAGTTGTTATTAAAAATTTTTGCAACTCCTTTAAAGAGAATTCTATTTAGTGTAGGATAGGTCCCAATTTCGGGGGGGGGGATATATCCCCCCAATCCCCCTCCCACTGGGTTAGCCCCTGCTCCTCCTCCTTCCTTTTTCTCCTCCTCCTCTTCTTTCTCCTTACTCCTTCTTCTTCCTTTCCTTTTTCCTCTTTTTCGTAACATTTGTCGTACTTCTCCAATTATTCACTTCATCCATTCCATATTCAATCTCCTCCTCTTCCTCCTCCTTCTTCTCCCTCTCCTTATTGTCTTTCTCCTTTCCACTTCTATTTCTTCTCCTCTTTATCCTTGTTCCTTCTCCTCCCTCTCTTATCTGTCCCTTTTTTCTCCTTTCTCCTACTTATCCTCCACTTCTTCTCTCCATCTATCTCCTACTCAATATCATCCTCCCCCTCCTCCTTTTCTTCCTCCTTCTACTCCTCATTTTTCTCCTTCTCTTTCTCCATCTCCTCCTCCTTTTCCTTCCAACAGTCAACTACAGCTGTTCTCGTTCAAGAACTGGCTTGGGCGTGATCGTTGCGCTCCCTGCCGGCCATAATCGTAACTATGCGGGTGTCGGACACTTTTTTATTACACTTTTAATAATAACGATAATAGCAGCAGCAGAAGCAGTCATCCAATCCTAACAGCAAGGGCAAAAGTACCGTTTCCCTCGCATTCATTGTGTGCTGGTGCTCTGCTCTTGAAACAAATTTTAAATGTTTCATCGTCCTATCTTACTTGTCTCTCTCTTCCTCATTCTCCTTCTTCTTCTTCTTCTTCTTCTTCTTCTTCTTCTTCTTCTTCTTCTTCTTCTTCTTCTTCTTCTTCTTCTTCTTCTTCTTCTTCTTCTTCTTTTTTAATTGATATTCGTCTTCTGCTTGACAACATTCCTTCAAATTTTTTCTGATGATGTCAAAAACGCAAAATAAAAATTCTAACAGGCTCATCCAAACCAAAGAGCACAGAATATTATTCTAATATTCCAAACACCTGGCATTAAAACTACTTTGTCCATCTACAGTTTACAGATCATAGGCCTTGTAATCTTATGTTGCTAATCTTATCTTGATAGGGCATACATAGTTGGATAACTGATAGAGTGATAGTATAAGACGAATGAAGTACTTGGTTGACAGATCGATATTGAAAATTCAACTGGAAAAACTTTACCATCATTTTGCACTAAACATTGTGATGGCAAAATATTGTTTGAAAATATTTAAAAACTTGACGAACTATATGATAGAGTGGTTGACAGTACAGTGACTATATAAGATCTTATACTGCATACAAGTTTGTTTGTTTATGAGGGTGAAGCCCACATGAGGTCATAGGCTAATAAAGTAAGTATATAAGTAAAGTATAAAGTAATAAGTAAAGTATATAAGTTTTAGATATTATAATATTTATTTATTCAGTGAGACATACATACAATCATAATTATTATAAGTTATGATAGGGAAAGAGAAAACAGGCACAGGCCCTTCACTATCTCGATCCCAATTTTGAAGAAAAATACAGTTCAGAAAAGGTTCATTGAAATCTTCGCACAGATTTATTTTTCGATGCCAAAATAACTTTTAGAGAATTTTGAATTGAGATGTTTGACACGAGCAATATATAAAGATAATCCACTCAAATAATTTATTGAAAATAATTACTTTAATAAAATAACCTTTAAACTATTATAAACTTTATTAAACTATTATAAGTAGTATAAGTATATATCATAGTCACTGTAGTTCACAGCGACTCGATTGGACTTTAACGGTGGGTTTGTTAGAAGACTTTTAACATTTAGGAATGTTTTATTTTTTTGTGAAGATGTAACTCCTAGTTCATAAGATGTGATGATTTTTAGGGTAATGGATGTTACTCCTTGTTCATATAATATAGGTTACTAACATTTCGGCTCCATTGAACCCCATCTTGAAAATCCAATGAACGTTAATTGTTTCAACATCTAAGCTTCTAGAGTCCATTAATTTGAATTATTGGGTAAAGGCATAGTGGCATTGAGTTACTAAATATCTAGTTATAAGATAACTAGATAACCAATATTTTAATCCTCTTTGGTTCAGGTGAGCAATTCGCAAAACAAGCAAACTAAAATTGAAATGAAAATAAAACCATAGCCTAGTTTGTATGGTACTCAATGAATATTTGTGATCAAGGATACGTTAAAGCGCAGATTAGTGACTAGTTGCAGAAACATCAATCAAAGTTTGATCGGAGATCAAAGTGGTCCCGATGTAGTTTGGATTATTGCCAGACGTGATCCCGTTGTGTTCCGGTTCCAGGTTACTCTATCGACAGACATAACCATCGATTAGATCGATCCGCGATTGTTTAGCCATTCGATTTTTTTTATTTTATTTTTCTCCTCTTTTTTCTCTTTTTATTTTTGCCTCTTCCTCTATTTCTTCTCTCCGTCTTCTACCTATTCTTAATCTTCTTCTCATTGTTATTTTCCTTTGTCTCTGAATATTTTTTTGTTATCAACCAGATCTCAATATTTTTACTTGGGTTTAAATCGTCTGTCCAAGCAAAGAAGAGCCTCTAGCAAGATGAGAAAATTACTCCAGCTCGGTCAATATTGGTTCAAAAATGATTGATTTGGTCTCAAATTGTAGATCAGAATCTTTTCTACAATTGAGATTAAACCAATAATTTTCGAACCAATATTGACCGTGCTGGAGTCATTTTCTCATCTTGCCAGAGGCTCTTCTTTGCTTGGACAGACTACACTTATTCTGACATTTCTGAAAGTACTTCTACTTTTGTAGAGTTTTTATCTTTTCCTCCAAATCGCTCTCGTGCTTTCACAAGTGATTTTTCATGCTTTTCTCAACGTTTTCCTCCCCCTTTCTTAATCTTCTTTCTGTTATACCGATTTGTTTCCTCTTCTCATTCTTGAGCTTCAACCTGTTCAATGTTTCTTCTTTAATACTCATTCTAGTTTCAGCTTTTCTCCTTCACATTTTTCCTCCTATTCCACTTTTTCTTTTCCATATCTTAAATCTTCTTTTTTCAGTCTTTTTGCCTATAATTCTCACTTCCTTAATTGGTTCTACCATGTAGATTTATATATATTTATATATAGTTTATATATTGTGTAATTATATATAAGATCTACTACAGTAATTTCTCTAATGGTTTTTCACATCAAATCAAAATCAAAATGTTTTAAGAATCTCTTATCCCTTATCATCATCTCTCACCTCCTCTTATCTGTTATGTTATTCCTTCTTCTGTATTCACTCTTCCTGTTATGTTATTCCTTCTTCTGTATTCACTCTTCCTGTTATGTTATTCCTTATTCTGTATTCACTCTTCCTGTTATGTTATTCCTTATTCTGTATTCACTCTTCCTGTTATGTTATTCCTTATTCTGTATTCACTCTTCCTGTTATGTTATTCCTTATTCTGTATTCACTCTTCCTGTTATGTTATTCCTTATTCTGTATTCACTCTTCCTGTTATGTTATTCCTCATTCTGTATTCACTCTTCCTGTTATGTTATTCCTTATTCTGTATTCACTCTTCCTGTTATATTATTCCTTATTCTGTATTCACTCTTCCTGCTCTTCCTTTATCAATTCTTGGTTTCTATTTTACATTTCTCTACCTTCATCTTCATCTCTTCCTTCATCTTCCATCACAATATCTATTAACTCTTCCTCTTTCATTACCAATCCACCTCATCCTCTATTCTTCAAAATCTTCTTATCTCCAATCTCTTATTTCCATGTCCGTTAAGCTCGCCTGACCCAATACTATAGTAGCATGGTACAACAGTACTTTATTACTATATAGTCTGCGAATTAACGAGACCGCCTGTGCATTGCGGGTGGATTATATGTTACATGGCCTCGTAAAAAGAAAAAAAAAACGAACAGAACCTACATAGCAGTCATGACACGCTATGCCAAATTCCTCGGTCGGTCGCATTCCTTTATAGACTTTGTATAGGTTTCAGTATAGAATGTTGCCAATTGTTGAGGTTACATTTGAAAGACCACAATATTTCTTGGTTTTCACAATTTATTTATTTCAAATAGTTTCTTTACTGGTTTATTCGGTATTAGAAAAATATAACCTAGTTTTGAACTTATTAATAAAAATTTGGTATAAAGACGTTTTGGACAATAGTCTGTGTTTTTAACCAATAAGTTTAATTGTTTCTGTAAAATGAATAAAATTACTTAGGTTAAGTGTAGGATTTTTCAGTCCCAACTTCGTCTTTATATTAAGTCAATTGATAATGATTAATAAATATAAACTTTTATTATAACGTAGTCTGTTCAAGCAAAGAAGGTATTCTTGCAAGATAGAATGATTCCAGCTCGGTCTATAATAGTTCAAAAATTATGAAACTTGTCTCAAATTTTAGGAATATTTACTACAATTTGAGACTAAATTTATCATTTTGAACCAATATTGACTGAGCTTGAGTCATTCTCCCATCTTTCCAGAATGTCTTCCAAGTTTGGATAGACTATGATGCATTCACGCTCCTAAAACTAATATAATATTCATATTGTTCTAGGAAACATGCCTTATAGATTTTAGAATAATAAAATGTAATACAGTAATTAAAAATATTGGATTATACCATGTAGAATGCACCAATATTAATATTTTATGCCTACTTACCATATCTGTTTAATTTGTATTCATATATTTCCTGAATTATTGCACAAACCAGACATTTCTAATCATTTCTACTCAATCCCATATTTGGAAAAAGCACGTTTTCAACTACATGACTCATGGTACACAAACATGGGAAAGTTATGATGAATAAAATTGTTGTAATTTGTTGCATTCAACTAATAAGCATCACTTTCACTGCTACTATGCCTAAAAGCAGTTTATTAAACATTTGGTTTACACATAACACTTCTATGAAAATGTAATAAACATTCATAACACTAATAAACAAACAATCATAACTCTTCTATGGCAATGACATAAAGGGATGGAATCGTGTAATGAATCTAGAATAATATTTTATTAACACACAGTAACATATCAAGCCATATATGAGATTAATGATAACACGAATACTACTTCATTAGAACAACAATACCGTATTATTAAGTTTGTACAAATCAGTCACTGTTATACCAAGACGCTTGGAAATATTTTATAGTGTTTTTTCCATGTAGGTACAAATACTCGCTAAGAGAAACATGTCATGTAATATAATGTTACCATATTTTAATCAATGATGTAAAACAAATATTTAAAGCTTATACTGCTCTTTAAGGTAGACCTTAATGTTCTTGTACAAATTTGTAGTTGGTTTGGAAACCATGACATGTAATATTCATATTAGAACAATCATTTATGCTGCATAAATACTACTAATATAGTAATGGAATAAAATTCTGTGCCTTCCTTTTAAAGCTCATTACATGTATAGTTGTGACAGTTTTTTTATGGTGTGTAATAGATCCAATAAAACTTGTGTAACACATGTTCAGTTTATCAGATTCTGTATCCTTTCTCATTAGTGGATAGTTGTTGTGTATTCAATTACACAACAATAATTGTGACTTTCAGTTGATAAATGAAGCCAGATGTCAACTTGGGCTAGTTTAGCATGCGTCTGTTCAGTGTGCAGATTTTATCTGCCGACAGTCGACAGACACCTCCTATTTAGTTCAGGTGAGGAAAAATAGAATGAGAATGTGGTCGGGGGCCAATTTGTTGTTGGTGTCGCCGACTTCAGTATAGTATGTCCAAACAAAGAAGACATTCTGGCAAGATGGGAAAATTACTTCAGCTCGGGCAATATTGGTTCAAAAATTATAAATTTGGTCTCAAATTGTAGAGCAGAATGTTTTCTACAATTTAAGACCGAGATTAATAATTTTTGAAACAATATTGACCGAGCTGGAGTCATTTTCCCATCTTGCCAAAAAGTATTTTTTGCTGGGACAAACTATACAAATGAACAGTTGTTGTTAACAAGAGTGTTGAAATGTGGATGGCCGCCGGTTTGTCTGCTATCTTGGGAGTTTTTTGTACTTTTTAGTGGTTTTGAAAATTGCGGCTTCTTCTTCTTTTTCTTCTTCCTCTTCTACTTCTTATTATTTTTTTTCCTAATTTTCTTCACCTTTTTCCAACTTCGTCTGGAATCTCTCTTTCTTCTACTGTTCTACATCTGTTGCTTCCTCTTTTCTAATTCTTATTTCCTATTTATTCCGTTCTTTTTGTTATTCTTCTCCTTCATTTTCTTTTTTCTCTCCCTAATTTTCTCCTCCATCTGCACTCTCTCTTTCTTCTACTGTTCTTCTCCCATGATTCTCCTTCTAGTGCTTTCGGTTTTTGTAGTTCTTGTTCTTCTATTTTATCTAAATTTTTTTCTTCTGCTATGAACAAGGACACGATACTCGTATATCCTCAACCTACTGCCCACTCTTGATGAACTCTCTTCTCATGTTTGTTTCTTTTCCTCTCTTCTGTATGGTTTCTTTTTTAATTTATCCCCCTTCATAGACGTTTTTATCAATCTCTTTCCAGTTTCTTCCTCTTCTATTCAATTCTCTACCACATTTCTATACAACATCCATATCTCCACAGCTCCACATCTTATCCTTTTTACTTGTATTATTCTTCTACTTTAGAACCCAATAGAATTTAAAGAAAGTGAATTTAAATTAGTATTAACATTCCTTGCACTAGTTAACGTTCAATTAAGTGATATTAACAGTTTTTAGTCTAATTTATATATATAATGTTTTTCTTTTCCTCCCCTGTTCACTCCCGTTCCCTCTTACACCTCTGATTGTTTCTATACTTCCTTTTCTCTCATAATCAACACTCATTTTCCTCTCACGTTTTCCTATTCATAATCTTTATCCCATTCTCCTAATTTCTCTCTCTCTTATCATATTTCTTCGTTTCCTAAATCATTCCTCTTAACTCTAAATCCTTTCTTTTATCCTTCAACTTCCTTTCGCCCATTCAAATTCATTTCAGGCCTATTGTTGCAACATTAACAGAATGCATAGAAAAATCCCTATGAAGAATGATGAATGACTTTATTTGAAAGGATATTGGTTATAGAAACAATGATTTTTATCATGTGCTATGTCACCTATATATCCCTGACGCTTTTTCTTTCTCTTTTATTTCCCTTTTTCTGACTTGTTGTCCCTGTTTTGTAAGTTGTGGCCGATTTTAATTCGTGTCACTCGTCCGGCTTCTGGAATGCAGCTTTTGCGTCGTTACAGGTGTGAACGTTGTACCTCCGCCTTCACGGTTTCAGGTTTTAGCGGCAAAAGGTTTTAGCCAATGACATACGGGTGTCAGCGCTCCGTTCAGGTTTTACATCCAGGAATGAAGAATGTGTGTTACTTGAAGAGGTTATAGATATTGGCAATATTATTATTCACGTTTACATTTGTATATTGTTTGTTATATTCTATCAGGAATAATAAAGTAGGAATAGTATTCCTAGTATTATAATATTCATAGTATTACATGAATATATTATATTATTAATAGTACTCCAGTACTAAACAATTCCCATTTTGTCTACTTCTTATTTTCGTTTAGGTTTCAAATCCAGGAAAAGAAATGAATGTAACTTGAAAAGGTTATTGATATTGGAATAGTAACGATGATTGTTCCCTATTTATCTCAACTCTCAACCTAATCTCTTATCCTTTAATCCCTTTCACCCATGTCTTAACCTTCCTTCCATGTCTAGGAATAATAGAGTAGGAATAGTATTCTATTCTATTTCATTCTAATAGAAGCTATGATTCTTCCCTTGTGCAATGTTTTGTCTATTTTGTCTCCTTTTGAGCGCGATTAAGGTAGGTTTCCATTCCTATATGTCGGGCACAATAGAAACACGTGGTTGTATGGAGCAACGCAAATCAAAAATCAGCTGACCAGTGTGCGTTGCTCTATAAAACTCCATGTTTCTATTGCATCTCGAGCACATGTGCCTGTACGATTTTGTAGTCATGGAAACCTTCCTTTACTTCAATGGTAACTTCTTTGATAAGTGGAGTAAAAATTAGCCTGAAAAGTTTGACACCTTCCTCTTGGAACACTCTGTATAGGGCTAACAATGATAAAGTGATAGAGCTAGATAAAGATAAAGCTAAAACGACCAATGAGTCAACCAGAATGCTATGTTAAGCAACAAAAAATAGTATATTAAGAAATATTGAATAACTAATATTCAATCTGTAACCGAACTAGTTGAATCCTTCCTTGATGGCTATTAGAATCTCCAACATGAAGTCGTTACTGCAGTTTCTTCGAATTGAATTCAATTTTTTTTAAGGCTGAGGGGCAACCCTCAATAGAGTCTGCGTTTTTTTTCCGAAGTGCAACTTGAATTCAATACCTTTTTCACGTTTAGGTACAACTGTGGATAGAGTTTTTTAAGACTTTTGCAACATACAATGGTCTGTGTTCATTCTCTGGGTTGTCTGGTCTAGACAATATTTTTGTATTTTTTTCGCTAGCTTTTGCGTCTGCACGCCACACAGAGCAATGGAAAGAGCGTGCACTGTGGGATAAGTATAGTCTGTTCAAGCAAAGTAGACATTCTGGCAAGATGAGAAGATGACTCCAGCTCGGTCAATATTGGTTCAAAAATCATAAATTTGGTCGAAATTTGTAGGAAATTTTCTGATCTACAATTTGAAACCAAATTTATAATTTTTCAACCAATATTGACCGAGCTGGAGTCATTTTCCCACCTTGCCAGAATGTCTTCTTTGTTTGGACAGACTATAACAGTTCGACACACGACATTATGTTTTATTTCTTTCATTTTTGCTTTGTTTTTCAATTATTCTGCTTGCATTACCGAGAAGACAGCAGCAAGGGTGTCACGCTCATTAGCATGCCAAGACCAGGTTGACACCACAGTTCAGCATTTCTGTGAATTCGAAGAGGAAAATGAAGTAGAAGAAAAACGTGAAGTAAGAAGGAGCAATATGAGAAGACTGAAAAGTGGAATGAAGCTGGTTTCAAGGGTTTTATGTGTATGCATAATGCATAGATGCTTATTGCTTACCCTTGATAATATGCTTTTCAAACAGAATTCACTACTTATGAGCAATGTTGACTCACTTATTAATAGTACTACTTATTCTAGTACTCACTTATACTATTACTCTCTAGTACTATATACTATTAGTACTAATACTATACTAGTACTTATACTATTACTCTCTTTATACTGTTACTTATACTAGTACTCTCTTATACTATTAATAGTACTCACTTATTAATAGTACTTATTGACACTACTTATCGATGCAATATTGCAGACTCTGGAAAAGTTGATACAGAGCCAGAGTAGAAAACAATTTTTCTTAGAATTTATTCATTATAAAAAACCAATAACAGCATATAGAATCATACGTTGAAATGACTAATTATTATTTGGAGCTTCTACTACATATATCTTAGAGAAAAATACCATGAACAAATATGATTGCAGGAATAATTCACTAGTCAATGAGTCTCTGGATTTTTATAAAAAGACAAGATAAACGGGAGATTAAATTTATTGAAAATCGGTATACCGGTTTCGGTTGCTGTGTTATTATGAATGTGGTTTATGAATTTATTATTATGAATCAATCTCAAAACTGCAATGGCGGCTCGTGCTTATGAAAATGGTGAAGTGCAGTAAAAGATACGGGCACTTCACCTGTTTCGTGAGCACAAGCGAAAACTGGTTACCTGGAATTTATCTCTTTTTATACGTACTTGTTCAATATGGAAGGTTAATTTGATGCTTGAAAATCTATTATTCGAAAAAGATTTGAAACTAAGAAGAGATTCAAACTTAAAAAAAAGATTTGATAACCTAAGAGAATCTAGAAACATAAACGAAATTTAGTCCTTTAGTGGTTGATTAAGTCTTCAGTAGTTTTCTTGTCACCCTGTATTATCTACCTCGAAATCCGTCGTAAGCACATATTAGACTTATTTGGGATGCTTAAAATGTATGACGATTTCTAGCCTTACCCTATGTTTTGGAGGCACATCCTTTTTTCGGTCTAATTTACCTGGGCTAGTATTTGAATTCGGATGAATAATCTGTATCTGTGCCCACGCACATGCCTAGTAGTCCATGTGGACATCATCCTCAGAAAAAATCAACCATTGTGAAACCCCTAACACTCAACCATTGAACAAGGAAGGTATTCTACTATCAAAATCAAAACTTAAACAACATTCCCCCAGTTATAAGATCGGTTACGTAAAGATTGACATTCTTGATAATATTGTAGTTGAATTCCTGTCAAAATGAACATTTTGAATAAATACATCCCCAACATCGTGTGTCGGTTTCCTGGAAAAATTTGAAAGCATTTTATTCAAATGTGGGAGTAGCCGTGCTCATAAAAAATGTCTAAAGCATAATATTCTGTGTGGTTGTATCTCAGGCGAATTATTATGACCGAAAAAAGTATGTAACGTTTGCGGCTGATATTTTGTATGCAAATTCGTGGGTCATGTTGCTGTGTCTTATATGACTTCTGTTTCTTGGTGAAGATCGTATCTCTTTCAAAGCGTTTCTATTGCTAAAGACTTGACTTATATGTTAGCTCAGTTTCAAAAGACTCGAAAATATGAATATACCGTACTGGGTGTATTGTTTTGCAGTAACCTAAACAGAAGATTTATTCTGTTGGATGAAAAGTGATTGTTGGTTCGAACGGAGGATACTTCTGTATTTTTAGTACTCAGAAATACCTAAATATTTTTCAAAATCAGGTATCCTTAAGTCAGATATTTCTGACTTAATTTGTATATTTTTCATAATTGGGCTGAAATTAATTCACTATTAATTTATTGTCACTACTTAATTGGTTGTCACTAATTAATTGAAAAATAATCACTACTAGGATTGATCACCGATATGCAATCCAACGTTTTTACAGTAAGATAGCTGTTTAAATTAACTTAAAGGAGTCAAATTTATTTCTTCTTGTTATTTATTTATTTATTCGAGAAATTATGCAATAAAGGGTAAAAACACAGACATCAAAGTCCAAAACGTATTTTCCCCAAATTTTGATAGAAATATTTAAATAATTAATATTAGATAATTTAGCAATATAAAGAGATAGTGTTATCAAACTTCCTGTTCTAAGACTAATCAATTATTATAATTATTCTATTTTAGATCATGTGTGAAAGAAGACAATAATTTAATTTTATTATATCATAATTAATAATAATTGTCATACTTGTTTTATTTGTTTTGAGTATTCTCTCAGTTTTTTAGTAATATAACGCAAGCATAATGGTGTTTAATATACCACATGAAAATCACCATTGAAAAAGTTGTAAAAATATTTTTAAAAAGGGTACTTTGATTTGAATTATTTTAAAGTTTTAAGTTGTTAAATTATTTAAGTAGTTTTGAAGGTGATATTGTGGTATTTATCCATATTTAATGAAAATACAAGATATTGTGAAACCAATGATTTATTTTAAGAAAGTGGTAGAAGTTTCATGGAAGATGAATTGATAAAACAACTGACAAATTAAAAGATATAGGACAGCTTAGATCAGTACAGATTATAGGTGAATATTTTTTTCAAACCAACTTATTTGGCCTGGTGAAGAGAAATGTTGCTGCTAAGTTACAAGTCATTACGCAACAAAAGAATGCAGATAGAAGTTATTTATCAAATAAAATAGAATCGTCAAAGGATGCTACGAAATTGGCAGACAACAAGACATAGCGCACCAGATGTATAGTGGCAGATAAGAAGTATCTCACATTAGGTAGGACGTAGGATTTTGAACTTTGCATCCGAAATAATAAGTCGTTTGTCAGTTGTGTTGATTTATCTTATCCGATAATCTATCCAGCTTAGTGAGGCGGTGATAAAATGTTAATTTTCCAATTTTACTTGATTGAAACGAACACGAATCAGCCGATCGTCGAAGACGGAAAATTATTTGAAACCAGTTCTGTTTCAGCTAAAAAGATTAGCAACATTCATCCTCTTTAGTTTTAGCAGACCAATAACGGACGGATTGCAGGTGTTGAGTTGGGTTTATGACGTCATTGTATAGCCTGGTCGAGCAAAGAAGACATTCTGACAAGATCGGAAAATGACTCCAGTTCGGTCGATATTGGTTTGAAAATTATAAATTTGGTCTCAAATTTTAGATTAGAATATTCCCAACAATTTGAGACAAAATTTATAATTTTTGAACCAATATTGACCAAGCTGGAGACATTTTTCAATCTTGCCAGAATATCTTCTTTGCTCGACTAGACTATTCATTCAAGCAGGTTTGGGCATAATTTTCCACTTGAAGAATAATTAATTTATCTCTATATTACCGTATTAAATTTATATTTTCTTGTGAGACAGAATCCGAGTTTCCAATAGAAGTGATAAACTGATGAAGAAATTCATCATGTATGATGTGGGTTTGTAGTTATCTGTATAGCTTGTCCAAGCAAAGAAGACCCTCTGGCAAGATGGGAAAATGACTACAGCTTGGTCAATATCAATTGTTCAAGAATTATAAATATGATCTTAATAGTAGATCAAATTGTTTCCTACAATTTGAGATCAAATTGATAATTTTTGAACCAAAATTGACTGAGCTGCAATCATTTTCCCATCTTGCCAGAGGGTCTTCTTTGCTTGGACAGACTATTCAAATACATGCGATTGCACTGAGTTGGATGAATCAATGCAAATCAATAGTATTCATTTATTCATTAGAGAATTTACAATGACACTTTTAGGGGAGAACACAAAAACATGTCCAAATCGTCTTCTTTCTTAATTTTGATAGGAATAATTTCCGATAAAGAACAAGTAAGAGAAAAATTGAAGCGGAAACAGAGAAAGAATAAGAAAAGATTACCACATAATATAAATATGTATTACTATTTATAGAATTGTTATGAAGGCAGACTTGTTATAAAGGCGAAGTTAGGACATGGATACGTTAATGAATGTATCGACAATATTATGGATAAATGGATGAATAATATCGATGGACTTGTCATGAGGCATATTATTATTGAACTTCAAAGTTAAGAACAGAAGTCAGAAGTGTAGACGTGAGTAAGGAATAGAAATAGTTAGAAACAAAAGGGAACAACGCCACGCTTTGCGTAACCTTGGCCGTGATATTGACCTAGAGGCAGACTTATTTCTCAGGGGCGGTGCTTGGTGGAGCGGGGTGGCTTGTAGATAGTCTCGACCAAATTGCCCATTGACCTGACCTAACCTTTTCACCGTTAGTTTACAATTCAAATTGGAAAGTCTATTGCCGTCACCAAGCTTCCACCCTAAACGATTAGATTAGTAAATTATTTAGCTGTTTATCGATTAGCCTTTTAATTGTTTATTGTAATTGAGTATTCTGGGTAGTGTGTAATGGAAATCTAATCTCAAGTTTTTTGTCATTCTTTATAATAAATAATCTTTGTCATCAATTTGTGATTATTCATTTGATGTGTGACTCTATTGAGCAGATCATGATAGAATAATGGCGTTGTTATCATCTACACATTTTAGAACACTTCAAACATACTCTTCATTGCTGTCTTGAATATTAATGTTGACTAATGTGATGTTTTCTATTATTTTCAGGTATGTGAGAACTTCCATCAATGTAACTGTAAGTAGTTTTTCACCTGTTCTGGAAATACTTTTGAGTCCAAATTATTCTTGTGAAGAATTTTATTTGAATTTCAATCATGATTTGATTCCAACTCTCGAATGGTAATAAAGAAACAAATTTTAATATATTTTTTCATTAATGATACTTTTTTAATAGTTATTTGTGCATCTAGGGACTAAAGGGCAACTTTTTCTCCCTGAAGGAAAACTGTTGTTGCAACAATTTCCCTGAGGGAGAAAAAGTACTTTAGGCCCGTGATGCACACAACATTTTTCCTCCACCTACACCAATTAATACTATAAGAATGTAATTAATAAGTGTAATCCACCATACTGTCGCAGAGATGACATAACATCACAATCGAAAAGCTGCAGCTATTTTCTGTTTCTGGTCCTGAAAATATAGTTTAGTTTAAAGAAGAAGAAGAAAAAATAAGAAGAAAAAGAAATATGAAAATAGAAAAAGAAGAAGTAGAAGAAGGAAGAAGAAGAAGAAAAGTGGAAAGAAGAAGAAAAAAAGAAGAAGGAGAAGAAAAAGGATACAAAACACAAGAAAAAGAGAAAGAGAAAAAGAAGAAGAAGAAGAAGAAGAAAAGGAAAAGAAAAAGGGAGAAAAATAAAAAGAAGAAGAAAAAAAAGAATAAGAATGAGAGGGAGAAAAGAGAGAAAAAGAAGAAGAAACAGTGGAAGATGAGAAAGAAGAGGAGAAAGAGGGAGAAGAAGGAGAAAAAGAACAAGAAAAAATAAGAAGAAGGAAAAGGAAAATAAAAATAAAAAAAGAACAAGAAGAATAAGAAGAAGGAAAAAAAGGGAGAAATAGAAAAAGAAAAGAAGAAGAAGAAGGAAAAGGAGAGGGAGGAAAAGTAAAAGAAATCTGAAGAAGAAGAAGAAGAAGAAGAAGAAGAAAAATAAGAAGGAAGAAAAATAAGGAGAAATATAAGAAGGAAAATAAGAAGAAAAGAAGAAGAAGAAGAAAAAGAAGAAGAAGAAAAAAGGAAAAGGAAGAAGAAGAAAGGGGAAGAAAAAGAAGAAGAAGAGAAAGAAATATAAAAAGAAAAAGAAGAAGGAAAAAAAGAAGAAGAACAGCAAGAACATGAGGAAGAAGAAATGATCAGATAAAAATGCACATTTTCATATGCTGTATTGATGGATGACGGTCACCCATGTTATTCTTATAGGTTTACTTTACTCCCTAGGGAATTTTCATTTACTTTTTCTCCCTAGGGAGAGAATCTGAAGCTTTATCATTCGATTCCGGGGAGTAAAATACGACTTTATATAGTAGGTGGAGGAAAATTATATTTTTAAATGGTAGTTTTTGTTCTATGAATACAAAGAACCTTGTTCTTGAAAAGTAGAAAAATTAGAATAAGTTTGCTTGAACCTTATATTTACTAACCTTGATAAAATAAACTTATTCTTAAATCTGTAAAAGTGTAAAAGTATTGATGTTAAGATATGATATTCAAATTCGAAATATTTTCAAATTAATGTACAATGATCGTCAAATTAATTCAATTCAATTTAAGCTCAACAATGATACTTAAAGAATCTAAAAATTAATATTGGAACAGTGAATCTCAAAGAATCTAACAATTATTAAGGAAACAATGAAACTCAAAAAATCTAACAATTAATTGGGAAAAAATGAAACTCTAAGAATCTAACAATTATTAAGGAAACAATGAAACTCAAAGAATCTAACAATTAATTGGGAAAAAATGAAACTCTAAGAATCTAACAATTAATAAGGAAACAATGAAACTCTACTAAGCTACCAATCAATAAGGTTCAATTTTCTCAACACTTGTTCCTAACTAATTGCATAAATTCTCCGTTATCCTGCAACATCTATTAGACCTTCTCATTATTCAACATCTATTATTTATGAATCAAGCGGTGAAAAACTGAATTGATGACGTTCTAATTGATGAATGAGAAACATACTATGATTAAATCCTCCCTCTCAGCTACCATTATTATTCACACAGTACAGTAGCAATTATTCGTTTATTGTTTCCATGGTGGAAAAATTGTTGGAGCTTACCGTGTGAATTGCACGCTTGCATACTGTACATTTATTAAAAACTAGCCGGCAGGCTCGCTTCGCTCGCCTTCTCTGCCTAGCCAGGGGGCTCCGCCCCCTGGACCGCCGACAGTATCGGCAGTGTGAGTCAAAAAGGCTCGCTTCGCTCGCCTGCAAAACCTCTGTCAGTGTAAGTTGAGCAAATTCCGTTCATAAGGGATTCGAAATTCATTGAACACAGCATTTCTAGACCTAATCTGAACCTGTTTATCAAATTTCAACATTTTCTGCCAATTTGTTCTCGAATAATCTAAGAAAAACGCTAATATCGAGCGTAAACTTGTGAAGTATATCGTACATAGTTTGAAACTTGATTCAATATTTTCTAAATTAGTTCCTCTATAATCTCGCTGAACCATTCAATTTACAGTAAGGATTGGTCGTATCAAGGCGGAAGATATGCAACCCGCAATACATTTACAATTTTGAAAAAGTGATTACTGGCCTACTCTTGAACGGATTTCAAAAATATTTCAACACAACATTTCTAGACCTTATCTGAACCTGCCCACCAAATATCAACATTTTCTATCGATTGGTTCTCGAAAAAAGTGAGAAAACGCTGAAAAACTATAGAAAAACTCAAATATTTGGCGTATCCTTATAAAGTTACAAATATCCTTCCTTAGCGCGCGTCTAAACATCCCACTAAACATGCCTGCCAAATTTGAACGCATTCGGTTCAGTGGATTTTTAGTTCTGGTGATGAATGAATCAGTGCCATTTCGCTTTTATTATAGAGAAGATGAAGCTTCATATATCTAGAATTTCACCCTTATTTAAACTGCTTGAAATTGAGTTCTTCTTTGACCGCCTTGGGCTGTTCATAAACAGTTTAAATCAGAGTGGGTTATAGATCCCAACCTGTGCTTCGCTACAGAAATCCTGTTAATCTTTATTCTGCAGTTTATTTCATTGGTAAGCTACTTATAATTTCATTCTATTCTACCTGCTCATTTTGAACGAAACAAATTAATTTAGCAGCACTCAGACCAATCTTATAGTCTGGTCGAGCAAAGAAGACATTCTGGCAAGATGAGGAAAAGACTTCAGATCGGTCAATATAAGTTCAAAAATCATACGTTTGATCTCAAATTGTAGAGCAGAATGTTTTCTACAATTTGAGACAACATTTATAATGTTTGAACCAATATTGACCGATCTGCAGTCATTTTCAAATCTTGCCAAAATGTCTTCTCTGCTCGACCAGACAATAGTTGACCATGCACTTCATTGATCAAGTTTAAATATTTTGACAGTGACTTTGACCTTTATCTGATCACTACTCGAGAAAAATAATTATAAAACGTGTTGGCGCATGCACACGCATGCGCATGTGTGTGTTGGAGATGTTTGTGATTAGTCCAGGTGAGGAGGCTAAAGGCAGGACAGAAGAGTGGTTATAGACAGGCACAGGACAGTAGTGGATGGGATGGGGATCTGTTGAGTAATGTTGTCCCGGCCTTGGAGTTCGTTAACGGCAGATTACAGCTGGATTACAGATGAATGCCTCTCTAGTCTGCACAAGCGTAGAAGACATTCTGGCTAGATGGAAAAATGACTCCAGCTCGGTCAATATCGATTTAATCTTGATAAATTGGTCTCAAATTGAAGATCAGAATGTTTCCTACAATTTAACATCAAATTATCAATTTTTTATTCAATATTGACCGAGCTGATGTCATTTTCCCATCTTCCCGGAATGTCTTCTTTGCTTGGACAGACTATTGTCTACGTGCAACAATTTCAATGGCCAATCTTATCAGCTTCTTCTTTTCCTGCTTCAGCTATTTTCATTCCCTCTACCAACGCGTCTATGTGTATCTTATTGCTTATATCTCTTCACTCCTTCTCTATAGGTACATCTGATTCCTTTTACATTTTTACTATGTGCATTTTATTCTTCGCTTTTATTTTTCGCTGCTCCTGTGTGCATTTTATTCTCTTTTATTTCTCATTGCTCCTGTGTGCACTTTTTTATTTCTTTTATCATTCTACTTCTACAGTGTAAATCTTATTATTATTATTATTATTATTCCCACCTGTCTCCGTTTCGTTGGTGTGTAAGTTACCTTCTCATCTTATTTTTTTACTGCTACTGTGTTTCTTTTCACTCTACATCTACAATCCTATTGATTCTTTACTGTTTTATTTCTTCTCTTTTTCTACGGTTTATTCTCATTGCATTCTTCTTCTAACACAAATTCTTTCCTTCGGTTGCAAAGAATTGAGAACTTCCTCTTTCTTCTTCATCTTCCTCTTCTTCTTCATCTTCCTCTTCTTCTTCATCTTCTTCTACATCTTATCCTCAATGTTCCATTTTGCCTTTCTAGTTCTTCCCGATTTTTTGTATTTTTCATTTTTCCCAATGTGTTTGAATCCTTCTCCTCCTCCTCCACCTCCTCCTCCTGCTCCTCTTCTTCTTTTAATTTTTCTTCTTCTTCTTCTTATTTTTCTTCTTCTTTTTCTCCTTCTTCATCACTTATTCTTCCTCTTCCACTAACCACTGAATTGTCTTTCCTTTTTCGTATTTGAACGCATAAAATAGATAAAAAAATAGAGCAATAATAAAGGATGAAAGAGAACCTCTCTACTGGAATTACGCGCTATCGTAGTTGGTCTTCTTTTTTCAGTTACGGCGCCGTGTTTTTACACTTAATTACTTAACTATTTCTCCTCTTTTGCTCTTATTCTGTGGTCTTCTACTTGTTTTCCTTATCTGCCCACTTGTTCTAGCTAGTTCTTCTCTTGTTCACCTGCTCTTGAACCGACAATCGCTCTAGGAATTTTGTAAATTTGCAGTTTCTATTATGAACCTTTCATGGTTCAATCTATTCATTTTTATCACCTATTCAATTATTTTTTGCTAAGGATGCTAGGTTTGTTTGTGCGTGTAGTTCACCAGAGATTGATAATGGTGTAACAACCGAAACCGGTATCTCTAATTTTTTAATAAATCAGTGGTTTGACAACATCTTGTCTTGTCATTTTATGTTGAGAGTAGATGAGGCATTTTAACGAATTCTATTGCTAGTATTTATTTAATGACTGTGTCTCTGGAACTCTCCAATCGCTGTATCATTATAGTAAAAGTACAATGTGAAAAGTACAATTTGAAAGGTTCAATGTAGAAGGTACAATAATTGTTGCGCTTTAATTTTTGATTAACACTCAAATAAACGCTTACAACTCTGCTTAATGATCTTCTTTACTATTTTTAATTTATTTTTTATATTTTAACAATCATCGTATAATTTATTAACAATAAAAGTATTGAACTCTAATTATTGAAATAAACTAAAAATCGAAAAAGTAAAACGTCTCGCCCCTGGAGAATTCAATTCTTTTTTCTAATGACATAAAGAACGTGGAATTCTGTTCACAAATAACGGCGCTATCTGCTCCAAGAGATTGATGAAAAGTACATTGTTCTTATGGGGCTTGATTTTGCCGTTCGGCTAAGTTTCTATTTTATTTTTCGACCCAGTTTCTATTTTATTTACTTATGATCCTATTTATTCTACTATCTATTTATCGTATTAAGCATGATACTAGTAGACTATATTTAGTTTACTTAACCAGTATATATACTTTCATCTTTCACTTACTAAATTGAGATGGAACGTTTGGTAGCTGTTTGTTATAGTGCAGTCCCCATTCTACGAAATATTTTAGGAATAGAATTCATCTTCAGGTCCCTTAAAAGGCTAATCCGTAGTAATTGAGCTCTTTAGAATCTTCACGTGTGCATACAACTTTCCAAGGTTTTTTATTAATTCAGTCTTCATTCTGACCTGATATCGATTTCCCTGGATGAAATTGATTTGAAAGTAACTGTAACCAATTCCATATTAGTCAATATTGGCTCCACGTGTGACGTCAAACCAGGTTTTTCGCCAGTCAAGTTGAAGAAATTTGAAATATTGTCATCAGAAACTACAAACCAAATGGACATCATTTAGTCCCAGGTTCCCACACTAATTTCTACAGCAGGGTGTTTGATAAGAATTCCAACATACAGTGGGAAAGTCGACGCATGAAAAAATGCAACATTTTTTGATCGAGCTTCAAATTCCTGTCGTAATAATAAAAAATTATCGCTACGGCTTTGCGTGTATAGGAAAGAAGACATTCTAGCGGATGGGAAAACGACTCCAGCTCGGTCAATATTGGTTCAAAAATTATAAATTTGTTCTTAAATTTTAAATCGGAATGATTCCTAAAACTTGAGACCAAATTAATAATTTTTTGAACCAATATTGACAGAGCTGGAGTCATTTTTTCATCTTGCCAGAATGTCTTCTTTGCTTGACAGTCTGTTGTGTGGTCTCGGAATAGTTTAATCGGCCGGCTCTTCCAGATTACGCTTTAATATTTGGCGAGGCGTTGATGATAATGGTTGTAATGCAATTAATTTCGAATCATGGGCAGGACACTCAACAGTGTCAGCTGATGAGAAACGTTTTTTGGGCTGAAAAAATGTCGCTCCCAACTAATTAGCATTGCTGTTGAATTGAAAAGTAGCGGGCCAGGATATGTTGATGAGTTTTCACTTCAGTATTTTAGTATAATTTTTCTTTCCCTCTATATTTGTATTTCTTTTTCTTCTTCCTTAGTAGTCATCACAATTAGTAAAGAGAGGAATTTGATTTGAATCTAAAACTGTATGATGTAATAAATTAGTATTGTATTGTTTGAATGAGGCAGAATTTGTTTATCTGTTGCTTTGATTGATAAAATTATTCATTTGTTTGTAACTAGCCATCAGGCTCGCTATTCGTCTAGCCAGGAGGCTCTGCCCCTGGACCCCCAGCAGTATCAACAGTGTCTATATAAGACAAATAGGCTCGCTCCGCTCGCCTGGAAATTCCTCGGCAGTTCCAGCATTATCAAAGGAACAGACAGACTTGCTTCGCTCGCCTGTAAATTCCATTTTTACGGATTCACTTTGTTCATCATATCACTCAACAGATTATTTTGGGAGATTAGAGAATCTCTCACCTCAGCTCAACCTGGGTTTATGATTTAAACGTATTTAGCTCAGAACGTATATTATAGCAAATATTACCCTGTAATACCGACCTTACACATACACACACCTCAATCTGTTATACTGACCTTACTTTACTATACCTTACTTTTACTATACTGACCTTACTAATCTGTTATTACTACTATCTGTAATACCGACCTTACACATACACACACCTCAATCTGTTGTAATATTTCTTCTATAACTGTACCATCTCCAGTTTCTTCCTTCAATTTATGAAAATTTGGAGTTTTTTTGTTGGAATTCTGTAGAAAATTTTATTGTGTAATGTAGGGCTTCTAGCTTTACTACAGTCATCAAGGGAGGAGGTCCATCGTAAGAGTATAGAACAAGATCAGGAATAATGTATTGTTTAACTTCTATTTATTCTTACTGGGTCCATCCGCTAACTATGGTATGCGCCAATGTATGCTTTGGCGACACCGTCTAACCTCTCACTTATATAGTTGGCATTGATTGTCGTGCGAAAGTCCGCGTTGACTGTTTACCAAGACATTGCTCAGGAATGTCTGCCTGCCTGTCTGTCTTACAATAAACAAACTGGGTCCTTGTTCTCTGTGCTAGTTGACGGTTCAACGGGAAAACGGTTCAACTGTTTTCTAGTTTCCTGTTACTAGTTATTGTAGAAGAGTTGAGAGATTAACAAATACATAGAAATAGATCATTGTTCAACATAGGAGTCCCACAAAAGTTTCATCAGAACGTTTTCAGTTGAACTTTCAAGGCGTTAGTTCGTTGATCGTTGATAAAGATCCGTTAATTCAGGTAAAGTTGAATAAACTAGTTGATTCAACTTGAGTTGAATAAAGTAGTTGATTCAAATTAAGTTGAATAAACTAGTTAGTTCATCTCTGGAGTTTGTGTGACTTGTCCCAGAGTAGAGAAAGGATAGAGGAAAGAATGTGGAGCCAGAGGGTATAGTCTGTCCAAGCAAAGAAGACATTCTGGCAAGATGGCAAAATGACTCCAGCTCGTCAATATTGTTTCAAAAATTATAAATTCTGTCTCAAATTGTAGGAAACATTCTGATCTACAATATGAAATTAAATTTATAATTTTTGATCCAATATTGACCGAACTGGAGTTATTTTATCATCTTGCCAGAGTGTCTTCTTCGCTTGGACAACGTCTTCGGCTGATAAAGTCGCTGATGAGAGAGCTCAAAGTTGAGAGCACTTAGAAGAGCTTTTAGCACGCGAATCTTGTTTGAAATTCCCCAGACTGAATTATGGGTTCTGCATAGTATGGGAAGGATACTCAGATGCTTTCCATAGTGTTCTTGGCACAGTTTTGATCGCATCCATTGTTCAAAATTTTCACCAAAAGTTAAAGTTGATTTTTTACTAGTTGATAACTAGTTCATTATTTTTGTTCTATTTGTGGTTATTATTTGATTAGTTTATAGTTTTACGATTGTTTTCCTCTATTCAATATCCATTGCGATTATCTCAATCAATTCTGCAAGAAATTAATAACTGTTAGGCTGAGGCCGCACTGCCGGTGGGTAGAGCCTGGAGGGTGGAGGGTAGTTGGTAAATCTATAGAACATACACCCCATCCACAGAAATACATCGTATAAATAGTATGACGTTTTTTGAGGTTATGTTGTCCATATTTAAGAATTTCAAGATGGCGGCTGAACACATACCATACATACGATGTATTACTGTGGATGGTGTGTATGTTCTATAGATTTACCAACTACCCTCCACCCTCCAGGTCTCAATCATTTCTGCAAGAAATTAATAACTGTAATGGCCAACTAATATATAAAAAATTGTACGTTATTCTTTCAGTAATGTATTAGTCAAGTCTAACAAAGCAGACATTCTGGCAAAATAAAAAAATGACTCCAACTCAATATTGATTAAAAAATTATAAATTTGGTTTCATGCTAATCACTGATGGTTGGCGTTTACAAGTCTTAGGCCTAATTCAGTACCACATCAATAATCATGAGATATCAACAATCATAGTTCATAAAATACGATTTCACAGTAATGAGATCAACGAAAATTTAACGTGATAACTGATAATACTTGAAAATGAAGTTCAGAGTAGAAATAATTCCTCAAATATAATGATAATATAGGTTACTCTTATCAAAAACACAAACATAACACAATAACAATGAAATTGAAACGTGATAAATGGATTAATCATGTTAATATCATAGTTCATATTACAGATCAAACAATAAATAATGGAAAGACTTCTTTCTTCTATAACTCAAAACCAATATACAGTTAACACCGAACATCAAGTACTATAATACTGATTGAATAATTACTTTTTTAAATTTCGTCAAAATCATAATCATTCTCATCATTGAACAAACATTATTATTTGGGGTGAGTGGATACAGATGTTGTCAGATTCATAAAGTTTATCTAAAAAAACATGCTTAAGTTTCATTGCTCAGGGCATCGTATCTTCCAACTTTGTCGATCTGACAACCTTCAATTTCACTTACCTAAATTATGGATAAGTTCCACAACATCTCAATGATAGAAGTGTGAACATTATTTTGTAAAAAAATTCCACTAACCTATTCTTCTCTACCAAACCTTATGTAGCCTAACTGTAAAATAAAATGGACGGTAATATTACCGTGTAATACCGGCCTGAGTAAGATAATACTGATCCATGATTCTGCTTTTCCATGGAGTTGAGAACTTTGAATTGTATTGTAACCCAATCACCCACACACAAGCCTGAGGTTCATGTTAAAATCGCCGGTAATAAAGATAACCTATAACTGAAAAAGACGTCACCTCGCTCAAATTGAATACATTTATGATTATAGCATATACGTATTTTATATGTAATATGTAGAATCCATAAATATTTCGAGCCCAAAGAACATCCGAATAATAATGTCCAGACTGGCAATCTTGGGTTTCCGAAGTGTTTGTTGGTTAGAGGCAGTGACCACAGAATAAAAATACAAAATAGGTATTTTGTGGTCGGTATTTGTTGGCAGGACCACAGAATGAAGGTGGAAAATGTGTGTTTTGTGGTCGCTGGTTGGAGGACATCGTAATTTTTACCAGTTGTAAATTATCTTGTCTCTTCGTTTCGCGTTCGTAATAATGAAATTGTTTCGGAAGATGATTTGTACTTTTGGGAGTTGGAGGGTAAGGTGATGTTTTGGGAGTTGAAGAGATGGGAGGAGGAGGAGGGAGGAGGAGGAGGAGGAGGAGGAGGAGGAGGAGGGTGATATTTGGTTGCCTCAGCTCAGACAAGACGCAAAACGAGACTGAGTTATTGCTGGAACGTCTTTCGGTTACGGGTCTTCCTATCTCTCTGTAGGGCATGTTTATCCCTAACACTGTAATGAGAAGTGCAGATTTGGGGAAGAACTGTTGAAAAATGAGAATGTTTGAAAATTGTGTAATTTCAGAAAATAGGTTGATGTAGAATATATTTATAGGAGGAAAGAGTGAGAGAAAGGCTTCTCCTGGGAATCAGAAATAGAAATAAAATAGTTATATAAAAGTGAGGAAATTACAATCATGATAAGGTAGGGATTATGTTGGATTAACAACTTTTATAACTTACTTCCCTCTAATCTTCATTTTGTTTAGGGCTACTACCAATGTATGTTAACAAATCAAAATCACTGTACCCTTTTATAAGTATTTCTTATTTGAACACAACATGTTTCGATCTCCTAATAAGAGAATGCAAAAAAGCAAAATATGTTCTTATAAAAGCAAAAAATGTTTTGTTTAAATGTAAGATGCTACAAGGGTACTTTGATTTTGATTTTCCTCTTACTATCTCTATGAAATTAGATCCGATTTTGGGACAATAAATTCTCAATTCTCATATAAATTTCATGGAGCCGTGATCTCCAAAGAACCAATAGCTTAAAAATACCTCCTACCTCCTTTTAACTACCCTCAAAATTTCTTCTATTCTACCTCTGCTGAAGAAAAATAACCAGATGAAGAAGAAGGGGAGAAGAAGAAAAAGAAGAAGAAAGGAGGAAGAAAAAGAGGATAAATCAAGGAGACTCTTCTGTTACACCTGGCCGAAACAATCATAAATCTGCCGCAAAAACACTGACTGCTGTATATGTAGTCCATAATATGCAAATCGATTCTGGTTCTCGTTTTCAAAGTAACGAAACTGAGAGATGATGTAGATGGAGAACGAAGAAGAATGAGAAGGAGAAGAAGAAGAAGAAAAAAGATGAAGAAGAGAATGGAGAAAAGAGAGAAAATGGATAAGAGAAAGGAAAAGGAAAAGAGCAATTAGAAAGAAAAGAAGGAGAAGAAGAAAAGAAGGGAAAAGGGAAGAAGAAGGAAGAAAAGGAAGAAGAAGAAGAAAGAAGAAGAAGAAAGAAGAAAAAATTGAAGAAGAGAAAGGAGAAGAAGCGAGAGGAATGGGATAAGAGGAAGAAGAAGGGAAAGAGCAATAAGGAAGAAAAGAAGGGAAAGATTAAGAAGAAGAAGAAGAAGAAGAAGAAGAAGAAGAAGAAGAAGAAGAAGAAGAAGAAGAAAAAGAAGAGGAAGAAGAAGAAGGAGAAAAAGAAATAGGAGAAGAAGAAAAAAATTGAAGAAGAGAAAGGAGAAGAAGCGAGAGGAATGGGATAAGAGGAAGAAGAAGGAAAAGAGCAATAAGGAAGAAAAGAAGGAAAGGAAATGGAGGAGAAAGAAGAGGAAGAAGAAAAAGAAAAAGAATAAGAAAGAAAAAAGAAAAAAGGAAAGAAGAAAAAAGAAGAAGAGAAAGAAGAAGAGAAAAAGGAAAGGAAGAGCAATAAGGAAGAAAAGAAGGGAAAGAAAGAGAAGAAAAAGAAGAAGAAAATGTGCATAGATGGAGCGTGTTTTTTGGATGAGTCTCAAGTTTGCCATAAATCGGGCAGGTCACATGACTTGTGGAGTGGACCTCTTTCCTGTGTTGAATAATTGCCCTAGTCAAACGGCCACTGTCAGCCTACTATAAAGGATGGCTTCATGTTGATAAAGTGCCAATATGTGATGGGAGGAGGGAGGGAGGGAATAAGGGACTAGGTAAAAGAATGTGGAAGACGAAATTATTGCTGTTGCATAGCCGGAAGCAGGGGGACAAAGAATGCAGGAAGGATTTTGGTGAAGAGGAGGAGGAGGAGGAGTTGGAGAAGGAAGTGGAGGAAAAGGAGTATCAGGAGTAGTAGGAGGATATGAAGCAAGAGGTCAGGAATCAAGAACCTTGAACCTTATTTATAATAAGTATTTACTAAAAATACATGGACATTGTCAGCAAAAAATAAAAACAGCATCATTTTTTATCTCAATGGATAAGATGAAATTGAAAAACATAGAAAATCCAAAAAAAGTAATGAAGATCACAGGAGCATTATTAATTTAAATCGTGGAAAAATTTCACTTTGCTCGTCATTGGCTCCAATCTATTTCAATGAAGAAGGTACTGTATGGCTGAGGCCGCACTGCCGGTGGGTAGAGCCTGGAGGGTGGAGGGTAGTTGGTAAATCTATAGAACATACACACCATCCACAATAATACATCGTATGAATGGTATGACGTCATTCTGTTTTTTGAGGTTATGTTGTCCATATTTAAGAATTTCAAGATGGCGGCTCAATTTCATACGATGTATTACTGTGGATGGTGTGTATGTTCTATAGATTTACCAACTACCCTCCACCCTCCAGGCTCTACCCACCGGCAGTGCGGCCTTAGCCAAAAAGTGAAAAGGATGAGAAGCATGTAAGTTGTATAAGTAAGTTGGTAAATTGATTTATGATACAAAAATTGACAGCTTATCGAGATATAAATACTTTAAATAATTTTTTCAAGTTTCTTAGGGTATAATCATATTCACCTTCTATTAAAGGGGTCTATGTACTCGGTTACTGTCGAGATTAAGTTCATTCCTGAACTGCAACAATTTACTCTAAACTAGAATAATATGTTATTCTAAGAACAGAAGATGAAACTGAAATTTATCTTTTGAAGACTGGAATGGGAGTTTGGGAAAGGAAAAGAATGTAGAAGGAGAAGAGGGAGAAATTAGAAGAGGAGTAAGAAGACGGAGAGGGAAACGAAAATGGGAAAAGAAGAAGAAGAAGAAGAAGAAGAAGAAGAAAAGTAAAAAGAAGAAGAACGAAGCAGACAGTAGCAATAAAGGTAAGCGGCCATCGGTAGCAGGGTCTAATTAAATGCAAACAGCTGGCAATTTCGGCTGCCAATGCTAAAACATTGGACAAACGGCTATATTTCATCATCATCATTGTTTTTTCTTAGTTTCCGCTCTCTTTTCCTCTTCATTCTGTTCCCATTCTTTTTTCCTTCTCTATTCTGTTGTCTGCTGCAAAAATTAGCAATTCAAGCTGGGCGATTGGCATGTAGCCGTTTGGGCGGCCCCCTAACATTTACATTACATCCAATCTGCCTACTCATTCTTTTCCATTTATTTCTTACTTTTTTCTCTTCTTTCTCTGTTTATCTTCATATCCTTTCCTTCTATAGTTAAATTCATTCATTCTTTTCATGCTACTTTCTTTCTTTCTCCCTTCCTTCTGTTATCTCTTCCTCTTCACATCCTTACCTCTTATAAGTAGAGTAAATTCATTTATTATTTCAATTCATCTTCTTTATCTTTCTCCCTTTCTTCTTTTATCGTTCTTATTTTTCTTTCCAATTCCTTATTTTTTTAAGTAGAGTGAATTCTTTAATTCTCTTCTATCTGTTTTGTTTTGTTTCTTCATATTCTTCATAAACTTCTCTTCATATCCTCACATTTGATCTTTCAAGTACATTTACTAATTAAATTCTCAGAATTTACAGAAATTCTCATTTTTCCTTGTTCACCTCTTTTTTATTCCTCTTTCTCTTCTATAAAAATTTCATTCTCGAAACCTGGTTTCCTAATCTCTCATTCTCTTCAATCATATTCTCTACTTCTCATCATCATCCTTAGTAGTATTGGGCTTAGTTGTTGTTTAAAAAATGTAATTTGCATCCATTTATAAATATTTTTCCCACTTCTCTCCTTTCTATTCAACCCAAATCCTAATTTTCATTATTATTTACTATGATTCTTCCCACATTTATTTTTATTATTTTGTATCTTTGACTTCTATATCCTTGATTTCTTAATAACTTGACTTCTCAAATATCTTTGACTCCTATAACTTGTGTTCTTAACTTCTTGAGATAACTTCTTGAGATAGTTCAATTTTACCTAATTCATCCCAGTAATTTGTATTCCTTTCACCGAATTCATTCAGATATTTTTAGAGAATACTGCTCTTCTCATTCCCTTTTCCCTATCTTCTCTCATTATATCTCTTCTGTCATCTTTTCTCTCAATACTTATTTTCCTCTTTCTTCAAGTCTCCTGTTCTACTGATTTTTCTGTCCAATCATTTTTCTTTTCAACTTCTTCTATTTATTTATTCAATTATTGTCTTTGAAACATAATTCCTCTTGTCGAGGAATTATCAATTATCTTGTAAATGTCAATAATTTTTATTCATAAATAAAATTACAATGTCATCAATAATTTGTACCAGATAATCTTCAAATTTAATGCTTATTTTCTCTTACGGCTACTGTATTCGTTGAAACTTTAACTAGAGCCTGGCTCCAGAACACCTAAACATTTAGTGTAAAATAAAAATATTTTTAAAAAGGGTACTGTGTTTTTTATTATTTCAAAGTTTTAATCTTCAAATTTATATTTCATTCCTCTATTTTCATCCCTTATTTCATTTACCTTTTTCATTCGGCGTTTTCAGCAGTGTTTTCCTGTGTTCTCTCACTTTTCACTTACTCTTCTTCCTCTTTCTTCTTTCCTCTTTATTGTTTCCATCTCACTCTCTATTTCTCTCTCACCTCTCGAGTCTCTAAATTTTCTTTTCCTGAACGTCTTGACCCACTGAAATGTTCCACCTACCTTTTGTTTTAGCATTTCTGAGTTATTTTGCACTGTAGCTGAATATTTGAATTTCTATTTGAGTTATTATTGAGAACAACCTGTGAAAGTATTACAAAGCACTGGCGGCTCGTGCCCACGAAACAGGTGAAGTGTTGTATAGTAAAAGATACGGGCACTTCACCTGTTTCGTGGGTACGGGCCGCCAGTGTTACAAAGTTGTACTTGGCAACCAGCTACTGGGCGCAATAATGACTCAGCCGAAAAGTAACAGATTTTATTGTTGAAATCAGTTATTGTTCCGGTTATTCAAAACAGTTACTTATTTTACTTGTCGTTATGTACTTTCAAACGGATGCATGAATTAGGTTACTGTGTGACTTCTTGTTTATTGTGTTGTTCGCTGTGATTTAATTCCAACTTTCATTTGCAATAATGGACCATTGGTTAGTTGAATTTATGAGTTTCAAGGCCATGCAATTTTGCCGAATCATTTCACTTCATGTAGGCATTATCATGCTATTATACATTGATGTTTATGAATACTGGATGAAGGTGTTTCTATGGTCTCCTTTCACTATATAACAATAATAATCATTTCAGTATGATTTGGTGTTGAACGTTTGTTGAGCGAATAATTTTATTGAAATGATATTCAAATATGCAAAAATTTTATTGGCATTTCAGTGCTGAGGTATTAATACAGGGAACATTTTTCAAGTTAGTGCATTATAATCAGTGGCAATACTAAGGTATTCTAAAAGTTGTAGCAAAAATATTGCCCTATGAATCCTGGCCCCACTTGCGAACTTCTTTTAAATTCATCATGAACATTTTATAAAGTTTTTCCATTTCTGTTTCTTAACGATGATTCCAATTATAAATATATAAATGAATCAATTTAAAGTTTAATTCCGATAATAAGTTTCAATTAATATCCAGTACTTAGCCCAAGCCTTCTTCTTCTTCTTCTTCTTCTTCTTCTTCTTCTTCTTCTTCTTCTTCTTCTTCTTCTTCTTCTTCTTCAAGAGAGAGAGAGAGAGAGAGAGAGAGAGAAATATCAATTCATAAACTATAACCTCTGCTAGCAAAGTCTATACTATACAAACAAAGAAGACATTCTGGTAAGATGAGAAAATTACTCCAGCTTAGTCAATATTGGTTCAAAAATATTAATTTGGTCTCAAATTGTAGGAAACACTCTAATCTACAATTTGAGACTAAATTTATAATTTTTGAATCAATATTGATCGAGCTGTAGTCATTTCACCATCTTGCCAGAATGTTTTCTTTGCTTGGACAGACCATTATATGCTAGGCACGGTGGTGTCAGCCGTCACTTAAAATAATATGCAAATTCGTTTCGAATTATAACGTTTACATTGGCGCTACTATCAAATGCGCCTCAATTCACAAACATCCGCTATAATTATTGTCTATCCATCTTGATTTGTCAGTCTAGCTCCATCTTCTTCTCTCTCCATTTTTCTCCTATTTACTTCTCCATCTATACTTTATGACAGGTTTCATCTTGCCGTTTTCCTGAATAAATCATTCATTCATCATGGAATGAATCGAATCGATAATTGTGATGAATCGAGCGTAAACTGAATTAAATGGGTTGAAGAACCGAGGCGATAATTTCCTTCCGGAAGAATGGGAATGTTTGGAAACAGAACGTTTGTTGGTTATGATATTATTTTTTGTTCTGGTTGGAGAAGAGTAATAATAATATTAATACAGTACAAAGAATAAGAAAAAATCACTTTTTTCTATTCTTCCTGGGTTGTTGTGAGCGAGGTTGCTGTGGCTACTACACAGCTAGAATTGTAAAGGAGCACTAAACATGATATTTATTCTCTATTTGCTCCTAAATTTAGGTACCAAAGAGCTGGCGCCAAAAATTTAGGTGGTTTTCGTCTGCTCTTTGTGAGATCCAACAGCTGATTTTATTAATTAGAGTTGTCATTTAGCTATGCCTGGATCTAGATAATGTTTTTAAAATCAAAAGGGACAATAGATTCTTTATTCGGGGAAGAGAGATTACAATGAACTTATTTGGGGGAAAACACAGTCAATACAGTCCAAAACGTCCCAAATTTAGATGAATAAGTTGAAAAATAGAGGTTATGTTCACTAGTTTCTTGATCAATATCACTGTTCACAAATTTTTACTCGATAATTGAAAACATTACATCAGTTCTTAGTAGGTTTAGGTTACATGAGCTAGGAGACCGCATCTTTTTTTGGCTATAGATATACTGTGCTATAGTTATACACTACACTATATACTATATATTATAGCTATGCTATATACTACAGCTATATTTTGGCTAAAGTAGCTGAAAAAATTAATTGAAACAAAATAAAACTTTTCAATGTCTAATAAAATTCTAATGTCTCCTATTCAATATAAATGTGTTTAGATGGAGTGAATTAATTAAACATTTCTGACAAACTTCCGTTAATAACAATCACAAATTTTATATTATTTCTGTGTATCATGTGAGATTAGATTAGTTATTAGGACTACCCATTGGATATACCGTAAATACATTTAAACCGAACGATAAAGATACTGAAACGTGGAACCTAAAAAAGATACTGAAACTGAAAGATATAATTAAACTTTAAACTTAGCGCTATTTAAATTAATTGATGAATAGAATGAAAATCAAATTCCCTTTTAAAAAAAAACTTTAGAAGTATTATTTTATAGACATGTTCCGGGTCTAAGCCTATTCTCAATGTAATGAGAATGGGCTTAGACCCGAAACATGTCTGTCTGAGAAATAATACTTCTAAAGTTTAAAAAAAAGAGTATTTGTTTTTCATTTTATTCATCAATGAAAGATATAATTATAACGAAAACGGGAACAAGCTTTAACATTGTCTCGAAATCTAAAATGTTACATTTTGTTCAATTCTCAATTCAATATTGCTATGAGATTGACAATAATGTACGTTGCAGCATGGTGCTGTGCTCTGGCGGTGATTTGAGAAAGCTGTAGTGGTGCATAAACAGATGGTTGGTAGATTGAGGTAGGTTACGATTCAAGCTCTCGCGGACAAGGACAAGGTCTTGTAACTGCAATACTCATTTGCAAACTAATTTACTGTTTGATACCGGAGAATTCTGTGGATAAAATCTTGTTATCCGATTTCATTACCTACTCATTTAAGGTTAAAGGTATAATTGCCTTTCTAAGGTAGGATTTTTCTTTAATTTATTTCTTGAAATTCATTCTCTTATACTATTATTCTTACTCTTTTTACTCTTCTTAGGTGAGAAGAATATTTATGAATTAGTAGAATTCATCATTCACAATAGTTAAATTTATGGATCATTATTTACTATGGTATACTCTTTGTCATTATCATTATTAATTGACGCACAAGCTTTTGTCATATTAACCAAGTCTCAAAATTTCATATTAAATTCGGTTTGAAATTTTAAATATTTCAATGAAACTTTCCAATTGTTTCGTGTTTTTGTCTCTATATCTACACTTAAAAATCCAAAATTCAAACGGTTCATTTACTTCCGGATTAACTTGTCAGAACTTTAAAAGAGTGGAAACCTTTGGCTGAAACAAAATTTATGAGTAACCTGAAAATATTGACTATTTATTATGTGCCTTAATCAGATTTAAGATTGACTGTTCTTTCAATGATCAGTAATTAATGTACTCTACATCAAAAGAACCTTTAAACTGTTAGTTTGAAAATTGCAATCAAAGAGGATTTTTTTTTTATCATCTTGCTTATTTTCTTGTTGGAAAAGTCTAATCAGAAGATTGTGATTTTTCATATTTAACTTGAAATTATTCCATAGTATTGAAATATGATGTTTATGATGTTGTATAATTGACTATTTTCAGTAAAAAAGGCCCCTTATCAGTGATCACTTAACATGCTGTAAAATCACTGTAACATGCCCCATTAGTCACCTCAATGCAGTAGGTTCATTTCACACCCCGACTAGAAAATATATTTTTAAACTTTCACCCCCATTGAAGGCAGCACAAACAAACTATTTCGTAAGCAGTAGTAATGCAACTGGAGCTTTGTCAGATAAAGTCTGAAAGATAAATAACTAGCTGTATTTGGTAAAGTCACCCGACCCACGCCTATCCCACAAGACATCGATCTCAGGCAAAAATTGATAGTATCGAATCGACCTAGTACAGTAGTTGACACTTGGCAACATTTGCACAATCACTTATACTCCATGTAAGCTCATAATACACAATCACTTATGGTACATAATACACATCTACCAATCCTCACTACATAATGAATGCACTATATTATTTTACCGTGTGCATTATATTACTACATATTTAATACGTAATAGCCATTCTGGCAAGATGGAAAAATGACTTCATCTTGGTCAATATGGGTTCAAAAAATATAAATTTGGTCTCAAATTGTAGAGCAGAAGGTTTTCTTCAATTTAAGACCAAATTTATAATTTTCAAACGAATATTGTCCGAGCTGGAGTCATTTTTCCATCTTGCCAGAATGTCTTCTTTGGTTGGACAGACTATGTATGCGAAATATCACTGTAACATATGCGAACCCGTTATCTGCACATAATGCAGTTCATGTATCGTGACACTGTAAATAATCACGTGATCCAAATCCAAAATCGGCTATTCTGTCAATTTGATCACGCAGTAAATCTGAATATCAGATCATGTATCATAGCCCACACATTTGGTGCTATAGTCTGTCCAAGCGAAGAAGACTTTCTGTCAAGATGAGGAAATGACTGCAGCTCGGTCAATATTGGTTCAAAAATTATGAATTTGGTCTCAAATTGTAGGAAAAGTTCTGATCAACAATTTAAGACCAAATTCATAATTTTTGAACCAATATTGACCGGGCTGGAGTCATTTCCTCATCTTGTCAGAATGTCTTCTTTGCTACACTGCTAATACATGAATAAGCAACGCACGTAGAAGCCTACCGTTCAATGTATCCTTTTACCGTTTTGAGAAAAGCCTACTGATAAATGCCAGTTATTTGGTTATTTGAACAAGATAGGAGCATGTATTACCCTAGAATACAGTGTACTGGTATACATGATTACAGTTGTGACCTTTTTCAGTGACTTTAATATGTATTGTATGACTTGTATTTTGTACAAACAGTGGACGGTACCCAAGTTAAGGAAACTGAATGCATAATGTGAGTAACTTGGCGACTAGACTGTCTAGTGTCTATTTTGTAAAAGATGAAGAAGTCACTGGTGATGAAAGCCAAAAAGATGAAGAAACAAAGGATTCAATTCAAAGAAACCAGTCAATCATTTATCCGAGTACATACATATAATTAATGATTATTTCTACCTACAACCTTAAATCGCAATAGCTGCCTAATTATTCAGTTTCGATCAAAATCGTGTAAAATCGTTCAAAATTCAGTCTGTTGTCCTTCTCCATTGTATGTTGTTGCGTGTATGTAATTATGGCGGACTGTTATAGTCTGTCCAAGCAAAGAAACCCCTCTGGCAAGATGGGAGAATGACTCAAGCTCGGTCAATATTGGTTCAAAAATCATTAATTTAATCTCAAATTGTAGGAAATAATTTGATCAACCATCAAGACCACATTTATAATTCTTGATCAAATATTGACCAAGTTGGAGTCGTTCTCTCATCTTGCCAGAGGGTCTTCTTTGCTTGGACAGACTATACATGTGAGATAAGTGGGTCAGGTGGTAATGTAGGATGTGTCTTTTGTTGGACTAATCCCCGAGTAACGAAATCATTGCAAGTGCAAGAAATGCAAAACAAAAAGCAAACGGATAAACGGTACTTGATTGCCGGTTTTATTTTGCGGTCTGAAAGGTCGACTTCTTTCTTCTCTTTTCTTTCTCCTCGAATCTCGTGGAATTTTCTCAGTATGTTTTGAATTTTTTCTTTAATTTTTTTTACATTGTTTGGTTGGTTGAGCGGTTTAATTATTCTTACATTTTTCGTTTACTATCCACCTAACATATATTGGTGGGAAGCGGTTTTTGCCAGTGGTAGAGAGCGTCTAATCGGTGAGATTAGATAAGCGACGTGCCTCTACCACCACTGTTGTAATGGTGACCGGTTCCTCTGAATTCAATTTATGAGCCTCAAAAATCGCTTCCCGGTGGTTCGGAACCCACCTAAAGTAGTAGGTCCATTCATCTCTCATCATCATCATCCTTCCCATTACCCACGCACAGGCCCAAGAGCCCATGTGGGCATCACCCTCAAAAAAAAAAATATATATATATATATATATATATATATATATAATATCATAACATATCATAACAACATAATATCATAGACATGAATTCATATAGCGAAGCTTTTGAATTTTTTGGAGCATTTTTGTATTTTTTATACCTGTATGATGAATGTGATGAAAGATGAAAATGGATGTTCCTGCAGATTGTTTATCCTGTGAGCGAAACTCTTATAAAATACGAATTAAAAAAAAAACTTATCTAATCTAAACTTATCTTATCTATCATATTAGTATAAAATATTTGTATCTGATCATTTCAGAAGATCATATTTGTTATCTCTAAATTACAGTCAATCTTGTTCTATGGTATTGGGGTTCACAAATTAATTTTTCTCAAAAGGGTGTTAAAAATATTGAATCAGTTCATAGTCTTTGTAATCGTATTTTATCTCTTCTACAGATCCCTTCAAAACCAATATCTGGTTGTTTTATAGTATCCAGCCACAAAAAATTGCAAGACAAGGAAAATATGATAAGAAATTATAGATGGCTCTTATAACATTCACTGGAAAAAAGTGTCCAACAAGTATGAAATGATGAGCACCAAGTGACACTTTTCATGAGTAGTATAGTCTGTCCAAGCAAAGAAGACCATCTGGCAAGATGAGAAAATTACTTCAGCTCGGTCAATATTGGTTCAAAAATTATTGATGTAGTCTCAATTGTAGGGAACATTCTGATCTACAATTTGAGACCAAATCAATAATTTTTGACCAATATTAACCGAGCTAGAGTCATTTTCTCATCTTGGCAGAGGGCCTTCTTTGCTTGGACAGACTATATGCGTGTTGACCACCAACTTATATGTTAACACTGTTCGTTCCTTGTTCGACGTGCGGTTTTGGCTACCGGGCTTTACCGCAAAAATAACAACTGCATCGACAAAAAGCAACAAAACCGACATCTAGAATGATAAAAAATCCAACAACATCAACATGTGGTGATCGAAGAAACAGCCTGTTGCGTGTCAGGACGACCAAGAAGTAGGCGAAGAAGAGGAGGAAAGAGAATAGAAATTGGAACAAAGAGAGAATGTCAAATAACGGCAGATGAGGCAGATGGGTTGAAACCCTTCTTATTTTCATGAAACAAGTAATTAGTGGTTTATAAGTGCTCAATAAGTAAGCTAAATTCTTGCTTATGCTAAGTTTTCTAAATTCATGAGACACCTGAATAGACAAGAATCAGAATTCTTTCAGATAATGTAGGCTAATAAATTACAGAAAGTTTTTTATCTCTTATAAAAAGAGATATCATAATAGCCTTGGAATGAATCTGATCAGATATTCATTGTTAACAGTGAACTTATATAAAAATTCAGGATTTTTTGAGTGAAAAGGGTTTTCGAGGTTGAAATTGTAATGTAAACATTCATCATCCATCATCATTCATTCACTATGCCTAAAATAGTAGCCTAAAATTCATCATCCACTAATCACCTTGGCTAATCACAATACTTGATGTAAGTCGCAATTGCAACAATAAATAAATAAATGAATAAAACTGCCCATGTGAACAAGATGTTATTTACAGTAGGATATAGATAATTTTTCAATTCATTTATTTATCCAAACTTGTTGATCCATAATACTGTATTACTAATAATGTGGGCAGTTTTGATCAAAGAAACCTTCCATTTTTGATCAGAAAGTAAATTGACTTCAATATAAAATTTTTGGGAGAGGAAAAGCACAGGCTATGACTATTTCTCCTTCCCAATTGAAGTTATTGTATCAATGTATGAATAAAGAATAAAGCCTACAAAAGATAAGTGGTAGATTTGAAATCTTATTTCCTGAAGTCTTTTTCATTTGACATATGTTTCGAATATATTTCCTCTTCGCTGTTCTTATTCTATAAATATAGATATTTCAAGATAACCGACTCCAGCTCGGTCAAAACCGAGTGTTTGTACCTACCACACAACTTGTTTACGAGTGACGTCACTTTCGTTTAGCAAAATCCAACTCTAAAATTTGAGATCTAATTTATAATTTTTGAACCAACATTGACCGAGCTGGAGTCATTTTCCCATCTTGCCAGAATTTCTGTTTGCCCGACCAGACTATATCAATTCTATTAGAATATTACAATAAATTGTTGCAGAATTAACTAGATCACTCTACATCACTGTCAAATACAGTTTGATTTGTACCCACCACACAACTTGTTTACGAGTGACGTCATTTTCGTTTAGCAATAATAACGGTGCAAATGTTGATGATTATGCGCTGCCCTCGCTCCCAGCCATTGATGAGTGATAAATTAGAGTGATAGATTAGAGTGAAGATGGCTCTTCTCTTCTCTTCACGACCCGCTGTCAGTCAATCACTTGTCAATGTTCATGTCAGTGTTCTGGATGGCTGAACTTGACAGCGCACTGCATTCACTAATCTTGTTAATCTATACCCTATTCACGATAACTTGAGACGAAGTAAACAAACTTCTTTCGTATATAATATGGGGTGGCCACCTTAAACCACGACAAACTGTGGCCAATACATAACTTAGCAAAGCATTGACAAACAAACTCTGTCAGGATTTGAACACGGGTCCACTTGGTTATCAGATTGGCGCGTTACTCCAATGATTCACTGAACCATTGTTGCAATGGTTATTTGAATTGTATTCTTTAATTAATTGTATTAATTTATTTAATAGTTTATTAATAATTAATTGTATTAATTCTGCTTATGCAGATTGGGACATCATTTAATTAATTATTGAAATAAAATAGAATAGAATAGAATAGAATAGAATATTTATTGCTTCCAAAAACAAAATATAGCAAAAAATATTATTTCTTCACTTGAAAAATAGCTCATATTTATATTATTGGCTTCATTTCATCTTGATAAGTTAGTCCTTTTGGGTTATTCGTTTAAACAGAAAGATCGAATCATGAAACATTGACTGACAAAGATATAAAACATTTTAATGTCTCTTTCTGCTAGCAAACTCAGATCACTGAAATAAAATAATTAATTATAATCAATTGTATTAATTATTCTGCTTATGCTGATTGGGACATAATTTCAATCGAGTTTTAATGAATTATATTATTTTGTTTCAGGTATGCATAAATCGATATCTTAGACTTCTTACGGAAAATGAATTAGGAAACTTGGTGAGTCAAGAATTATATTCATCAAACAGTTGATTCAATCTCATTGGATTTGTTTTGTTGAATTCTAAACTTTTTGAGTAGGTAGCCTAGTTGTGAAGCTGATTGTGGTAGTTATTCATATTAAATCATTTATGAAAAGACAATATGTTGTCAAACCACTGATTTGAATTCTAAACAATTTTAACATTTCGAATGAAAATACGAGATGTTTTCAAACCACTGATTTATTGAAAAATTGAGATACCGGTTTTGGTTTCTACACCATTATCAATCTCTGGTAAATTTTATTTCCAATTAATCAGTGGTTTGACACATCTTGTCTTTTCATTTAATATGGATAACTTCCACAATCACCTTCACAAATAGGCTACCTAGTATGGATCTCATAGCTATGAATTAAAAATATCACCTTCACAACTTCTCAACAAGTGAATTTTAACATTAGTTATGCTCTTAACTCAACTTTCGGGCATAATATTAACATTGGTAACAATGTTTTCAGTTTTGACAACTTCCCATTACCATTATTCGAAGATTCCAGTAGTAAATGAAGATATTGACCTACAAAATCATGTAAAAGAGTTCGAAAACGTTTCTTTTCCGATCAATTTTGTAGATTTCATCCAGACATTATCAACAGAGTTTGAGGAGGAATTTTGGTCGATTTTTAGTGAAAGTCAGAGGCTCAGCAATAATTACATTCCAATCGAAGTACCATTATTTTTGGTCAGCCTTCATCGAATGCTACCTTCAAGTGCTGAAATGCTGAAATTGAATTTGCTGCATTCTTCACTGGGACATCACGATTATCCAAAAACATTAACCTAGATACTCATCTATTGCTAGATTAGGTGATTTTCTGCCAGCTGAATGCGAAGATATTGGTTGTGGTGATGTTGATGATAACCAAGGTTGGTAGATTTACGAGGTTGGCCAGCATCTATAAGAGCCCAAAAGTCCACTTTTTCTGCTGGATAACGTAAGAATTTTTATTTTCATGATTATGTTCCATACTCCTTGTATAGAATAACTTGAAATTTAGTTGTCTTTAAACGCATGACTCAAAAGTATCAAGTATTAAGTACAAAAGTATTATAGGATTTCAATTTTCCAGCTATTCTACAGAGAAATAAAGAATGTGAAAAAATACCAAAAACTTTGTGTAAATAGCCTATTTGGAAATTATACATTGAATTATTGAGTGTAATTACAGTCTGATTATATGATGAATAATGTTTTAATATTGAAAGAAAATAACGCCATTGTTGACTAAATCATGGAGTCAAAGATTCAGGAAATTAGTGCTCTTGTTGAGAAAAAAATGAACTTTGGAGGGTGTGTTACGTGATTATGCTGATTATAAAAATGAAAATAATCCTATTTATAGCCAAAAAACAAACTAGGACATCATCTGAAAACTATTTTTTGCTATCTACTTGTGATATTTCCAACTCAGCAGAATTCATTAGAACAATAATTCTTGAATACTATCGAGAATAGGTCATGTCCCTTAAGGGAGATACTGTAATTATTACAAGCTGTGCTTCTTATTTTGGGCGCTAGAGTGTGATACTGTAGAAATTTAGTGACATCATGTGAACCATAATTCCGAAACAATCAGCCCACCTTGTATCTAAACGCCATGGATGATGATGATGATGATGATGATGATGATGATGATGATGATGATGATGATGATGATGATGATGATGATGATGATGATTGGCAAAGTAAGGGGTCATCAATAACGTTGATCAGTGAAGCGTTGGTTTCATTCGCTGATCGGGAGATCATCTCGCCGCGTCTATTGTGATGCAGATCGTGCGTGGAGTTTCAAAATTCACTGCCGCTTATATTAGAGTAGTTTGATGATCATCTGCTGAAACGTCACTCATTCACATTATTATTAGTGTAGGTAGTAGAAAAGAATGGATGAGATTTCGAATATTGGATCCGTTTCGTTTTGGTTATGCTCTGAAAACTGAGTGCGATCGTGTCTGATGAGAAGAGAACGAGAGGGGGAAGAAGAGTAGAAGATAAAAGGAAGAGGAGGAGAAGAAGAAGAAGAAGAAGAAGAAGAAGAAGAAGAAGAAGAAGAAGAAGAAGAAGAAGAAGAAGAAGAAGAAGAACAACAAAATGATGATGATGATGAAGAAGAAGAAAAAAAGAATGAGGAAGAAGAGAACGAAAAGAAGGAACAGGAGGAGGAGAAAAAGTAAAAAGAAGAATTAGGACGAGTAAGATGAGGAAGACGGGGAGAAGGAGAATAATACACTGAAGAAAATAAGGAGAAGAAGAAGACTAAAAGAAGATGTTCATGATGATGATTATAATGATTAAGGAGAATGAGGTAAGGGAGAACGAGAAGAAGGAACAGGAGGAGAAGAAAGAATAAAAAGAAGAAGGAGGACGAGTAGGATGAGGGAGACGGGGAGAACGAAAAGAATACGCAGAAGAAAAATGAGGAGAAGATAAAGAAGAAGGAAGAAGGAAGAAGATGGAAAGTAAGAGAAGAAGAAGAAGAAGAAGAAGAAGAAGAAGAAGAAGAGAAGAAGAAGAAGAAGGAAAAAAGAAGAAGAAGAAGGAGAAAAAGAAGAAGAAGAAGAAGAGAAAGAAGAAGAGAAGGAAAAGAAGGAAAAGTAGAAGAGAAGAGAATACATGGACAATGAAGAAGATGACAAAGAATAAAAATTGCTATTAGAAGGGCAGATTTTTTTGAGGGTGATGCCCACATGGGCTTTTGGGCCTGTGCATGGGTAATGGGAAGGATGATGATGAGAGATGAATCCTTGTCATGGACCTCTACAAACTGTATTTTTGTTGAAATACTTCTTGGGTGTCCTTCATTGCTTTAATTTTGATAACGGTGTTTGACACTTATGAAAGTCAGTCAATGGTATGTAATTTACCATGATAAATGAGAATGAGAAATCATTGATGTGTGACAATGAGTTCAGTTTGAGTTATGTTACTCGATACAGGAGTAATTTATACTCAACGATTAAATGAAAAGACAAGGAATTGTCAAACCACTGGTTCAAGCTTCCTCTTATTAAGGTTCCATTTTATTGGTTTCAATGATCATGATTAATTGATAATAGGTTTATATGAAGCATAGATGGTAAAACTTTATTACAAAAATAGGATATAGAAAATCCAACAATAATTCTGTATTTGATTTCAACAGGATAGTACAGTTTGTTCATTTATTTTCAAATCTCATCATCTCGTTCATCTACCAAATAAAGAAGACATTCTGGCAAGATGTGAAGATCACTCCAGCTCGGTCATCATTAGTTCAAAATTTTTTAATTTGGTCTCAAATTGAAGATTGGGATGTGTCCTACAAATCGAGACCAACGTTTTAACTTTTGAACCAATACCTGATCGATCTGGAGTCATTTCCCAATCTTGCCAGAATGTCTTCTTTGCTTGGACAGACTATATCCCACCTAATCTTTCTCCTTTTGTTCTTCCGTGATCAAAACAATATGAGTTTGAATTCAGTATTCAGCACAACACACTTTCCCATTCAGACTCATATTGAGCGCTCATTTGGCTGCAATTAGAGCCGCGTAATCGTCCATTTTCCCCCGGATGTTGCTTTCGACTCCCCCAATCAACAATCGATTACTCCAATAATCGATTATTATTCTCCGATATTGTAACCTGACCTTGGAGAAACGCAATTAGGCTAGCCTAAATGCAGATTCTCATAGATATTTTGAAGTTGCCGCGTTATTGATGAAGATTCGAAGATCTCATTTCTGACTGATTGTCGATTAAGTAGGTAACCCAATAACGTGCTATGGAAACGTTTGATATGAGTGAGATTTTCGAACATTAGTAGGTAATTTCGAAGGAACCTAACCTCCTTTGTTCGACTTATGTGGAAATAAGGAGTTGCAATCCAATGAATGAGATTGAATAACTAACGTTTCAATTTCAAGTAAAAGTTCTAGTTTCAAACTCATGTTTTATGTCATGATTCCAACTAAACCCTATTATGTTCTTACGAGTAATCGAGGTTTAGTGTACAGTTAGCACAAACAAAATAATATCAAACGGTAGTTTTTACAAGAGCCAGTTTGAATTTTAAATTGTTCTCCAGAAAAAACTACAAATTTATTCTTCGATAATCATTTTTCCAATTCAGCACACGAGCACAGTACATTGGAACTTGGATATGATAATTAGCCTATTCTCATTACAATATTATTCTCAGAATAGAATTAATACCCTTCTTATTCAATACATTCTGTGCGTATCATGGAACTAGATAGAGCTTGAAGTGAAATCTTAACATAAACCTGAAAATTTGGGACGATATTTTTATTCACCTAAATTTAGGACTTTCGAACGTTCTGAGCGATTATCAGTTTCTTATTTCCATAAACAGTGAATTGTTTTGTACAAAAATAAATTAATAAAAAATGTATTTTCAGTGTTGATTGAAACAATTCACTTGAAATTTAGAGCACGAGAATTCAACGCGTTGAAATTTTGTCAATACTCCAATATTATCCAATATACTTTCACAAAAAACTGGGTCTCAGTCGAAAAATGTGTGAGGAACCTGAAATTCTTCTCATACGGTCTCAACATTCGCGTCGCTATATTAGACAGCGATCACATGAATGTATGATTCATCGAAGTGGTTCCTACAGTCTGTCCAAGCAAAGAAGACCCTCTTGCAAGATGGGAAAATGACTCCAGCTTGGTCAATATTTCTTTAAAAATTATAAATGTGGTCTTAATTGTAGATGAAATTGTTTCCCACAATTAGAGATCAAATTGATAATTTTGAACCAAAATTGACCAAGCTTGAGTTATTTTCTCATCTTGCCAGAGGGTCTTCTTTGCTTGGACAGACTATACCAAATCGAACGCATTTCACGGCAGGGATACCTGGAATTCCTCAATGGGTGACTAATCGCTGATCTCCTATCTTATACCTGTGTCTGGTCTACAGTCTACCCCGTAGTCTACTGTCTACTGTGATTAATAAGATTGGCCTTGAAGCATCAGTCGTATATAGGCGATTGAGCGACCGTACGGTAAACATTTGCGCACTCGTGCTCCTGTGCGTGCTTAGGTTACCTGTTCCACTAATATACATACTCGTTGTTGAACGTTTTGAGGAAAATACTATAGTATACTGAAAATACGGGTTTTTTATTTAAAATAATATTATCAAAGTACCCTTTTTCAATCATTTTTTTTAGACATACTGAAAATACAGGTCTGATATACTAAATAATACTATAGGTCTGACTGGTATGTGTAGAATTTCCGGCCAAGACCCTAAAATATACATGTTTGAACCACACATGATATCAATCTGGAAGCATAGTAATCGGGTAGCATTGGTTTTGTTTTTAGGATGTTTTATCCTCATCGTCCACCAAAATTCAAATTTATGTCCACGTTTATTCATCGTTATCGAGTATATATATTTTTTCGTATTGTCCACTTTTCTAGATGTACGCTATGACATTGGCGGCTCGTACCAACGAATCTGTTTCGTGGGCACGAGCCGACAGTGCACTATGAATGACTGCAAAAATGATGGCGGTTGTCCGGTTGACGGATTGTCAGCTCTGTCAGAACAGTCAGCTATGACTAGATGATGCTTTTGAAATCGAAAAGAATAGATACTTTACTTGAGCTGTTAGTACGTTAGTAGGTTACATCACGTACTAGAGACAGACGAAACTGCCTCTGGCAAGCATGAATATTATTCCATGAATTTAATTTTTATTGAATTTATAATTTATTATTTTTAATTATAAGACCATTCATTGTGCGTTGTTGGGTAATATCTTCAATAATTTGATTTTGATTTTTAACATAATTGAAATCTACATAATACAACCATTGAATAATGGACCTCTCTCTAAATACCCTCTTTGATACAACCAAATTGATGCAACTGACAATACTCTATAATATAACCTATAAAGAACTAAGAATGGGATTTCTTCATGGAGTCAGTAATTGAATAAATATTTATATTTTGATGTTATGGGTATTGTTCTTTCTGAATAAAATTGAGTTCAAATTTTTAAAAAATGTAAATTTTGCAAGAATATAGAATCAATTGTGAATATTTTGGAAATATTTATATTTCGATTTTGATGTTATGTGTATTATTTTTCTGAACAAAATTGAATTAAATTAAAAAAGAAATTATTTGATTAATATATTCAATTCCTGTTTCCAAACTAACATGAACAGATCTCCTTGCTGATTCTTGCACATGCTTATCAATTTTATAGCCGATTCTAGCTCCACCGATTTATTTTATAGCTGATTCTGGCTTTACCAATTTTATAGCTGATTCTAGTTTTTTCAATTGACAGTATTCTCTTGTTACCGCTCACCTAAAATGCTATAGTCTGTCCAAGCAAAGAAGACCCTCTGGCAAGATGAGAAAATGACTCCAGCTCGGTCAATATTGGTTCAAAAATTATTATTGATTTGGTCTCAATCGTAGGAAACATTGATCTACAAGTTGAGACGAATGCAATATTTTTGAACGAATATTGACTGAGCTGTAGTCATTTTCTCATTTTGCCAGAGGGTCTTCTTTGCTTGGACAGACTATACAAATCACACTGACAATGAACAATCATCCTATCGCCATTCCGGGTCGATGAGTGTCATTTCTCTCTATGACTCAATCACTCTCTCTCTCTCTCTCTCCATCACCTTTGTTACCATCTCTTTCTCTTACTACCTTGTCACCAAAACTCTCTCTTTCCTTTTTCTTCCTTCTTGGAGTCATCGAATTGTCTGTTTCGCTAAAAAGCGTCGGGGCATTTAGTGCCTTTAAAAGGCGAATCTCATCTTAACAAAAAATCAATGTCAACGACATGCACGCGTTTCAATTGACGCTCCCCCCCCCTCACACGTCCACTTCACGAGCCCCTCGAGAGGTCACATTTCAGCGTAAAATGTTTTTGCTGAGTGTACACATTCTATTGGATTCGATACGTACGTTGACTCCAAACTCACACTGTTCAAATGTACAAAACAATAGTAATACATAATAAATAGTTGGTTGAAGCCGAATTATTGTCCATAATTAAAAAAAATAAGTGGAATTAATTGTGAAGGTGCTACGTTAGTCAAAATCATTTACTAGGAAATTGAAATATTAAACCTGCATTGATTATTAGTAATAAGGAAGAAAAATAGTTACTCCACTATAGATTGATCGATAAAATGAAATAAATCATAATTTACCTATAATCAAATTATACCCTTTTTATTTAAACTTTAAAAGTATTATTTTTACACAGACATATTCAAACTTTTAAAGTTTAAAGGGTATTCGATTTATTTCATTTTATCTATCAATTATTTTAAATAGCCCTATGTTTGAAGTTTAATTTCTCTATAGATATATAGCAAAGTAATTAAATTGAACAATGTGCATTTTCAATTTTTGAAGAATCTATACCACCAATCAGAATGACATTGGAATTGGTACAGTGTATGGGAAATTTTTTACTGTCAACTCTCGAAATAACTTCCTAGTATAAGTTGATTTTATAATTCCTAAAAGGAGATCTCCAATTGACAACATCAGCAGTTGAAGCGTTCAAGAAGCAAACAAAACCGCCTAACGATTTGGTGTCAGCCATGACAAAACTTTAGACATTAAAACTATACAATATAATATAATTTTTACTATTCAATATTTAAATGCAACATAATAAAGTACAATACAATATTTCAATGCATGTCAGCGTAAATAGGAATTGACCTAAATAGGAATTTTAGTAGACTATGAACCGGTTGGCGTTGTCACGATTAATCAGTCAGTGCTTCACCAAATCACCAACACACTAACTTCAAAGACACTTCATTACAATACACTTTACATTGTAACGGCGTATCTTCTCAGCTTTCACAAACAAGTATAGTTTGCGTAAACTGAGAAAGTACTCCATCACAATACACTTAACATTGTAATGGTGTATCTTCTCAGCCTGCACAAACTAGTATAGTTCGCCTAACCTGAGAAGACACTCCGTTACAATACACTTTACATTGTAACGGCGTGTCTTCACATCTTGCGCGAACAATAACACTGTACTGGGACATGTCACGAACAAATAGCCCACCGAAATAATGGACCCATGTTTGGGGGGGAGGGTTGTGGGGTGAAGAGGGTACTGTGGGAATCAGACCAGAGCAGACTCTTGCTCTTATTTGGCATAAATAGGAAGAGAAGAGGTCGACCAAGTCAGACCACACTGTACTGACTTGCACACTGTACTGTACATTCTTATTCTTAACCTCTCTATTCGTCTCCTTTTCCTCTTTTGGTTCTCACTTTGTTTCTCTACTTCGACTAATTTCTGTGTTTCTTTTTGATTATTTTCAAACTCAGTCACCTTTTTTCATCTTATTTTAATTCTCCAATCAGTTTTTTTTCTTTTATTTCCTGTTGTTAGACAATGGCCTGAAATTGTACAATATTTCCACTAAATTTGTATTATTTTGTACTAATAAATATGAATATGAATATTTCACTAAAATAAACTATGAGGTCCTCTTGTTTTACTTGTAACTCTTCATCGTATTAATCTTTTTCGTACTTTACTCTATCATCCTCTGTCCTTGTCATGTTTCCTCTATTAATTTACCATTTCCATCAATTTCCAACTTTAACTTCGTTTACACTTTTCTTGTTCCCTTTTCACTGTGTAAGTTTCTCCCTCTCAACTTTCTTTGAACTTATCTTTTTTATTCTCTTCTCGTCATTTATATTCAATAGAAATTTCTCTATTTGTCATCTTTATTATATCATTATTGTTCTTCTTCAGTCTCTTCTTATTTTCCTATTTATTTATATCTCCATTCATCTTCTTCATTCTTCTTTATCTTCTTCATTTCATGTTGTTCTCCTCCACCTTGCTATCTCCTTACTTTCTTTCTAATCAATATTTTTCAAATGTTTTACTCCTTCTCTCCTTCATCACAATTTCTTTCATCTTTCATTCTTCACAACCCTTATTCTTATTCTCACAACCCTTCTACTACCTTATTCTTTTTCATTTTCTCTCCTTAATTCTAATCTCCTTTTTCTATTTTTTTATTTTCATACCTCCTTTCTTCAATTCATTCTGTTTACTCCACCTTCACATCTCCTTACAATCTTTCTTCTCAGTATTTTTCAATTTTTTTACTCCTTCCCTCCTTAATCACAATTTATTTTCACCTTTCATCCGTCACAACCCCTTCTCACCTTTCATTCGTCATAACTTTTTTCCACCTTTCATTCGACACAATTCCTTTTCACATTTCATTCACCACAATATTCCTTTTTAACTTTCATTCGTCTTTTTTCCTTTTTATTTTTAATCTGTCACAATTCCTTTTCACCGTTCATTCATCACTTTTCTTCCTCACCTTTCACATTGTTAGCGGGTCGCTTGTGCTTCGTCTCTTGATTCGCGCTTTTTTCTTCCGTTGACCTCTTGAACGGCAATGTCTCCGCGCACGCTCGCTTTTCTACTACGTTTCCTCCTCTCTCCTTTCTTTCTCTCTCCTTTTTTCTCTCTCCTTTCCTTTCCTCCTCCTTCCTTCCCCCTCCTTCCTTCCTCCTCCTCCAGTTCATCCACTTAACCATTATATTTTTGTCATTCATTCATCTACAAATGGAGTACCGTACCGCTGCTGGGCTTAACAAATTTGTTTCTCACCGAGTGAAATACAATTAAACAGAGAAAGGAACATTGAAAGTGACAAGAGTGAAAGAGAGAAAAACGTATTCGTAAGGCTTTTATTGGTGGGGAAACCCTCACGGCAAAGACAATCCATAGAGTCTTTGTGATAGATTTTTATCTAATAGAGTCTAAATTGTCAAAATAAAGTTTTGAAAATTATGTGTTTAAGCAGTGCGATTGTGCGATAATGTTATAGCTTCGTCTCGGAAAACATTGACATTGAAAATTTACACTTTAATCAGAGATGTTGTGAAGCTTATCCATAAATTAGGTAAGAGAAAGCAAATGTTGTTTGTATGGTATTTAAATAAGCTTTGTGGATCTGACAACATTTGTTTTCTCTTACCTAAATAATTGAAAATTTCTGGGAGAGGAATTAGTGCAGGCTTTGACTAAGTATTTTTTCCTCACGATTTCAGCATTTTGTATAGTTGTATTAAGAAATAGATAAATTTATGAAAAATGAGAGTATAGATTGTTATGGGTTACGGGTAGGTTTCATTAGAGAGAATAGAAGTGAATAATATTTCCTTTATCTTGGGGCTACTTGATTACTGTTTTAAATTTCCATCACAGTAAAATAAAAATAATTGAAAAAGGGTACGGTGATTAACATAAAAGTGAATAATAGTAATTCGCCTGCCTTTTGTTTATAATGTAACCTACTAATCCAACAGCTGATGTAAAGCATCAATTATTGTCTCTTTTGATCTCAAAAACATCATCTAGGCATAGCTAAATGACAACATCAGCTTCCGAAACGCACAAGGAGCAGACGAAACTACCTTATTTGTGACGTCAGCTATACTCCCCTCCCTCCCCAGCGATCGCGCAAACTAAACGTTTTCTCTAGCATGACGAAAATGTTGAAAAATGTACGCGAAATCCGCGCAAGCTGAGAAGAAACGCTGTTACATGTAAAACGTATTGTAACGGCGTGTCTTCTTAGCTGGCGCAAACTGTACACCGATTGTACAACAGGCAACAAACGATTCTTCAATCACGATTATCTAGACTGAGTTGTGATTGGCGGCGATTGATTGAAAATATTGATTGATTGAAAAATATCCGTCGACTGATTTTTTGCCGTCACCCAGCCACGGCTGTCACAGAACGTGAGTTATGCAACGGAAATCGAATATTGTACCAGTAAACGATGGTGAGATATTTCGTAATAGAATGGATTTCGAGAATTTTGATAGGTTTTTTCATGCGATATATCACATAATGCCACATGACAGTGTTGTTTATTTTCTTATTTCATTCAGTCATTTTACTAAAATTATTATTTTTCCTCATTCGTATGCAGACGAAAGCAGTGATTTCGACACTGCTCAAGCTAGGATGGTTTGAAGCAAGGTGTATACAATATTAGAATAGTGCTATTCTATAAACCTTGGTTTTAAAGTCTTTTAGCCCCTGATTTTCTTTCCGCTTTGATCCATCTGCATTCAACAATAATATGAATGATAATATTACCATTGTTTCTGACAATTATAATAATCATAATTCACATTCCAGGTCCTAGCAGTTTCAAATTTGGTTAACCTGTAATACTATTTATTACAGTGAGCAGATACTGAGTTTAGTTCAGAGTACATACTGTAGTAGTTACAATGGTGAACAGATGAAGTGGCTTAGGACAACATGATAATACCAGTATTGTTAAGATAGTATTCTCTATTATTCTTTTCATTATTTTCTTAGTATCTTCAAGGTATGATAGACAAATAATATTGATAAAATGTTGAACTCTATTGATATTATTTTAGAGAACTATATACAGTGCTATTTTAGAGAACTACATATAGTGATGAGATTGATAACTATGACTACATAATAAGTCGGAATTATTTCACTATAATATCACCATCGACTATCGGAATATTCATAAAAATAATGTATTTTTCATCATAAACAACGGGAGTACTTTTGAGTGAATGAGGAAAAGAAGAAGACGAAGAAGAAGGAGAAATAGAATTAGAAGAAGTAGAAGGAGAAGAATGAGAAGAAGACGTGACGAGAAGAAATTGAAAGTGATGGACAGTTGAAATTGTTATTAAAAAGGGGCAGTGAAGCAGGACAGAGTTAAGCAGGGCGTATTCTGGACGGAAGCTCCCACAGGTTCAACGGACCCCCCTTCCCCATCCCAATACCGGACCCCCCTTCCCACCCATCTTCGCCAGAGAGGATGCAATTTGCGCCATTAACTTTTAAAACCTCAATTAGATTGTTGTAACTACCTGTCAGACATTACTCCGCCTCAAGGACGATTGTTCATGGAAAAGGGGGAAGAAGAAGGAAAAGAGGATAAATAAGAAGTAGAAGAAGAAGAAGAAGAAGAAGAAGAAGAAGAAGAAGAAGAAGAAGAAGAAGAATTAAAATTTGTGAGGAATAGAAAACGGATGTAGACTTATTGTCAATGATTGTCATTAGTTGGAAGAAAATTAGGAACTTTCAACACTTTTCCTTTATTTTTTCTGTAGTTTAATTATTATAATATGTAAAACTACGAGTCAAAATTAATATTATAGGTTATAATAACCTAAAGCAGATAAGGGGAACAAATTGTATAAAGTATATAATTTGTTTGAAGCTTATCTCTTGAGAAAAATAGAAGAGAGAACTATGAAGACGATTAGTGAAATAGAGAGTCGTTTAGTACAGAGTAGAAAGAAAAAATGAATAAACATTACTTAATAATAAAAATCAATTATCCTGAGAAGGATAGTTTTGAAAAAGCGGAATGATGAAGGTCAATGGGAAAATTGATACTCCAAAAAAAGGAGAAGAAAAAGAAGAAGAGGAGAGAATATTAAAGAAAATGAATGATACCAAAAACACCAATAAAAACATTATTCGTCTGCTAATAATGAAATTATCCAATGAAATCGAAAACGGAAATTATTAGGGTAAGACGAGAAGGCTGTCTCCAGTGAATATATGCGAAAATAAGCGATTGCTTTGATGGTCTGATGGCATGATTTCGTTCAATGATTGCAGTGCCTTCTTGATCTACTCTACGCCCAACTATCCGGAAAATGGCTCGACTTTCACACGACACTAGCGGCCTTGAAACGAACTAAACTGCTACTGGAATAAGTAAAGTTCGCACAGGATGAGAAGACACCCCGTTACAACGTAAAGTGTGTTAAACCGCGTGTCTTCTCGAGATATATAGCCTATCCAAGTAAAGAAGATCCTCTGGCAAGATGATAAATTGACTCCAGCTCGATCAATATTGGTTTAAAAATTATTTATTTGGTCTCAAATTGTATATCAGAATGTTTTCGACAATTGAGAATAAATCAATGATTTTTGAACCAATATTGACTGAGTTTGAGTCATTTTCTCATCTTGCCAGAGGGTCTTGTTTGCTTGGACGGACTATACCACTTCTGTTTCATCTACCTAGTCTGTTCGAGCAAAGGAGACATTCTGGCAAGATGGGAAAAAGACTCTAGCTCGGTCAATATTGGTTCAAGAACTATAAATTTTGTCTCAAATTGTAGAAACTATTCTGCTCTACAATTTGAGACCGAATCTATATTTTTCGAACCAATATTGACCAAGCTGGAGTCATTTTCCTATCTTGCCAGAATGTCTTCTTTGTTGGACCAGACAACACCTATCTATACATTTCTGCATTAACCTAGGTAATATACCTGTATTAACTAGTATATTACCATAGCGCTTCTAGAGGCGATCGACTGATCTTAAATTGCCAGAAAAAATCATTGAGTAATAGAGGGATGACCAGGCAGCAGCTGTCGAATTAGGAGCAGCTGTGTCACGAAATCGAGATCGATTATTTCTGGATCAGTGGAATCGATAATCGAATCGAGTATCGATCCTTCTTCAAGGATAGGTATCCTTTGTTCTAAGAAGACTTTTGATGATCAACGGGCTAGGCGGTTGAAATTGAATTTATGATGTGACCTATATGTGATGGAAATATGACAAACGTAACTAAATGAGCAGTTCTCTTCCTATTATTTAATCCTATTTCGTCATTGAATTGACTTGAGTTATTTCATGAACCTAAACTGTTGTAATAAATAAATGAGCAGTTCTATTTCTACTATTTAATCCTATTTCGTTATTGAATTGACTTGAGTTATTTCATGGACCCAAACTGTTGTAATAAAAATCCTACCTCTACTATATTTCTGACAACACTATTATTATTTCTTTGAACACGTATTGAAAGGATTTACAACTCAATTATTTTAGTTTTATCACTGGCGGCTCGTACCTACGAAACAGATGAAGTGCCGGTATCTTTTACTGTACAGCACTTCACCTGTTTCGTGGACACGAGCCGCCAGTTAGTTTTATTACAAAGTGTGGGAGTGAGAGTAGCCTACAACAACGGAATCACTATACGTAGAAAAAGTCTCCTCAATGCCACTCTTGTAACGATGGCCAAAATTAATTCAAAATAGAATAATTCACAACTAAAAAAATATTCAAACCAAGGTTTGTATCTATATTTCCACATGGAAGATTGGATATGGAACATTCTTAAGCTATAAAAAATTGTGGATAATTAGCAGGCGTTTGATGGGTTGACGTTTCTGAATAAAATCATCTTCTAATGATGTTCAATGGTGTGAATATGACCGCCTCAAACTTCAGATCGGTTATGAATTTTCATGAGTTAGAACCATTCATTGTTTCATGCCTTCTATATCACATCTGTACAAAGATATACTGTACATATAATCTCTACAATGCTTACAGATATTATGCATAATGTTTTTATCACTATTTACACCTAAACTGTATACACAAGTATGTTTCCTTCTCAAATTCCTTTGTACCTTTGTATAGGTTCCTGTATGTATAGGTATAATTTGAGCGCTGTCCCTTGACCTTACCGATGAACCCAACGGAAATTATTAAATCATCTGCAGGTTGGAATAATTCAAATCGGAGAGTAATAATAAAAATATTTATTAATCGGAATAATGTTTACGAGCATTTGAAAGGCTGAGAACCTGGGGTCAAAGGCATATCCTTCAATGTGCATTTATTTTGCTCTCGCCTACACTACTAGATAGAAACATGTATATAGTTATAGTTGTACGTATGCCAGCTGCGTTGTTCTTGTCCAATGGTCTAGAGACACCCAATGTCTTTATCTGATCATCTCGAATAGCCAATCGCATTCGAGACTGAATTCCTCAATGATTCATCCTATGCAATAGTCGAGTCTCACACACTTTAATGCGAAGAATGCACAAGGTTCTTTCAAAGACAATACCTGAAATTGATTGTCTCTGGTGCTTTGTACTTTGAAAATGTGGTAGTGAAATGGTCGCATGTTTGAAAAAAGCTTGAGTTCTTTTAGACTGATTTTTTGCATAGAATGTACATTCTGTGTAGAAAAATTTCAGGTGGGATATATTTTGTTCTGATAACTTTATATAAGATTCTAATTCTTTAAACTTTTTATCTGAATATTCATAAGATCAATATCAATATCTGTCTGTGGATTTTTTATTTGAATTGGAATAAAATTGGATTTAGCAGTAAATTTTTTTAGATTTATCAGTTTACTAATGATTAATTCAATTCTGCATTATATCCAACACACAAAGTATAGTGCAAAAGCCACTATATAGTTGACATTGAATGAACAATATTGACAACTTTGAAGTCACTCCTTAAAAATTGTTTTTCCTTTCTAATCTTTCATGTAGTTCGTCTAGTTTTCTTATTAACAAGATCTCCCCTTTATCACATTATTATTTCTTCTATGGTCCTCTTCTTCAATTTTTCTATTATTATATTCTCCTGTCCCTTTCTCTTCCCACATTTCTTCATCAAAACAATCTAATTATTGAAATTATGAATCAGTCAACTTACTTTTCTAAATTCTCCCTTATTGAAGCAGTTCAAGACTACATTTAGCAGTGGTATTGACAAGAATTATACTTCTTATATACATATATAAATTTGATACTCAAGTTAAACCATGAACCAGTGAACAACATTATAATAGGAGTAATAATCATTATAATGTAATAATCATTCTTGTATAACTTATACTTTAAAATTGGACCTCCACATAATTTATAATGAATAATGATCAATACAAGTTGTTAACCATTTCATGTCTATGAAGCATGAAGGTCAGTCGATATTCCATTAACTCGAAATAAGCCTATAATGCTAACAATACTTTAGTATAGTCTGTCCAAACAAAGAAGAACCTCTGGCAAGATGAGGAAATGACTCCAGCTCGGTCAATATTGGTTCAAAAATTATTGATAAGGTCTCAATCGCAGGAAACACTCTGATCTACAATTTGAGACCAAATCAATATTCTTTGAACAAATAGTGACCGAGCTGGAGTTAATTTCTCATCTTGTCTTCTTTGCTTGGACAGACTGTATCTACAATTTTTAGTATACTTATATTGCTTTTGTCTGTAATGCTTTAGTATCGATATCACACGCGGCTCGTATTACAATATTGGTCTAGTACCATTCACTGCTAACAATAAACTTTACATTAACCAATAAATAAATAAGGATGAAACTAGTCCATGCAAATGTTAACAACCATTTGAAATCTAAACGGCATTGGTCCTTGAACCGTTCCGTTTCTTACTTATAAGGACACAATACTGTTCAAATACATTAAAACAGCTATTATCCTACTAACGGAATAAGTGGTATGGATTATAGTTTACACCCCAACAACATGGAGGTCGATGAGAAATCGACTCTTCAACAAATCAATAAACGTCCCGTTGACGATCAGAGTAATAATTCTTGACGGGCAAGAGCGAAATCGTGAAATAATTAATGGCCGTGTCGTGTCCGGCCAACCCGCCGTTTTCATCAGCTCTCACCACCAAAGAAGATAACAGTTATCTACTGGTATAGAAGGAAAACTGGGAATGGGTATCACAGAGTTGTCTTTGAATATTTAAATCACAGAATATGTTATCGGAGAGGTATGGAAAAGAATGTTGAAAAAAATCCTTATTGGTTGCAACTGAGATGATGACTGCAGGGATTTGCTGTGTAAACAGAAGCAGTGAATACAAAATATGAATCTACCTTTATATTCACTGACGCTACTATGTTAACTTGAGTCTGAAAATAAAACGGCTCACGTCCTTGCGAGAAATAGAGAATGTTCAATTTATCAACGAATTTCTTACTGAAAACTTTCCAATTTGTAGGCTACTCCGATCATGATCATTCATTATCATCATTATCCTAAAATCATTCATTATTCTTCCCACCCTCATTCAATATTGATACATCTCCTTTTTATCTATTGATATTTTCTCAAATGAATTACGTTTCTCTAATTTTTATTAATGGTGCAACTGATGCCAAAAATGTTTGCTGTTTCGCCTGCTTCTTGTGCGCTCCTACAGCTGATGTTGTCAATAATTATAGATTTGTTTTGTAGCTTTATCTAGATGTTGTTTTTTTTTAATTGAAAGAGACAATAAATGCTCTACATCAGCTTCAATAACAAGTTTACATCTCGTACATTTAGGCTGAGGCCGCACTGCCGGTGGGTAGAGCCTGGAGGGTGGAGGGTAGATGGTAATTCTATAGAACATTCACACCATCCACGGTAATACATCGTATGAATGGAATGACGTCATACTGTTTTTTGAGGTTATGTTGTCCATATTCAAGAATTTCAAGATGGCGGCTGAACAAATAACAATCATACGATGTATTACAGTGGATGGTGTGTATATGTTCTATAGATTTACCATCTACCCTCCACCCTCCAGGCTCTACCCACCGGTAGTGCAGCCTCAGCCTAAAGCCGCGTATCGACAGTCCGAGGCATGTGCCGCGAATGCCTCAAGGTACAGTCTGTTCACGCAAAGAAGAGTCTTGCTACTACTACTAGTCTACTATCTACTCCAGTCTCCAGCTCGGTCAGTATTGGTTCAAACATTATTGATCTCAATTATAGGAAACATTTCGATCTTCAATTCAAGACCAAATCAATAATTTTTGAACCAATATTGACCAAGCTGGAGACTGGATGTAAAGCCGCGTATCGACAGTCCGAGGCATGTGCCACACATGCCTCGGACTGTCGATACCGGATTTGCTAGCAGCCAGGCAAACGCGGCACACAATTCGCAGCGAGCAGTGCCTGTTGCCTCGCAACACACAACGAACAATTCTAAAAACTAACCTCAAAATTTTACCCCATTCCTATGCATTTTTGTGATTGAGAATTCTATTTGGGTGCAGAAGATTCTAATAGGCAATAATAAACATTGCCTTAAATTTTTATCTACTAATTGAGCACAAACTACCTCCAAAGTCCAAATTATCAATTGTCAGAGCTTAGTTGCTTTGTCTCCCGCTTGATGGCGCTAGTCAATTTTTTCGCGTGCTCGCATTTTTTGTTACAAAACTCAGCCATGAGTTCATACTTTTTTTGCGTCAACAGACTGTAATGCGAGGCATTCGTGCCACATGCCTCGGACTGTCGATACGCGGCTTAAATGTACGAGATGTAAACTTGTCTTGTAAGAAATTTTCCAACTTTGGCGTCAGATAAAAGAATGAGAAAAGAAATAGCACACAACTTGTACTGTACTATCCATAAGAAATAAAGATACTGTTGTCATTTATGAAAAATCATTTATGAAAAAATAAATCGAAGATTTGGAAAATCTCGAAGACGTTCAAAATCTCTAATATTACAATACTATGTAAGTACTACATGGATGAAAAATCTTCTTTTAATTTTCAATGTGCGTGCATCACTTTGAGACGAGTGACAAGGATTAAATACTTTTGAAAAACAACGGAATTTGTTTCATGTCGCACGACATTTTGTAGCGGAAAACGGTTTGCTGCAAAATGATGTTACGGTTCTATTTGTCTCCCAGAGTTGTTCAAGCAGCATCAAAAAGCTCCAGAGCCGGTAGATCATCGTTTTCTAAAGGTCACATGCGGCGACATTTCCTTGAGTAATTTCTGTTTTGCGTGCTTAATTTAAACTTTTTTGACGAATTCAACTGAAGATGGATTACAGTGTGACATGAGAATCTTGCCATTCGTTGAAAAAATTGGAAATATAATCATGGTTTAATCGATTTGATGCGAAGGCTTGAGGGTGATGGATTTTGTTTTGGAAATTAAATATGGCTTTTAATGGTGGGGAGATTTTCACGGGTGGGTTCCACCTCGCTAATGTGTACTTGTCCAAATACTGATCACCCATCTAAGAGCTGTCAGCTCTAGTTCTGGAATAAGTTGAAATTGAGTTATATTTAGTATGTAACATGTAACTCATAATCCTCATGAGTCTCAATGTGATTGGTAAGTTTTGACGTATACAGTGTGTTTCAGGAGGAATGTGCAATACTTCTCAGGCTGATTCCTTACACCAAATAGACAAAAAAGTTCCATGAGACCAACCCCCAAAAACGCTTTGTTACCGAGATAACAATGGCGGAAAATTAAGATTTTTCAAAATATATTAATTTTTCTAATTTTTTAGAGGCTTTAGTGAGTTTCTAAAATGATCAATTCCTATTTAAAATTAGCTGAAGAATTCAATGAAACCGGTTTCAAGTTTGTAACTTTAACGGTTATTGAGATAATTGGAAAAATATGCTAGAAAACGCCATTTTTCAACAATAAGGGTTATAACTGGATAAGGAATCATAAAATTGTATTTTCTATTACTGGAAGTTGAAGAAAGTCGGATTGTAAAGAAAATGTTGAAAGGCGGCGATTGTGTAAATCTTACCCAAATCTCAGAAATGACGATCAAAAATCGGAAAATTGACAAAACATAGCACATGTGATGAATTTGTGTTTAGTAGCGATTTTGCGAATTTTGATCGCCATTACTGAGATTTGTGTAAGATTTACATAATCGCCATCATTCAACTTTTTCTTCAGAATCCGAATTTCTCCAACTTCCATTAATAAAAAATAGTTTTATGATTCCTTATCCAGTTAAGAATACTTGTAAGTAGAGAATGTTTCAAAGATTGAATAATTTTTACAGTCTACGCCTCCACAGGCTAGGACGTATTCTCATTACATTGCATTGCTATATTGAGAAAACATTCATATCATTGTGAATTTCTATTACTTCCATTAAAAATCGATGGTTCTCAAGCAAAGAAAGCTTGCGAAGGAAATATCGCTCTTATTTTCAGTATTACACAGCATAAAACTACAATGGGAAGTGAAAAAGTGTGAAGAATTGCGAGCAGTCCACTAAAGAATTCGAAGAATGTGAGGAGTCATAGGGATAGATAAAAAGACGGACAAAGAGAAAGAGTGAGAGAGAGAGAGTGAGTGAGAGAGCTAGTGAGTGATCTACTGAGAAAAAGAGATAGAGTGAGAGAATGAGTGGGAGAGAGCTGACGTATAAATAGGAATGGGAGGAAGTGTAGTGTGAAAATCGAATTGAAATACGGACAGGAACAGGCGGAAATAGTGCGAAGAAGAAATAAAAAGAAGGAGAATGCTGAATTGTTGAGCAGTAGCAGGTTGAATTTTTGACCTTGTCCAACGTATTGTTTGGGGGTTTTAAAAAATGAATGGAAAAGAAAATAATAGAAATTTGTTGGAGGAAGTGAAAAGAATATAGGAAAAAATGTGAAGGCAGGGATGTACATTGTAGGCTACATGGAAAAATTATGAAGGAAAATACATGAAACAAGTAAATTTGTAAATAGATATAATGAAACTATGTTATTCATTATCCTGAATATTGAACATTATTACATGTTACTGAAATTCCATGTCATAGTTTTAGAAAGCTGGAGGAGACCAATTGATTGATCTTACATTGAATTATACATGGGAATCACAAAATATAATTATTGAATTTTGAATAGGCCTATGCTATCACATATTATAATGATAGCATATTAACTGAATAACCTAAATATTTGGACTTGATATGAAAAATTGGTAGAGAGACAGTTTTGGGAGTAATCCTGTTGAACCTTCCATTAAGTATGTTGTAACTTGATAATAAATAATTAATGAGAGAAATCAAAATATAGTTCTTAGATTATAAATTAGTCTGATTTACTTTTTTGTGAGTAAGAATGGAGTTGAAAAACAAGGATATAAAAATGAAAAACATGCGGACATAAGAAATGACCATTAATAAACAACAATGAAGGTTTTTGGGGACATAGAAGTTGAGTTCAGTCATCAGTAAATGATAATGTGTAGTCTAGAGAGGGAGATTTAACTGATTCTTTTTCTTGTACTTCTTTCTATCTCTTCTTCTCAATTGTCTTCTTCTTTCTTCTCTTTTTTGTAATCTTCTTTTTTTCCTGTTCTCTTGCTCATCTTATTCCCTATTTCTATTCTTGCAGTTAATTTCCTATCTTCTTATTTTCTTTCATCATCGTATTCTTCTTCATTGTCTTTTAAATCTTGATCTTCTTATTTTCCTCACTCTTCCACCACTTAATCTTTATCATTCTTCTTCTTCTTCTTCTTCCTCCTCCATTTATTCTTATTTTTCTTCTTCTTCTTCTTCTTCTTCTTCTTCTTCTTCTTCTTCTTCCTCTTCCTCCTTTATTTCATTTCCTTCTTCTTCTTCTCCTTCTTTTTCTTAATTTTTTTGTCTTTCTTTCTCATCTTTCTATTCTTAACTCTTTCCTCCTCCTCTTCTGATTTTTTCGTAATTCTTCTCATCTTCTTCTCCTCGTTCTTTTTCTCTTTCCTCTTCTTCTTTTTGTAATTTTTTTCATCTTCTTCTCCTCAATTTTCTTCTAGATCTTCTTCTTTCTGGATCTTCTTCTTCCTTCTTCTTCTTCTTCTTCTTCTTCTTCTTCTCCTCCTCCTCTTTCTTCTTCTTCTTCATCTCCTCCTTTCTTCTTCTTCTTCTTCCTTTCTCTTTTCTCCTTTCTTCTTCTTCTTCTTCTTCTTCTTCTTCTTCTTCTTTTTTCATCTTCTTCTTCTTCTTCTTCTTCTTCTTCTTCTTCTCTTCTCCTTTTTTCTTCTTCTTCTTCTTCTCTTTCTTCTTCATCTTCTTCTTCTTCTCTTCTTCTTGGCACTGACATTACTATTCGTGCAAGCACACAATGAAATCGGTGCGTGGCAAATTCAAAATGGCGACGTCGATTTTTCACTTGCACTCATTCTTTTCACTCGTGCATCCTGCTGCCAGCCAGCCAGCCTGGGTGAGTAGTTTCCCTTTCTTTCAAGTTTAGTGTCTCGTCCACTTCTCCTAGTTTACGATTGGATGGCGCGCACATAATATGTTATGTGCTATATTATAGCCTGTGCAAGCAAAGAAGACCCTCTGTCAAGATGTGGAAATGACTCAAGCTCTGTCAATATTGGTTCAAAAATTATTATTAATTTGATCTCAAATTGTAGGAAACAATTTGATCTACTATTAAGATCATATTTATAATTATTGAACAAATATTGACAAAGCTGGAGTCATATTCTCATCTTGCCAGAGGGTCTTCTTTGCTTGGACAGACTATACATTATGGTTGTATAGTCTGTCCAAGCAAAGAAGACATTCTGGCAAGATAGGAAATTGACTACAACACGGTCAATATTTATTCAAAAATTATTAATTTGGTCTCAAATTGTTGAAAACATTCTGATCTACAATTTGAAACCAAATTAATTATTTTTGAATTGATATTGACTAAGCTGGAGTCATTTTCTCAACTTGCCAGAATGTCTTCTTTGCTTTGATAGACTGTATCGTGTATATGCACTTATGCAGTCAGAGGTCCCACCTGTTGCATTTCTAGTCTTGCACGCACTTCTTTTCTGTTTTATTCACTTGTTTTCTCTCTTTTACATCTTGTTTTGCTTTTCATATTTTCATCTTTCTTCTACTTTTCCTCCCTATTTCTTCTCCACTTCTCAAAATATAAAATTTGATTTTTCGAAGATATAATTTTTCATTAATCAATTTTTTCTCCTTTCCTCTATTGCCCTTTATTTTTCGTATCATCTTTCTTCTTCTTCATTTTATCCTTCCCCATTGTTTCATTCATATCTTCACTTATTCTTATTTATCTCTCACATTCCCTTACATTCTACTTCTTCATCATTTTCTTTTAATTATATGTTTTTATTATTCTTTTTCTCCTTCCTCTTCTATTTATTTAGAAATTCTATCCTTACCTATTTTCAATTCTTCTTCCTTCTCCTCCTCCTCTCTCATTTATCATTTGAAACACATTCCCTTTCTCTTCTCTATCCTGTTGTAGCCCACTTTCATCTTTCCTTTCCCTCTCCTCTTCTACTCTTTGTATTCTACTCTTTTTCTTTGTAGCTTATTCCTTATCAATTTCTTCTTTTTCTTACCTTTTCTCTTTTCCATCTTCATTGTTCTTGTTTATTCCACTTTTCCTTCCAGTTTTATCTTTCTCCATACTTTTCTTTCGCTTCTTTATGAAAAATATCACCGTGAATTTTAAGATTTTCCAATCAGAAATTTGATTGTTTTTGTACCTTTTTCATCTTTATTATACAGTATTATGAAGATTTAAATTGATTAAACATATAATTTGTTCCAAAGATATGTAGCTTTTGGCTCATCTCTTCATGTTTGATAAAACAGAGTAGGCTAAGCTGAATTATTAGAGCCCTACCCAGATTGACAGATTTTTGTTCAGTGTAATTTGGCACAGCACACACTCACATATACTAAAAAAGGCAAAACAAAATTTAATTACGAGTCTAGTGCGCAGGCGCGAACAGCTATTAGCATTGTCTTGGAGTTTAATGTCGTTACATAGTAATCGTAATAATCCAAGGTCGCCGGATTAATTTGATCGGAATTCGTGCGTCGTTTAAACGCGATCAAAGTTGACCTTGGTTACAATTTTATTCATCACCACATTCTAACCTCTAATGCACAGCTAAAGATTAGTGTATCGAGTCTTCTTCGGTTTGTTTAGTTTTCGTTTATTTAATTTTGTCTGTGTTTCTTTTGTTTCATTTATTTTTGTTTTCTTTGGTTGGCATTGTCTTTGCCAACTCATTTTCCGCCCAGACTGATCTCGTGTGTCCGTCGGGAAAATTGATTTTTCACGGCAGCGGAAAATGAGCTAAGAAAATTGTGCACGTTTTCCAGGATCTGGAGTCAATTTGGGGGCGTTGGAGGACCTTGAGTATTTCCCAAGTGACTAATGCGCTGAAGACAACGTCCTTAGATTAGGCACAAATTTTTGTGGAACTGGGACTGATGTATTGGTGGATGATACTGTAGAATGTAGATACTGTTTGGATCCTTACATCCCTTCAGTAACATAACGTCACATGAGGATACTGTATTCCATTCTAATTAAAGTATATGAGCACAGAGGAGCTAAAATAGGATTTTGCTACTCTGTGATATGAGTTAGATAAAATCAAAACTCTTCTATTCCTTTCAACTGCAAAATTTTAAAAGTCAAATTTTTCTATATTTTGTGTATTCTTGTTCTGTTTGGTTTATTCTTTTCTCTCTCCTCTCTATCCTTATTTTGTCTTATTCTTTCAAATTTCATTCATTCATCTTTGTTTTCTTCTCTTTCTCTTTTTCGTTTGTTGAGAAGCAGTTGCTTCCTTAATACCAGCGTTTAGGTTAGATGGGAAATTAAAAATAAATGCTGAATTGGATAGGATCTAGAAATAGTCGCAAGAATCAAGAAACGTCCAAGAGTGACAATCCGCCAATACCTAACAAACTTACTCTTTCACACCCTTTCTCACTCTCTCACTTCCTCTTTCTCTCTTGCTCTCTTCTCAATTCTCTCACTCATTCCACCACCATTCACCCGGTTTTTACTCGATCATTTTCTTCTTGGAATCTCTCCACCTCTCTCTCTTCTTCATTCGTTCTCTCTTCTTTCCTCCCTCTCAATCTCACGCTCTCTCTTTCTCTCTTGCTCTCTCTCTTTAAGCGGCACACCGGCCCTCATACGGTGACACATCTAGCGTCACAGACACATAAATAATGTTCGTGTCCCATTCCTTACAAGTGAAATAATAGCGAATAGAATGCTAGGCTACAGTTGCAATGCAATACAACCAAAGGCTGCATTCTCTCTATTCTGCTTTTATTTGTCGCAGGGGCTGGATAGAATATACCGCCAGCAGTTCTTATTTTGCCTTATTTTTTTCTATTTTCCAAATTTTTTCCTTCTCTTTCCCTTAATATTCTACTCTTTGGTCTTCTCATTCTCATTTTTCTACTCTATTTTCTTTTCTCTCTGTATTTATCAATTCTCAGCTCTGTCAGGACAGTCAGTGAGCTGTCTGCGAGAGTACATCGAATCGAGAGCCTCCTCGGCCAGCTGTACTAATTGGCAATCGAAGACAGATTCAGACTGTCCTGATAGCGCTGAGTATTAATAACAGTTATTAACCAACTGCCTGAATTTTTTGAACCAGCTTTTTTATGCTATGCTATTTTTTTATGCTTTTTTTATTTATGCTATTTTTTGAATAGCATAGACATTGATGAACTACAAATTCTCAAGTGAAGCTTCTCAATTTATTACCATAGAAAAACTACAGTTATAGTCTGTTCAAGCAAAGAAGACCCTCTGGCAAGATGGGAAAATTACTCCAGCTTGGTCAATATTGGTTCAAAAATTATAAATGTGGTGTTAATAAAGATCAAATTGCTTACTACAATTTGACATAAAATTGATAATTTTTGAACCACTATTGACCAAGCTATAGTGATTTTCCCATCTTGCCAGATGGTCTTCTTTGCTTGGACAGACTGTAGCATAGAAATTTATGAACTACAAATTATCACATGTAGCTTTCTTGATTTATAACCATAGAAAAACTACAGATATCTTATTAATCTGTAGGCTGTACAATGTGTTTATAAAGTACGTTCTTATTCTGGGATGTAAGAGGTATGAATAAATAAATGAAAAAATAGAAAAGAAGGAAAAATTATTTGATTTTTCTCCTTTTAGCTTACTCCATTAATACTCTCCCAATAATAATCATTGCATCGATTAGATATTCTTATCTATCTGACTGTACTTTCACTCATCAGATGATCTGATGATGATTTAAGTGCATTGTTAATTGCTGTTAAAAGCTTATTATAGCCCATCAATCTCCCCACCTTAAACGATAGCCCACACTTGAAGTCTCAGAATCAGAACACTTTATTCAACCGCTTAATCGAATTTGATTATTTTTTTATTCGAATCCTTTCCTATAATATCAATTGATAGGCCCAGATTAATCAAGATTAGGCTGAAATTAGTCCATTATTGAGATTGTGGGAGTTAATTATTAATGATGAAGTATAACGTAATCCATAATACCATTAGTTATTATACATGTTCAGTACTACTATCTGTCATTTTCGGGTGCCTAGAAGAAACTTTGATATCACAGTCATCTTTTCCCAATCAATTTTTCCAATTGTCACCTTCTTGGTCGTAAATTATGAATAATAATGACTGGTTTTAACACTTTCAAAAGCTATTAGTGCAATTGCATAACAATTTTAGATGACCTCGGAAGTATCAAAGTGAGATTGAAGGCTTGAGCGCATCCCACCCATTTCATTGCCTTCAATTATTAATTGTTACATGATAAGGATCGTGAAAGTAGTGTAGGATCGGCAGTGTTTAGCCTGTTCAAGCAAAGAAGACATTCTGGCAAGTTGGGGAAATGTTCGGTCAATAGTGGGTCAAAAATTATAAATTTGGTCTCGAATTGTAGGTGAGAGGGTTCCCTACAATTTGAGATCAAATTCATAATTTTTGAACCAATATTGACCGAGCTTGAGTCATTGTCCCATCTTGCCGGAATGTCTTCTTTGCTTGGACAGACTATCGAAAAAAGAGGTGTCAAAGGTGTCAAGTATGGATTTAATGATTGATAAGAAACTATTGTCAAGTGATTTTATGGTTGTAAATGTTATCAGTTAGTGGTATCTTTGATAGTGAATTTCCTTGTCATTATTCGTAGAAGATAGGTTTATGACTCAGCTAGAATCTGTGATGTGTGCGATATTCTTGAAGGTATTCTGGTGAAAATTTGAATATCTGTGAAATTTTTATTCAATTTTTAATGTGATTAATTATTTTTAATTAATCCAACATGAGCTACAATTTATTGAAGTCATACATTATAGTTATAAGATGTATTTGGTTTCAAGAGGGGATTATAGCCTACGTTCCATACCATAACTGTCTGCATTAAAATGCGTGAAAAGATATTGCGGAAAAAATGAAACTATTTTTATTTGATTTGGTAATTGGTATTGTCAGAGTTAATTTCATCACGTTCCCTAAAGTTCTCTCATAGATATTGAAAATTTTATTGTTCAAACAGCCCTCCGATTTCCTAGACTCAGATAATCGGAATATGAATTAGATAATTGAGTATTAGATAAATGAGTTAGATAATTGAGTTAGCTATACTTATATCCATACTCAATGGTTAATGGTTAATGGTTTAGTGGTTGATCCACTAAAATAGGGGTTCAAATTGAAATTATTCTCACAGTAAAGTATTTTGCAAACTATTTAGCTTTGTTTTCTAAGAGTTCACTACTTCACAATTCAAAAATTCACCATTTTTATTAATAAATGAAACCAAAAGATTTATTTCAGTATTCAGGAAAATCTAAAAACTTATTGGATTAAAACACAGACAATGAATTCCAAAACATCAATATTCCAATTTTAGATAAATATTTAGAATAGAGGTTATGTTCACTTGATTTAAGTACTCTATCATTATTCACGAATTTCCACACTCGTATTCTTAGAATCCTCAACGATAACCTTCTTTTCTAATACGAATTTCATACGTGATTGCGGCCATAAAACTTGGTGAAATTGAAACCCTCTGAAAAATTAGGATCCTGTTTTGTGCTGGTGGGAGAGGGATTGATATTGAAGTGAAAGGCCGTACCAGAGAGAAATAGCTAATCAGCCTAATAAGCTGATAGTGTTGGCGTCCTTGGCAATTCCCAACTGCCACTGACAGTGATTTCTGTTTCGATAAATTTTGACAGCCGTTAACGAACCAACAAAGAAGGAAATACAAGGAATGAAGTGTGAAAGAGAAAGAGAGAAACTTCATTTTGATGGGAATTCAAGAGGCAGGCGCGAAGAAAGCAATTGAAATTCTATTATTACAATCGAACTTTCAAAAGGTTATGCCTGTTTGTTCGGACTGTAATCTGAAATAGGCTTGAATTTATGTCAGTAACTTATAGTTTGTTAAGATCCAAAAATTGTTGTCTGTTGTTGTCGTCATCATTGTTGACGACATTGAGCACCAGAAGTGTAACTACTTATTGATCATGATGTTGATGATGATGATGACGACGACAATATGAAGAAGATAAAATAGAAGGAGAAAAAAGAAGAAAAAGAGGAGGAAGAAGGAGAAAAAGAGGAAGAAGAAGAAGAAGGAGGAGGAAGGAGGAGGAAGAAAAAGATGAAGAAGGAGAAGAAGAAGAAGAAGAAGAAGAAGGAGAAAAAGATGAAGAAGAGAAAAAAGATGAAGAAGGAGAAAAAGATGAAGAAGGAGAAAAAGATGAAGAAGGAGAAGAAGAAGAAGGTGGAAGAAAAAGAAGAAGAAAAAAGAAGGAGAAAAAGAAGAAGAAGAAGAAGAAGAAGAAGGAGGAAGAGGAGGAGAAGAATAAGAAGAAAAATAAGAAAAAATAAGAAGAAGAAGAGGAGGAAGAAGAGACTGAAGAAGATGGAGAAGAAGAGGCAGAAGAAGAGGGATAGGAGTGATAAGATGGAGAGGAGGGATAAAAGAGAGAAGAGAGAGAAAAGGAAGACGAATACGAATAATACGAAAAAAGATAAAGATGGAAAAGGAGAAGAAAGAGTAGAAGACGAAAAAAGAAAATGGAAAAGGAGTAAAGGAATAAGATGATGATGATGATAATAATAACACTAACCATGCTCCTTTCTAGCAATAATTCCAATCTTCAGGGCCCCATAAATTGCAAAGGAGGGGACCCCAAAGTCCACCAATAAGTGAAAATGAAAATCACACTCCCTAGTAGATCCTAGATAATTATCTGTAGTTATAAGTGGAACCTTGACAGAGATTTTCAAAACTCTACTTAAATCATTTTTATTGGGATTTTGTAACCCTTCCTGTCAACACCAATAATGATGATTTGTTGAACTGTGGATTCTGTACGGTGTTGCATAATGTCAAAGACGATTAAAATCTTGAGTTTAAGTTTGGTTAGCAGAACCAATACTCTTTTACTGATATATACTCTTTTACATATGAGTACTAACTTTTGTTACAATATTTACTGAGTAATAATGTCAGTAAATCTTTAGTAAAATTCCAAGTTACTTGGATAACTCCATTATTTGATAACTTATCCTATTTTGAACGTTTTTCTACTCCTTAATTATAATTAGAATTAGAATTATTCTATATAATTTATAATTTCAATTAATTTATTTTATATGATTATAATTAGAATTATAATTCTAACTGAGTAAATAAGAACTTTAGTAACATTCTATGTCTATGACCCTTGCATAAGTTATTCTAACTATGATTCTTGTTATAATTCATTCTAACTGAGTAAATAAGAACTTTAATAACATTCTATGATCCTTGCATAACTCCATTATTTGCTAACTTTGCCTATTTTGAACATTATTTACTCCTTATTGCCAATGATTGAATTGAAGATCACTTTAGCTCAATTCTAATTATTTGGTAAGTAATAACACTTTATGATTCAAGGCAAAGTCGACCATTGGTGCTCACTACCATAAAACAAGTACCCAAATACAGAACAGTCTAAATTGCCATTGATGAATGTAATACTAAAATACTGTACTATTACATTGTTTGTCCAGTAATTGGTCGGTTTATTGCAGACCTATAGTCTATCCAAGCAAAGGAGACATTCTGTTATGATAGGAAAATGACTCCAGCTCGGTCAGTATAGGTTCAAAAATCATAAATTTGGTCTCAAATTGTAGTATACATTTTTCTCTACAATTTGAGTCCAAATTTATAATTTTTGAACCAATATTGTCCGAGCTGGAGTCATTTCCATATCTTGCCAGAATGTTTTCTTTGCTTGGACAGATATATACTAGAAAGACTATACTAGAAATGTAAGAACGCAAGTGTTTCCAGAGTATGTCATAAAGGGAGACCTTGTAATACTTGAACCATAAAGCGGTACAATTTAGAATTTAAATGATGAGTACTTCACTTAACTAGCCTGTGATTTACCATCTATTTAAATGTTGATTGCTTACTATACACAATTACCGTGTAGGATTTACCCACTAAGATATGTTACAAAATTGATAAGTACTTCATAGTGAAGTTAAGCATATGTATACATTCTAAACTAGATGCTCTGTAAAAAACCATTCTAGAAGTAAGTTTTTTTTGGGAGTAAGTATGGTCTGCTCCAATAATAACAGGGAAACGATCAACCAATGAGAAATGATTACAGGAATTATGTAGAAGCTACGGTCGAGTAAATATCGGTGAAGTTAGGTTTGAAATGTCCTCACTTCGTAAACTCTGCTATTAGTTCAACTAGCTTGGTGCTCATGGTCTTGAAAATGGAGTGCTCAACTGCTACCAATAAAGATAAACACTATACTTGACGTGTATTTGTGGGCAGTTGAGTGTGCTTAAGTTCCAAGTTGTAAGTTCTTCCTACAAGTTTTATGTATTACGTAATCGAATGCAGTCTGAGATTGTTATGACTTATGAGTCTGAGTCATTGTTGATGACTTGCGGATGAGTTATTGGAGATTACTGTATCAATTATTGTATAATATGCGTTACCTATAGTTTTTATGATTTCTGTCTCAATTGTATTATACGCTTTAACTACAGTTTTGATTATTAGTGCTACTGTAAAGTTTTTACAGTACAGTTGCATAATAATACTTCAAGGGGGTAGAAAGCCACAAAGCCTTAATTATTACTTTAGTAGGCTTTGTTGGAGAATACTGTACTGATATACTTAATTGGAATATCAGTACTTTGGATTGGTATAAAATATCAATAATTGAATTGGAGTGATAAAGTTGTCTCCATTAAGGTTGATTCAAAATTATTTTTAAACATGCGAAATTTTCTCATTGCGTGTATGGCATGCATTGTTGATAAAAGGTTTGACAAGCGAGTATTTATTCTATTATAATTTATTTGATTCCCAATTGATCAAATAAAATATTGCTGTGATCTTGTTCTTTATACTGTAATGCTATTACAAATACAATTGTAATACAGTTTTGATTTTATGAAAATTTCAACTGTTTCTAAAGTGTTCTTTTTTATTTTCAGGTAAATTCATTGGCTATAATTCCTGGGTTGAACTTTAAAGCACCTAACTTAAATTTTCTCAATTTTTTAAAATCTCGCAACTATTGAAGGAATTGGACCAAGAGCGCCACTAATGCCGGGTTTTTCCAAGCACACTCAAAGTTTAGGGACCCTCAAATTTTGATGAACAGCTGACATTTTCTATGATAAGTATAGGAAATGTAGTGAAGTGTAGTAAACTTGAGGGTCCCTCAAATATATATTTTAGGAATTTAATTATTGAGCTAAATTTTAACTAACAATAATATTGTAATTGATTGCAATCGACTGGGAAACTTAGTTTAAATTGATTTATTTTTTCCTAGTAGTAGTTACTAACTGTCATAAATAGTCTTCAATCTCGTGAATTCACGTAGATTCCATTATTTCGTAATAATTTTAAGTTAAATACCATTATTTCAGTAAAATTTTACATTCAATTCACATGAAAACGTGCGTTAATTTTCAGAACTCCATTTGAGAAGAAAATCTCCTATCACTGGCGACTCGTGCCTACGAAACAGGTGAAGTGTTGTACAGTAAAAGATACGGGCATTCACCTGTTTCGTGGGTACGAGCCGCCAGTGTCTTCTATCAATTTTATTTCATCCTTGGTCAAGCCCAAGTTCACTAATATCAATATTGTTGATGATTCTGGAATGATTAATAGTATCATAATATTAATGAGTCATTACAATGATCATTTTAATCAGCGATCAGCTGATCATCCGTCAACACGCAGCCGCCATTATTCAAGTCGTTCGTGAACAAATTGTCGAGAATGAGTGACACCTCAATGCTACTTTTGACGGGTAAATGCGTCACCGGCCGGATTTTTATATTAAAATAATCGTGATAAGCGACCTTGAATTATGTGCATGGTGCATTGCAACGTCCTTGTCAATGTTAACGAAATATGGGTCGTTCATGCAATCATCCAACATAAAACTTGAAAGATACTACAATTATAAGATATATGATATATATAATATATACAATATAAGATACTACAAAATAAGATAAATACAATATCTATGGACGTTTGAAACATTGAGATACTGCTGATAATTTCACATTGTTACATTATATTCACTAATTTTTAGATGCTTCTGTACTGTGGTGAAGGGAAGACAATAATTCATAGGCGGATACTAGAAATTTTGGAAAAAAGAAAAGAGTAGTATATTCCGAAATCATTATTTTCATTTCAAAAAATATTGAATTAATAGCTAGCTGTAAATGATTGATTTTTATTGCAAATAACTAATTATTCATTCATTCAATATTTACGTTGAAGAAATGCCACTTAGGTATATTTGAATTTTGAATACTTTATTTTATCATTTTTACCCTAGTTCATAAACCTTCTTTAATGAAAAAAAATTAATCTACAAAATTCTAACACAACAGACAACACCCAAAGCAAGAGCAACAAAACGTTGTTATGTACTCTATTGGGAGTTTAAAATTGAGAAATATTATATTTAATGAAAAAATCTGTCTCAGCTTTTCTTTTTCTATGGCAATACAAAAAGTATTATTAGCAATATAAATATTGATATTAATTATTTATAACATACGTATCATTCCTCATTATTGTATTTGTAATAAATTAATATCAATAAAGTTGATTCGTAAATAAGAAAATTGAACATTGAAAATTCAGAAAATAATATTTTAAACAAATATAACTCGAAACTGCTCTTTCTGGATAGAATTCAAAGCCGACTATGTTTGGAACCACGAGTAAATCAGAAAAAGTAGCTGAATGATCCATAAACAAAGTACTGGCCCAGCAACTGCTGCTACCTGTCGGCAGATTCTAAAGTTATCAACTTCCATCTACCCTCTACCAATCAGTGAAGAGTAGGAGGAGCTGGCTAATGAGTTGTTATGAAAAAGTACATGACCCAACAGCTACTCCCACCTAGTGGAGAATCCAGACTTCCCTCCAAACAGTTGACCAATGAGGAAAGAGGAGGCGGAGCTTGTTGGTGTGTATGTGGATTACAAACTATATTTTGACCCAACAGCTGCTGCTATCTGAAAGCCGATTTTAGAATTGGCTACTTTCAAAACAGTCAGCCAATCAGAGAGGATTTTTGCATGCTACGTGACAAAAAATTTAAAATTGAATATTACTAAAAAGACTGTTCACACTTTATTCTTGTTCTGAAATCACTTTGTACGGTAACTTGGCAGCTACAATCATTTAATCGTAATCTTTCTACTATTTCAAAGTTTGAAACTTTTGTATTCTCAACGAATAAATATCAAATGAATTTAATAGCAATTAATTGAATTATAAATGAATAAATGATGATTGATTGGTTGATTACGGATTCTAGTCATTTATGGTTATCGTGAATTTTTTAATGAGTTAATTGTTATTATTATGTTTAAAATATAACTTATTCTAGTCGTCTCAATATTTTTTCCTATTGATAAGAAGTCTCTAATGACGTAGTTGTAGGTAGTCTGTCCAAGCAAAGAAGACCCTCTGGCAAAATAGGAAAATGACTCAAGCTCGGTCAATATGTGTTCAACAATTAAAAATCTGGTCTCAAAATGTATATCAGGATGTTTACTACAATTTGATACCAAATGTATGATTTTTGAACCAATATAGACCGGACTGGAGTCATTTTCTCGTCTTGCCAAAGGGTATTCTTTGCTTGGACAGACTATACGTGTGACACGTTGCATCTCGTACTTGTTGATGTTGAATATTATATTTTTATTCAGCGGTTAGCCGCACTTGTAGACAAGTGACCACAACTTGAGTGGCTTCCTTCTTCCCTCTCCTTCTATCTCACGAATTTTGCTATCTTCTCTCCTCTTTCCACACTCCTCTTCCTCCTTTATGACACCAGACACGACCTTGCATAGATCATACGCACCTATAAACGTGTACTGAAACGTTACTTGCACTGTACAATATAGGCTGTCCAAGCAAAGAAGACATTCTGGCAAGATGGTAAAATTACTCCAGCTCGGTCAATATTGGTACAAAAATTATAAATTTGGTCTCAAAGTGTAAATCAGAATGTTTTCTACGAAAGTGTTTCACAATTTTAATTTTTGAACCAATATTGACCAAGCTGGAGTCATTCTCCCATCTTGCCAGAATGTCTTCTTTGCTTGGACAGACTATAATAGAATGTATATTATACAGGGTATACTAATTGTAAAAATTTGGTCCAAATACATGTATATGATGTGATTAGCTATGATTGACATTGGAAACAAAATAATGCGTTCGAAAGATGGAAATTGTTGACTTGGATAATATGATAAGATTGGTAGGATACTTGTTTGTTTTTATATTTCTGAGTCAACAATGATAAAAATTATTGAAACACATATTTTCTTATTGTTTGAAGGGTCAATAAAAGTCATTCGCCAACCGTCTTAATTTTTGGCATTACTACTGTATATAAGTTGCTTTCAATCAGCAATAGAAGTTACAATAAAGTTATATTCAAACAGTTTCTTTCAAAATAGATTCACCATTTTCTAAGTGATGTGTGTCAGGCAACAGTCTACATTCTACACCATACAGTTTTTGTACGTGAAGGAGCTAGTAAATGTTTGACCCACATTGTCGTCATATTATGCAACATTTGTGACAGTTGTAGTGATTTGAAAAGCTCTTTGACAAGGTGACACCACTTGTGTCTACTAGGAGAATAAGTGAACTAATAATCCTGATAACTTAGCCAAATAAATGATGACAGAAATGTCATGTAACAAGTTAAGTTTATTTGGCTGGTTGAAATGAATTACATACATAATTATTCTAATAAAGTTGTTTTTGTTTTTATAAACCTACTATTACAAGACTAGTCTAATAGTAGTCTGTAAACCTGAAAATAAGTCCTGTAGTTCGAATAGAATTTATGAAATGAACTTTTCACTATTTTTTCACCCATCATAACTGCAATTGAAATTTAAAGGGTATTTAAATTTGACAACCATCATTAACTCATAATTACTGATTAGAGTAATAAGTTAACCATACTTAACTCATTAGAATATGGGAATTTTTCGCTCAGTGAGGGTGGCTGCTTGATGATCGTAAGGTTCAGTCGCGACCACTATGAACTGGTTTTGGATGGGTGACCATCAGTATTTGACCTATAATAGATATTTAAAAGGTTAAACCAACCTGTGAGGGTTTGCATCCAATAAATGTTATGCACATTCATTTTGTGAATGGGAAATAAATTTGATTTAGATTTTTCAAATTCATTGAATTATGGATAATCAATTAAAAATATTTATTAATTATGTCACAGTATTGTGTTTAGGAGATTAAACATTATCTCCATTGTATCAAGCAAAGTCCTTTTAGCTGATGCAAAAAAGTTAGGCGGCTTCGTCTGTATCTTTGTTCCAACACCTTTCAGCATGTTGTTGTGAAAAAGATGTATGTGTACCAATGGCGGCTCGTACCCACGAAACAGTGCCCAAATCTTTTACTGTAAAGCATATGTTTCGTGGACACGAGCCGCCAGTGATGTGTACTATATTGACTAAAACGGATAAGTGATTGTTTTAGGCCTTATGTAGCCTACTTCTTAGCACCCTTTCAATTGTGTTCCCTTTCCAATGCTCTATTGTGAAATATCTGCAATAAATCTTTCCATACTTGATCAAATACAGTAACCTCTTTTCAGTTTTATTGCGTTATCTTGAAGTTATTGTCTTACACATTACAGTATATTACTACTATTGTCAATAGGCTATTTATTGTGTTCTATGAGACTACTAGTCTATAGTTACATAACTCATGCTGATTTGATTGATATTCTTGTTACATAAGTTCTTTATCATTGTTAGCAATGTTTTCCACATATCAAAATATTGAGAGAAAAATATGTTGTTGTTTCCATAATGTTATATCATTTTTTGTGTTTATGGTTTAGTCATGTTCTATCTCTCTCGATAATTTCCATGTTGTTCTTTATTTTAAAATACAATTTTTATCCATTTGAATAAATGCTTGATATAGTTGACGCCAAAAAGTTAGACGGTTTCGTCTGTCTCTTGTTCGTGATGTAACCCACTAAAAACTGATGTAAAGCATCTATTGTGTATTTTGTTTTCAAGAACATAAATAGGCTTAGCTAAACGATAAATCTTATTGAAAGAAAATCAGTTTTTGAAGTGCAAAAGAAACAGACGAAACCGCCTAACTTTTTGGCGTCAGCTATACTTTGCTTGAATTTTTTTTTCAAAAATTTTAGGAAAATCGTCCCTAAAAACATACTGTATTATGCAATCCAACCGAATTACTAAGAAATATTACATTTCAAATATAGAATTCGCTCTAAACATTCTATAAACATAGTATACTAGAGTCTATAGTATCATATTATATATAGTACCATCATTCATTGTTCTGGCAATAATTTTACGTTTTGCAATTCTGCAACGTGAAGTATAGTATTCTAGTACCATTTTACGTCCTACTATTATTATAATGTTTAGCAGAAACAAATTATTCATGTAATTAGCATGCAATAAGTCAGTGTAACAACGCTTTGGTGTCTGAACGCGACTCATAAATCAAACAAAATGTAACATTCTACACGAACAAGTGAGAAGCTCCCCTTCCTCTCTTTCTAGCCCTCTCTTTCTCTCTCTTTTTCTCTCAGTGAAACAAACAATAGATCGTTTTGTCTACAGCAAAAATAATAATAACAAGAGCGTCTTGAAACAAGCAGGCGCGGTCGCGGTTCTCTGTGTGGGAGCTTCCATTTGCAACTGAAGGAATGTGCACTTTCGCCGCGTTACATAAATCGCCAGATCGATCATTAATCAAAATTCAGTTGCGATTGGATCTCAGCTGACAATAGTGCGCGTCGAATCGGAATCGATTTAGTGTGGGTAGGAGATTTGGTGACATGTGATTGGTTAGACGATGAGTCAAGGGGTTTGAATGGAGTCGGTTCTGGATTCTTGGTGACTGGAGTATTGGAAAACCATGAGTATTAAAAAATATAATTAATTAGATAGGTAATATAATTAATTATATAGGTAATATAATTGATTAGATAGGTAATATAATTAATTAGATAGGTAATATAAATAGAATAATCACCTTTTGCCCCCTTTTTTCCAAACATCGTCTAATCAAATCTGATAATGTTGAAAAATTTCACTGGTTTATATGAATTACGTTGAATGGGATTGATTTTCATGCAATCTAATAAATTTTTAAGTCAATGATTTGCGTTGAATTTGTTAAACTCTGGTGATTTCTGGTATTTATTGATAACAAACTAGACAACACTTTGATTTCGATTGAAAGTTACTGAATTGTGGAGACAGATAGGGCGCATTCACACCAAATGTAACGGATCGAAACAAAGCACGACGATCGATGCTTTCTTCACTTACTCAAACAGTAAGAATCATACTGCAAATAGAAGACTGTCTAATAATAAGTGCAGTATTTCAGAATTCCAACTTCCGAGCCGTTTTATTCGATCTTATGTGCCTTGGTCTTTCCTTCCTCTTAACCTGTACTAATGGTTTGAAGCAAACGGTCCGTTCCATCTGTTCATATTTCTTTTTTATCAATTTGATAAATTTTTTTATGTGGGAAATAGGTATTGGAGACGTTGATTTGGATCAATCACAAATACCGTGATTGAAAATCCTCCCATAACTTGGAAAAATATCTCAAACTTTTCAAATTACTTTGCTGATTTCAGACGACGATTCGATATTGTTGACCGAAATGACTCAACAGATTTAAAGTGTATTCAACTTGAAAATATTGTCGTTAGTCGATTATTTACTTTGGTTGGGCGTCGCCCGGAAGGCCAAAATAGCTTAAGATGGCGCAAGGTTGAGTCATGTCTGACATGGCATAGCATGCTGCAGATCTGTGATCTGTGAGCTGTGACTCTGCCCACCGTGTCAGTCACAGTCACAGCTGCCACAATTCGCGGATACCGAGAAGACACGCCGTTCCAATGTAAATAATATTGTTACGACGTGTCTTCTCAGCTTGTGAAAACACTTGTGAAAACACGCAGCTGAGAAGACACGCCAATACCATACACTTTACATTGTGACGGCGTGTCTTCTCAGCTTGCGCTAACCATACTACCTACTGTTCTGTTTTCAAAGCTTCTTTTGCAACTGATAAATCTCGTCGATAACCCACTCGGAGCATGCAAGTTTGGTGGGCAAAAATCGAGTAAAGTTTAGGGTACTGACTTTTATTGTCTTTTGTTTACTTGTTATTTATTTGTTTGTTAGATTTCTATTACTGCTGTCATCTTCTTTTTATTTTACTCTTCTATTTATCGAACTGAATTTAAATGTTTATTTTTTAATTTTCGTTTCATTCTTATATTTTGCTAATTGATGTTTGAATATTCGTTTTATTCAGTTACATTCTATAAGTTTTAAATTATAAGAATAGAAAATTATCCAAGAATAATTTTATTAATGTCGCAGTAGGTAGGTGAAGTTCATTGACTAAAAAGAACATATTCAACTTGAAATTTATTCACTGTATTACGTATGTAAAAGATATCAGACTTATTTATAAAGGTATCATTGTATTTGATTTCCTCCATGCAACGTTTTTCAACGAAAAAATTCAAATTCATTGAATTTAATTGTAGCCTATATTACTCGTTAACAGGATTTTGTTTCTCAAATAATATTAAAATACCTTGGAAAAATTTTATTTATTTTAGAGAATACAGTACATGAATATGAGAATCCTTCCTATACTGTGGGTTTCAAATCATAAAACACTAGTTTGAAGTGGTTTTGATTAATTTTGTTGTGGGCTCTGTTTGGAGAATTATTATAGTATTTTTATCTGCCTCTTCCTTGGGGTTTCTTTCTTGATGTTCTTATTAGACTTTTTCAATTTCCTGGGTTTCCATAGTTTCCATGGTTCTGTGAAGTGTATACAAGTACACATTTTTCCTCTGATACAATTCAATGTTATTGATACTCAACTCAATACTTGACCTTCGACTGAAAAAATGATTTTTTCGAAAAATTCAAAGTACTCGCTTAGAAGACCTAGAAGATCACTTGATAAATTTCACGGCAGATGTCCATCACAATATTGAGGGAAAAGGAAGTATTAGAAGCGTGTGTGAGGGAGTGAAACAGAAATATTGATAAAAAAGTGACGTCATTTTCTTTAATAGCAAGTAGAAGCATCGGGCCGGTGACCTAAGCTTCGTGAACCGGTCATCCAGTTATCTCTTTGCTCCTTCTTCTTCTCTTTTTGCTTCTCCTTCTTCTTCGCGTTTCTGGTTCGCCGTTCGCGATCTCGTGAGATGAGTCTGGAAGTTGTAGTTACTGGAATAGTCGGCAGACTGCGCTGCAATTGGTGCACTTTCCATCTTCAGCGTGTTGCAGGAAGGAGTGCTCTGTTGGGGGTGAATACAGTTGCGTTGCATGCAGTTGATACGCAAGTGATGATTTCCCAGTTCTGTATCACGTTTTACAGTCTTCTTTTAAATAATGACAATATGTTGATATTTTTTGTTATAATGTTTTATATGAATACTCTTTTGAATATTATGTTTGTATTGGAGAATTGTTCTTCACTGTACTTAACCAGTGTCCACTAGCGAATGCTCGCTAAATCAAAATTAAATTTAAATTATCTCATAATGGAACCCTTAAAGATATACGAGGTATAGTCTGTCCAACCAAACAATACATTCTCGCAAGATGTGAAAATGACTCCAGCTTGGTCAATATTGGTTCGAAAATAATAAATTTGGTCTCAAATTTCAGTAAACATTCTGCTCTACAAATTGAGACCAAATTTGTAATTTTTTAATCAATATTGACGGAGCTGGAGTCATTTTCCAAATTTGCCAGAATGTAATCTTTGCTCGACCAGACTATGAAAATACATTCCAATCTTGTTTTATGTAATGAACAGAGCACAGTATTAGTATAATTGTGATCTGTGATGATAACAAGTTGTTGTCAACAGAACAGAGCAGAAAATATTCCAGGATTTATCAGAAGATATTTAATAATATTATTGGAAATCCTATTCTCAAAGTTCAAAGCGCAGTTCTTCGAGTAGCAATAGCAAGCAAGTTTGCTGCCTAGTATAATAGTCTGCACAAGCAAAAAAGACATTCTGGCAAGATAGGAAAATTACTCCAGCTCGGTCTATATTGGTTAAAAAATAAAAATTGTGAAACACTTTTGTAGAAAAATTTCTGATCTATAATTTAAGACCAAATTTAGAATCTTTGAACCAATATTAACCGAGTTGGAGTCATTTCCTCATCTTGCCAGAATGTCTTCTTCGCTTGGAACGACCACAGTGCCGTGAAGTGCAAGCAAGATAATAAAGTGGAGGGGATGTGGCGAATTGCATCTGTGCGCTGCTCACTGCTCAGAGTTCACTGTTCCGCTCAGTCTCAGTTTCAGTTTTCAGCCTTCACTCCGTCAGTCGACTGTTGAACTTGGTTCGGTGAGGTTGGGTAGTTTGGTGGTGCGCGTTTGAAAACAACTTCTGTACCGTTGCGCGACCAATGGATGGTTTCAAAAATAGTGATAGTCACAATGGAATGAAATAATTTTGGAAAATATTTGTTGATTGTGTTGTGTGTAAAGATTGTGTTGTTAATTTTGACAGTTTCCTTGTTTACCTGGCTGGATTTTGTGTGGTGCTCGATGATATTTTCTAAGGTGAGCGATGGATAATATTTTGTCAGATTAATTGTTTGTAATTTTTCTTGAAGTGAGTTGTGTTTTGTAATTCAGATTGTGTTAAAAATTCTCGTGTTTTGAGGCTTTGTAATGGATTTTTGAATTTACCGGTTGAAACGGTCACAGTAGAACAATATTATCCGTCTGTCGATTCATTCTCTCAATAATTTTTGTTTTTTGAAACCTTATCAAGTTATCATGGATAATTTTTATCGTTATCATTGAAATTTACTTTGATCACGTAAGACTTTTTTACCTTTGAAGAAAATAGGATGTTCATCTATGAACGTCATTCAAATTCGTACTGTACCAACTTACGGTTTTTATAACAAGGATTTTGAATATTTTGCCGGTAGACACTGTAGTATCGAGGAAATGTTTAGGATGAAGCTGTAAAAATTCTACTGTTATCACTGATAAGGCAATTGATTATTTTTCACATGTGAAACATGAATAAAACGATTCACTTCACGATGTGGAAAATAGAGGTAGGCTACAGTATTACACTTTTTCAGACACACAAACATATTGAAATAAATATTATTTATTGGAAACCGATCCAAACAATAATAAACATCGTTTTCAAACCCAAATTTAAATTAAATTTGAAATAATGATAATATTCGCGTAACCTGGCTGGCTCAGGTCTGGTGTCAGAGTTTTCAGGTCGCTCCTGATCAATTTCAGGGCCTCTGACATTCAGGGCCTTGACGACTGTTTTTTAGGCAGCCGAGACCGACGGCTTAACGTGTCCATCCGAAACACGGGAAAGTGGCCTGAGAAAAATTTCTGGTCTGACCTGGGTTTGAACCCGGGACCTTGAAATTAATACCTCGTTTTTCAATATCTATTGTATTATTAATGATGAAAATTTTTGAAGTTTTATCTATCAATCAGAAAGAAAATAAGTATTATAAGAATAATGAATAAGTATTACATATTACTCAAAAAATTCATTGTTGCCTGCGATCTCAATAATAACTTATGGAATATATTAATTTGAATTTATACAGCCAGGCCATTATAGCAAAGTTACTATATTTTTTACTATGCGATCATAACTCTCTGTTGTTTTCTTAGATTATTTTCTTTCAAATTCACTGCAAGTACTTGATAATAAATTTCACGAATAAAAATAATAATCAAATCATGAAACGGATATTTGGACACTCATACATTATCGGATTCTATTTCAACTTATTGAATTTTTGTGAATTGAGGGTTTTTCATTGAGGTTAAATTCGGTTCGGGAGGTTTGTTGGACGTTGAAAAATTCAACAGGTGTTCAAGTTCCGGTGTAGAACGCAAGGTGTGCTGTGCGAGGCCTAGCCCACAAGCAAACAGTTCTTTCCCGACCTATCTTCTTTAAAAATGGTTTGAGAATCGTATTAATTATCGTGTGTCAAAAATCGAACCAAATACTACCGCTTTTACTATTCTACTCACAAGGTGGTGACACACTTTAAATTGCTTAAATTCCATCAATTTTGTTTTTAATGCTCGATGTGAAGTTTATTTTTGTTATGATGTTTATGATATTTTGAATTCATAGAATGGGTCTCGTCTCATCTCTTTTGTGATGAAAGCGAAAACTGCAAAACTATAAGTTGAGTCTCGTACAGTAATTGATTAAAATATAGTGTTATGATTTGAATATTAGTTTTCCAAATATAAATAAGTTATGAGGTATTTTTGGAAATTTATTCATACGACGTTATGTAATGAATTAACAAGACAAAAGAAGAGAAATAGTGCATGCAGTAATTTAAATGATATTATAAATTACTATTGACCATGCACAAAAATTCGATATTCTTACAAAAATATTGATAGGAGAAGGAGAGTTGATTCCGTGCAAAATCCGTATACTTCTAAAGAATTTTATCAAATCCCATTTTTTGTAAATTACACAAATGTGCATAACTCATGACCTTGAAGTAATGTAACGAACATTCTTTCACAAATTGAATTTTTCCACTGTTGAATTCTGCAAATTTTCTTCTGTCAATGTTACATAATTGGAACGAATTTTATAGCATGTCATTATTTTTGGGCAGTAAAACGAGTAGCCTAATAAATGGAAGAATGTAGTAGCTACAGGTAAATACAGTTCTATTGCGTTTAGTATTCATGTGGTCCTCAGTACTGAGTGCTGTGGTATTTGCTCGTTTTACGAGTTTGAAATTGAGCAAACAACCTGCCGTTTATTCAGTTACCGGTCTCTCTCTCTCTCTCTCTCTGTCTCTCTCTCTCTCTCTTATTTGCATCCACGTACGTGATTTGAATTATGTAATTGAAATCCGTTCTTATATGATAATAAAGTAGAGACTGTGTAACGGTATTGTTACACCGGCATCTCTCTATATATAGCGGGTTACTGCCGATTTATTTATTCCAAACTAATTAAGATTTTCTCTTTTATTTGACGGCTCATGTTCAATTATTGTGTATGGATTCCAAGTAATACTCATTGCTTTATGCTTGACTCAATAATTGAGGTTAATTAGAGGAAGAAATAATAGTATTTTGGCTTAGGTTGCACCACTAATGAAATGTTATTTGTTTTGTTCCATTCTATTTGAAGATGTTATTCTCAATAATGATAATTGGTACTGTGATAAGATGTTTTCATTTCGGGCAGTATATTTTTTGACTATATTCTGAATTAGTAATATCCATATTGAATAAGCTATGACTGTAAATACGGCAAGTTACTTCCAGTGTTTAGGAGATACTGTATAATTATGTAGTATTCTCTATACACTCGTATTATATGTATATTCACTGGTGCAGTACTTGAGTTAAAATCTGGTACGGTACTGTAAAGTCTCTGATTCTGTGATTAGGACTCTGCAATCAAATCAAATCAAATTTATTTATTCTTTGTACACTTTACATCGATTATCTTTACAAAGACACAATACGAGAAAATCATTGTACAATAGAATAAGATTTTCTCTCTTTTAATGATTATTTATCTGAAAAATGCTTGTTGAATTGTTCTCTGCAACAACACAGTGGCTTGGAGTAAGTGATAACGCGCCGGTCTAATAACCAGGATGACCCGAGCTCGATTCTTAACCGGGGAACAATTGTTCGACCACAGCACAATCACATAGATACGGCCCCCTCGTATTCAGCAGGAGACGATAAGCCGTCGGTTCCCGACTACCAAAAAGTAGTCCTCATCTCTCACCATCACTAACTTCATTACTCACGCACAAGCCTATCAGCTCATGTGGGCTTCAGCCTCAGAATATGAATAAATAAAATATAAATGGAAACAGAACGAGATAGCGAGAGAATATCACTCGACAAACAGTTCAAACTTTTATCAAATTGATCAAATTTTCTAAGAATATTTTTTAATGAAGAATTAAATTTGAATGTGAATGCACTTGTGAAATTGTTCAATCAAAGTCTTATTTAATATCATTGCAATGCTGTAAGAAAATAAGTATCTAAAAGGAGATGTAGTTGGTGGAGAAGAGTGTGGAAAAGAGTATGAAGAAGAAGAAGAAAAAGAAGAAGATGAAGAAGTTGCAGTCTGTGTCAAATCCCCCCCTTCCACGCTTCGCCCACTGCATAATGTTCACCATGCTTGCTTGAACTTGAACCTGAAGAGCAGAGCACCTTCTGAGTTGACTTCCAATACACGTTCAGACGTCTTTTTCATCTGCAGCTCCTGTGTTGATCACTTTTTTGGTAGCTGCAGAAAGTCATCTCGGCTATTTCATCCTATTATAACCTTTATAGGATTAGAGGAACACTCAGTCCATTTTCATTTCCAAAAATTTATTTTTCATTTTCTCATAATAATATTATATCAATGGTTTTTTAACGACACTAAAATGGTCCTTCTAAACCTAAAGGGGTTTCAGCAGATACCTGATTATACGGTAGAATAGAAATGGATGAACAGTTAATTCAATAGGAATGGGCGAAAAATTATAATAACACAGTATTATTATTTTATATTTATGAAAAAAGGATATTCTGCGATTACGATCTCACAATACAATGATGATGAAATGCAATTATATTATACTCTGGCCACGCAAAGAAGAGCCTCTGGCAAGATGAGAAAATGACTCCAGCTCGGTCAATATTGATTCAAAAATTATTGATTTGGTCTCAATTTTAGGAAACATTTTGATCTACAATTTGAGACCAAATCAATAATTTTTGAACAAATATTGACCGAGCTAGAGTCATTTTCTCATCTTGCCAGAGGCTCTTCTTTGCTTGGCCAGACTATATCCCATTTAATGCATGTGTGACCGATGTGTCTCCTAGTGTATATTCTTGAAATAAAAATGAAATTTGCACACAACGTTGCATTCCATTAGTAGTATACCATTCACAAAGCAGTGAGCATTGCTTAAATTCATTAATTATTAAGTTTAAGAGTGCCAATAGTTATTTTTCCCCGATTTTTACCATTGTCGAATGAGCTAACCTCACTTTGCAACCCACGTTGCACATATTTTGTGTCAATGAGCTTCCTCCCTGTAAGAATGCGTATCAATTTAGGACTTTTGACCACTATTGCGTATAATAAAGCCGAGAGCCGAGTCATAACGAGATCATGCTCGAGATCATCACCTCATTTGTTGTGATTTTACAAACTCAAATATATACTCATGCTTATTAATCCATATCTATATAAGCGAAATGGCACTGACTGACTGACTGACTGAGTCATTCACTGACTGATTCATTCATCACCAGAACTAAAAATCCACTAAAGCGAATGCGTTCAAATTTGGCAGGCATGTTCAGTTGGACGTTTAGACGCGCGCTAAGAAAGGATTTTAAAAACTTTTCAAGGATACGCCAAATATTTTAGTTTTTCTAGAGTTTTTCGAGAACCAATCGGTAGAAAATGTTGAAATTTGGTGGGCAGGTTCAAATGAGGTCTAGAAATTTTGTGTTAAAATATATTTGCAATCCGTTCAAGATTACGCTAGTAATAAGGTTTTCAAAATTGTAGATGTGTTGCGGGTTGCATATCTTCCGCCTTGATACGACCAATCCTAACTGTAAATTGAATGGTTCAGCGAGATTATAGATGAATTATTTTGGAAGATATTGAATCAAGTTTCAAACTATGTCCGATATACTTCCCAAGGTTACGCTTAATATTAGCGTTTTACAATTTTTTTGAATTTTCTTTGATTTTTCTAGAACAAATTGGCAGAAAATGTTGCAATTAGGTAAACAGGTCCAGATTAGGTGTAGAAATGCTGTGCTCAATAAATTTCAAACCCCTACTGAACGGAATTTGCAGGCGAGCGAAGCGAGCCTGTTTGTCTCAGCTGACACTGTCAGAGGTTTTGCAGGCGAGCGAAGCGAGCCTGTTTTACTCACTTACACTGCCTATACTGTCGGGGGTCCAGGGGGCGGAGCCGCCTGGTTAGGCGGAGAAGGCGAGCGAAGCGAGCCTGCCGGCAAGTTGATTAATATTATTCCAAATCAATTTCACGCTATTTCTTAAAACAGTTTATTATCTTCAATACTATTGAAACAAAAACTGTTTGTTAAGAGATACGATGCTTTCGATATTTGAGTACCTATTTTAGTTACCCTTCGGTCTAGAAGTGTTCCGGACAACCAGCTAGATTACATTGTTTGCAGCTAGATAGCCGTTATCTCCTGTTTCCCTGTTGACTGTGTTTATTTCTAACTGTGATGCATCAAAGAAATGAACCGTGTCGCCTGATATGTCACTCATAAGCAATTATTTTGGTTGTCAATCAGTTCCAAACCTTTGGTGATTCATCAGGCAGTCTGATTCATAACTATTTATCTTTGACACTTGAGATGATCGAATACAGTATTTATTTTTCGTATTGATTAGACATTGCACTAGCTTTCCTTGTTATCAGTTTGGCGTGTCTCTGTATCATCTACGATTCTAGTTTTTTTATTGACTAACTGACTTTTTTTTCAATCATTGAATATTTTGATAATATCTTGTATTTTTCCAACATTACTATATTTGAATAAAATAATATATCAATCGGAGTGAAACCCTAAATTGGAAACAGTAATTAGACTAGTAGCTAGTGAATATTATGGTGAGGGACATAACCTGAATTTGGACATTTTAATCTAATAGAAGTTTTGGGTGAATGCCGGTTATTTTAATTTCCTATTATTGTAATCTAATAGATTAAATTGATAAACAATCCAATGTGAAATGTAATCCCATGATTAGATTTTGTTCAGATCTTTGAAATAAGATGTTTTATCTACATGTTAATGACGTAAGTTAATTGTATTCAGTTGAACTGAGTACAGTGAATTGATTACTTCAAATATTCAAGATACTTGTCATGATCTGTTCTGTTACAATAATTATTCAAGTTATAGAGAACTGTTTCTTATAACAGAGTTTATTTTATTCAAATGAAATGAATACCAGGCCAAACAAAAGTTCACCATTATGAAATAATGTATTATCTATTTATTTATTTCATTATGGATCGATTCTACAATAGGCTATCGACAACAACTCAGTCGAATTTTTAGTTTACTATTATTAGGTGTAGCCGTAAACAATTTTCAAGCCTACTGTCAATCAATTTGGGTTATACCTATATACCTTTAGGTCAATATTTGAAATTTGATGTAGCCGTAAACCATCTTCGGACAAACAGTCAATTAATTTGGGTTAATACCTAGCTTTAGGTCAATATTTAAAATACACATATCGCATGTTGTTTTCAAATTAGCAGTTATTACTAATTCACTTTCAAGCCAGCTTTTGAAAATTATAGTCTATCCAAGCAAATAAGACATTCTGGCAAGATGGGAAAATTTTTCCAGCTCGGTCAATATTCATTAAAAAATTATAAATATGGTCTCAAATTGTAGATTGGAATCTTTTCGACAATTTGAAACCAAATTGAATTTTTTCTAATCAATATGAACCGAGTTTGAGTCATTTTCTCATCTTGCCCGAATGTCTTCTTCGCTTGGACAGAATATACCAAAGCCAATTGGTTTTAGTCATTTCGTGCGTGTAAGTCGCGTGTTGGAGCTTTTTTAAACGGATTTTTTTAACGAACTTGACTGACCGAAAAGTAATGAAGTTATCTAGTGATGAGGAACTTAATTTCCACCTTTAAACTTACAAATGAAGCGCAACCTGTAATGATCATGCAAGCTCAATCCAATTTGCACTGACACTGTTCTAGTCACGATTGGTTCGAGTATTTTTGAACTTTTCTAAATGTCTGAACTTCTTAAAAAGGCTGTTGAACAGTTTCAAGTAGTATTTAGAATTGTGGGTGACTTTCATACATTTGATTTTCTAGTAATGTGGTGTATCAACTCCTCCTACAAAGATTGCTCAAGTCTTTTTAAATTAGGTTATGATAATCTAGTTTTCAGTTCAGCTTCTGATGTGCTTTTGACTCTTGTTACTTGATGTAGCTGATGTTACTGATTTTCGTGCTTATAAAGTTGAAGTTAATTTTTGTTACTTTCTTGGTTAGTTTTTCTAATATGTTGGCTGTGTGATATTTCGACTATTTGGAAAGTATTTGGAAAGTTGGTAGACACCATACAGTAGAAGGATATTGTTTTAGAGGATTTCAGATCGAGTATTAAAAGCGCATTCAAATTTTATCTCATCATCATCATTATTAAAAAAGTATCAGTTTTGATTATGATTATCGCTATGTTGTGATTGGTCTAATTCCATAAATCTTTATTAGATAGTAGAAGAAAAAAAATGACTGGAGTTCATAGAAACCTTTTCAGTGATTAAGATTTTGATTTTTTATGCAGAAAAATATGTTTTATGTTAATTTTAATTTTAAGCATAGTGAATTGATAATTACTTTGATATATTTTTCACTAAAGTTTATTATAGGCCTATTCACAATTGGTTTTTATTTCTCAATAATCACTTTTAAGAATGGCAAAGACAATCTATTCTTAGTTTATTAGATTGTCTTTGAGACTAGTACTGCTTTGACTATTGTAGACTATACTAGGCTGTTGTTAGTAGGTAGTACTAGTGAGTACTAGTAGGCTGTTATTGAGTACATTTCATGATCGGATTACAAATATTTTTTGTCTTTCTAGAAATCAAAATTCTGATTCAGGTAGGCCTAAGTGAAAAGGTTGTCAGATCCACAAAGTTTATTTAAAATACCATACTTAAGTTTGAATGCTCAGGGCATCATCATCAGTGGTAAACTGAGGCTTTGAAAAATACAAGTTTGAAAGGAACATGGTTGTAGCAGGTTCGGTAACTTAAGTACGGTATTTTAAATAAACTTTGTGGATCTGATAACCTTTGTGTTCACTTACCTAAATTATGGATAAATTCCACAGCATCTCTGATAAAAGTATAAATTTTAATCTAAATTCTCTTATATAGAGTACTGTATCAAGGTTATAAGTTAATTCCAGATTTCAAAATATTTGGATATGATCAAAAGAAGCATCTAGATAAAGCCTCTAAGCTCATCAAGACATTGAGACATTCATTGTTATCTTCCTTCAAGATCAAAACTGAACAGAACTAATCTTGAAGGTTGAAAATTTCAATCAATAATATCCTATTTCTGGTTTCCAATCCGATTATAATAAGCTGTTTGTATTGAAATTCTGGTTTCAAATTCCTATTCAATTTTGTAGCCTATTGTTTACTGACCAAAAGACTGGCGAGTGAAGAGAGTTGAAGGTCGCTGAAACTGCCAAGTCAGTGTTAACATTGTCGAAAAATGTGTGAAGATACTACACGAAGAATACAGCTATTGTATAACACTTTTTGAATGCGTTTTGATTTTGACATCTTTTCTAGATGATCTGTATCTTGAAAAAGAGGAAGAAGGAAATTTGGAAAGAGTCGATGGATTTTTGGAAAGAAGAAATTTGGAAAGAGATATAGAGGATTAGGAGGGGAGGAAGGAGAAAAGAAGAAGACTAGAAAGAATTGAAAGTGATAGAAAAGAAAAGTAAATGTGGGTAAATAGTTGGAAAAAAAGTATTGAAAAAATGTATAAAAAGCATAGCCAAAAGTGAATATCATACAAGATAAGTGAGAAATGTAGAGGAAACCTTGAGGATTGAAGAGGAAAATTGAATTGAAAGAGGAGTTTGAAGATCCAGAAGCAAAGAAGAAGAAAAGAAGAATAGCATGTTCAAAATAAGAGAATGACAAGAAAGATCATTTGTATCATGAAAATGAAAATAACATGTATATGTATATTGTGAAAAGTATATGATAGTAGTGATTGAGAATGTGATAAAGAAGAAGAAGAAAATTGGAATTAATAAGAAAATAATGAAGATAACAAACTGAAGGTTATACTAATATTTTAAAACAAAGCTGAAAGGTAATAAGCACTAAAATAGAAATATAGCACAAAAATAGAATAAGCAGAAAAAGGTAATAAAAGGTTTAAAAGGTAATAAGCACAAAAATAGAAATATAGCAGAGATAATAATTTTATTATATAGTTATTTTATTTTTTAAGCATCTCTGATCTGTGGCTGAAGTCAAAACAGAGAAAGGTAGAGGCGAGCAGAAAAATGACAAAATTCGAATTGAAAGAAAGAAGATGACATGGCATTTTCGGAAGACACGTGCACAAGAGAGAGAAATCAAACAGAGACAGAGACAGGCAAGTGCGTGTGTACAACAGTCGAGATCCTTTCAAGTACCAGCAGCATCCAAAGAAAAGGACGAAGAAAAGAAGATGAAGAAGAAGAAGAAGAAGAAGAAGAAGAAGAAGAAGAAGAAGAAGAAGAAGTGAAAAGAGATTGAACAGCTTAGAAAATCATCTCACATCACCACGCCCGCAATCTATTAATAATATTCAAGTTATAGTCTGTCCAAGCAAAGAAGACCCTCTGGCAAGATTGGAAACTGACTCCAGCTTGGTCAAAATTTGTTCAAGAATTATAAATGTGGTCTTGATAGTAGATAAAAATTTTTCCTACAATATGAGATCAAATTAATAAATTTTTGAACCAATATTGACCGTGCTTGAGTCATTTTCCCATCTTGCCAGAGGGTCTTCTTTGCTTGGACTGACTATGCCTACCATCGCATTGAATATTAGTTCAATCACCATTTTAACGGAATTTTAACGTTTTCAAGCATCACGCCACATTTCCTGTTGTAAGTTAGTTTGAGTAATTTAGTCGTTCTTTCAAGTTTTTTAGACCTTTTTTCTTTCTCTTACTTCTTCTTTCATTTCACTTATGTATAACTGCACTTGCCTATTGGTCCAGCATTAACTTTGGTAATAAACTTTTCTAGTGATAAACATTCAATTTTCTCCTATGAATTAACATGGTTATAAATTTCTAATTACAAAATATTTGGAAGTGATCAAAAGCGCTAAGCTCGTACAAGACATTTCTTCATTTTAACTTATCTACTCGATCAAAACTGAACGTAAATAATCTTAGAGATAGATAATCATCTATCAAAATAAACATCTCAATCAATAATATTCCATTTCTGGTCAAAGCATGAGATTTTAAGATATTTAGATATACATGGTGTTTCAGGAAGAATGTACAATCCAGTACTTCTCAGATTGATTCCAAGAGAATGTTCCATGGGACAAACCCCCAAAAATGCTTTGTTACCAAGATAACAATGGCGGAAAATTGAGATTTTTCAAAAAATATGAATTGTTCTAATTTTTTAGAAGCTTCACTCAGGTTCTAAAATTATCAATTCCTATGTAAAATTAGCTGATGAATTCAATGAAACCAACTTCAACAATTCAATAACTAACTTTGTAACAAGAGAGTCGGATTCTGGAGGAAAAGATGAAATGAGGCGGTTGTGTAAATCTTACCCATAACGATCAAACATCGAAAAATTGACCAAACATAGCACAAGTGAAAAATTTTTGTTTAGTGGCGATTTTGCGATTTTTGATCTCTATTTCTGAGATTTGGGTAAGATTTACACTATCGCTACCCTTTAACGTTTTCTTTAGAATCCGACTCTCTTCAACTTCCATTGATAAAAAATACAAATTTATGATTCCTTATCCAGTTATAACCCTTATTGTTGAAAAAAGGCGTTTTTTAGCATATTTTTCCAATTATCTCAATAACCGCTGAAGTTACAAACTTCAAACTGGTTTCATTGAACTCTCCAGCTAATTTTACATTGGAATTGATCATTTTAGAGCCTGAGTGAAGCATCTAAAAAATTAGAAAAATTAAATTATTTAGAAAAATCTCAATTTTCCGCCATTGTTATCTCGGTAACAAAGCGTTTTTGGGGGTTGGTCCCATGGAACTTTTTTGTCTACTTGGTGTAAGGAATCAGCCTGAGAAGTATTGCACATTCCTCCTGAAACACCCTGTATATTATATATTAGAGCATAAAAGATGGAAATTCTGGTTGGATGGGAAAATGACTCCAGCTCGGTCAATATTGATTCAAAAATTATAAATTTGGTCTTAAATTGTAGATCAGAATGTTAACTACAATTTGAGACCAAATTTATTATTTTTGAATCAATATTGACCGAGCTGGAGTCATCTTCCCATCTTGCCAGAATGTACTTAGGACCGTACGAAGCACAGCACATTTAGCAGTATTGAAAGAGCATAGTAGAACAGGTATTGGATTATCGTCTATAAATAAAGTTCAATTGACTTGAGTTCATGTATATCGATTAAACTACGGATCAAGTTTTACTCTAGCGAGTGCTGCTATAGTTTCGTTGATCTGACGAAATTCAAATTTTTTAGTGATCAAATGGAACCATCCTAATCGAGATAATAATACTATATACTTTTACTTCCTTCCTACTTTTCGGTTCCATTTATCATAGATTTCTTTCCTAACATCTACTTGAAACAACATTATAAGTACCAAATTTAGCCGACTTTCAAATATTTCAACCAATCAGAACCATTTATCAATGCGATTGCTCGAATTCAGTCATGCCCCAAGATCTATCTCTATTGATGACGATTTTTTCTCAATAAAACATTATCATTTTAGCATGAATTGTCGTGATCTCACTTGAATCTCGAATCGTGAGCGTTACCTGACTTTCTCAGCTTGTAAATCGTTCAATATTTTCACCAGTCAGTGATTCGGCCTTGTTTCTGTCATTTTTGTAATTCTACCTCTCTTTTACATCCTCTTCCTCTGCTTTTTCTTCTTCTCTGAAAATTTATTTTTTCTACACTTTCAATTTCCATTCAATTTCCCTATTTCCCTGCTCCAAATGGTTCACAATTACTTTTTTCTCCTTCCTCTTTCTTGAACTCATCACACTCTTCAAATTCTTTTCCTCTTTCATTTATTTGTTTCAAATAGTATTTTTCCATTCTTGCTATCACATTTTTTTCTATTACTTTTTCTTCTACTTCTACTTCTACTTCTAAAATAAAGGCAGCGATTCTATTCTATTCTATTCTATTCTTCCCAACAACAATATCTCTTATCAATCTTATCTTTCCTTGTTTTCATTCTTCTTCTTCTTCTTCTTCTTCTTATTCTTCTTCTTCTTCTTCTTCTTCTTCTTCTTCTTCTTCTTCTTCTTCTTCTTCTTCTCCTTCTCCTTCTACTTCTACTTCTTCCCAACAACAATATTTCTTATCAATCTTATCTTTCCTTGTTTCATTCTTCTTCGTCTTCTTCTTTTTCTTCTTCTTCCCCTTCTTCTTATTCTTTTCTTTCTCTTTTTTCTTCTTCTTTGTCGTCGTCTTCTTCTTCTTCTTCTTCTTCTTCTTCTTCTTCTTTTCCTTTTCATCCTTATTGAATTCCTTCATCCATTTTTCTCTTTTTCTTTCTTCCATTTCTCTTTTTCAGTTCTTCTTACTATTCCTTTTCCTTTCTTTTTCCTTCTCCTCCTCCTTTCTTTTCTTCTTCTTCTTCTTCTTTTCTTCTCTTATTCCATCTTTCATCTTCTCCTTTACTATATCTACTTCTTCCTTTTCTTCTTCTATATCTTCTCTTTCTCTCTCTTCTTCTTTCCCTCCTCCTATTTCTCCTCCATCCCCGTTCTACTACATCGTATCGCTGAATAGATCAGATTAATCAATTGAATAGATTTATTGCTTTTGCGAGTACTGCACTATCTAGTAGCACGAATCACGTCGTCTATCTCTCGACAACTTGGCAAATCTATTTGCATTGAATTATTTACTATTATTAAATTTATTGAATGTTTGTCGGAAGGCTCACGATTGTCATGATTCAGAGCAGAGCACGATGATCGGGTTGTAAGTTATAAATAAAGGGGTTTTATTTCAGAAATATTACTGGTTATTTTCATTTAAATCATGTTCTACATCGTGGCTGTAGCATGAAGCTTCCGCGTTTTTGTTGGCATTTTATAGTCAATTCTTTGAAAAGTTGATAAGTGTATTGTAGATGTAGTAGAAGACGTTTATTTGTTGTTATTACACTTCTATTACGTTCAATTTCTCCATAAATTATACTGGAATTCTTGATTTGGATGTGTACTGTGTACACTCCAACTTGAAAAACTCCCCATGATTCTCTTTTCTCTATTACATTATCTATGTTATCTATGTCATGATCATCTATTATGTCAGTACGATTCTCAGTTTTAAGCGGGTAACAGTGTCTACAAATCCTCCTTTGGGAGATTACTGCATGTTACGTTACTTCTATCCTGGTTGATGATTATTCACCTGCTGTATTTTCTGTCCGCTTCGGCTCGGTCGGTGTTGGTTCAAGATTTTGGGCCGGTATTGGCCGGGCTGGAGTCGTTTTCCCGTCTTGCCGGAGTGTCTTCTTTGCTTGGATGGACTGTATAATTTAGTGAATGCCATTGACAAAAACAGTGTCTACAAATGGATAATCCAATGAAAATTAATAATACAGTTCCCATTCAGGTATTATTCCTCAGTTAAGGTATTGTTCATTTAGTTAACAATACCTAGTAAAGTTTATATCTAGTTGAAGTTACTAGTTAATAGTTACTATTCAATACTAGTTGAAGTTAATATCTAGTTAGAGATACAAGTGGATAATTTTTAAAAAATTTCAATTAAATTATTATTATTCAGCAATTCGCATTTCTAATTTCAGATTCACTGTTCGTTTTGATAAGTATCATAGCTTGTCATATCTTTGAATTTTTTATATTTTATATTGAATTATTGTGAAGGAAGAGTGCATTGGATTGACATGAATTTGATCTTTGATAAATGAATAATATTGTCGAATCTGATTACATACTTCACAGAAACAACAAAATCTGAAATATCGTGATGTAATGTTATTATAAGGTAATAGTAATGAAATGTGATACGAATATGAGCTAAGAGATAAAAAGTTTTTGTGTTTGTTGATTTGTCATAGATTTTAGTATTTTGGTAGCGGTAACCTTTTATCAGTTTTATAATAATTATCTATTTATTAGCTGATAATTATAGTGGAGTCTTGTTTCATCGGTTGCTAAATTTGGTTCAATTGTTAATATTATTATTTTTTAAGAAAAATATCAAAGAAGCTTATCTTTCTGTATTTGCATTATGTATAGTTTTTCAACTAGGCTATTGATAGCCTTGAAAAATATTTTGGTTGTTTGTTCACAAATTAAACAATTTTGAGCTTTTTGTACATGCTATAAACTTATTATTCGTAAGTCTTATAAAATGGTTAATAAGGCTATCGGTAGCCTAATGACAAGTTTGATAAACACAATTTATTGCTAAGCAGGTCCCTTTTTTAGAATTATTTTGGAAATTCTCTCTTATCTGATGTATTAGTGATAGGCAAATGAAATTGAAATACGATATTATATTCCATTTCCGTTTATACCAAAGACGTGATTACCGTCATATTATATCTTGTTGATTAGATAATGAAGAATGTACTAAAAAACTAATTAGTTTAGGGAGTTTTTAGTAGGTTTTTAATGACTGAAAAATTTGTGATGGAATGGTTGATAACATAGGGATGGCATGAGAAAACATTGAAAGAAATTTATTTATTTAATTTCTATGTTACTCTATACCTTCGTGAATAGTTGGAAAATAAATAAATGAGAGTTATTCAATTCTGATAGGTACTGTAATATTCTCACTTGATTTTATTATTTAATTGTTTCATATTTTTTCTCCGTTTTCTTTTCAGGTGAGCTCAAATTTCAAAGTTGATCAATGTATGGAGTGGAGGCCAATTATGTGAGTGGAATAATTTATTAAATAATTAATTATACTTTCTCTGTAATTATGGAAAGTTTATATCTATATAAAAATATGTATATCTCCGTCAAAAATTTATCAGTGATTGTAATAATTGGTGATTTCGTTTGATTCATTCATGAGTTGAGTTCTTTATATATTTTCACAGTTCCACTTGAATTGATGTAACGTTCGTTTTGGAATACTTTGTATCATTGCACCCTCATCCTATACTTCAAGCCAATGACTTCATTCACTCAATCATTATCACCTTTGCTTGAAATACTTGCTATCATGTCGCAATATTGTAACAATAAATAAATAATAAATAAGGGAGTTACAACTTATACTTATAAGGGAATTATTTTAACTTAATTATCACAATTTATTGAGTTAATAGTTCAACTTATTGAATTCTCAACCTTACATTCTCGGGAAAAGTTTATTTTGATATAATAGCTTCTTCCATATTTATATAAGACTTCAAATTTTTAAGACTTTCATTCTAAAATTTATGAACGCAGTTTTCCTACCACTTCGAGATTGAAGCTGACCTTCAAAAACTTCCAACAAACAAAAATACAATTAGCCGAGACCGTTTAGCTTGTCGTGTTCTGCTCATTAAGTCATAATTCAAGAGAGATGTCAGAAGTGTCCTTAATTTTGGCATCCAATGTTGTAGGCGGAGGCTAGCAAAGCATTCCAATCACCTCTTCAAATCTTTGTCCTTGGCATTAATAGGCCAGGCTCTCAATAATATTGATGAAAATCTTCCTTGCGGTTTAGAACTACGATTACAATATCATTGTCATCACCAACATCATTGTCATCATCCGCACTTTCACTTCCAGAAAGCCTGTGGCTGTTTTTGTAGTATAGCAGCTGATGCCAAAAAGTTAGACGGTTTTGTCTGTCTCTTGTACGTGATGTAATCTACTAACAGCTGATGTAAAGCATCTATTGTCTCTTTTTATTCAAAAACATTATCTAGGCATAATAGCTAAATGACAACTTTGATTGTCATTTGCTGTTGGATTGCAGAAGAAGCAGCTATTTTTTGTTCTTTCTTCTTAATGCAGCTCCTATTCGATTTCATTTTTCTCTTATTTTAATTCTTACCTGTCCTCTCCTTCCTCTTTTTGACCTATTCCTCCTCTCTGGTCCAAAATGATACTAGTATTTGTGTCCTTAGTTACATACTATTGTAGTTTCTAATTATGGCAGAAGTGATAATTCAAGAAGCAATGGATGACGGACGATTAGAGATTACAGAACAGTACTTTATGGAATTTATCTACTAGACTAGACTCAAATAGGGTTAAAACGATGAGATTAACAGATTGTTTACATTTATTGATGGAAACAAAAATGTTTGAAAAGATAATTATAAGGGTTTGGCTCATTTGCAGAACTTTATGGCCTGAGAAGAGAAGCTGAAAGTAGATGACGAATTGTGATGAGTTGAAGGACAAAGACGAGCCTGAAAGAGAAGGAGTAGGTGTATATGAGAGAGAGAGAGAGAGGATGGACAGTGAGAGAGAGTGGGTGATGGACAGTAAGAGAGAGTGTGAGAGAGGGAAGGACAGTAAGAGAGAGAGAGTGTGAGAGAGCTGGAGTGGGAAGGACAATATGAGAGAGAGAGAGTGAGTGAGAGAGGAAACTGATATTGATGAATCTAGTCTCTACTTGTTGTTGATCATGATTGCAATGATAGTGGATATTGTCACAGACAATTTACGGTCACTGCGCAACGATCAGAGACTAATTACCGGAAAATAAATTGGATTGGATGCCAGATCACAGGTAGCAGCCAAGATATTTCTCGAGTTATTACTGGTTTTCATTTCTGATATAGATTTATTTTCTTACTGAATTGATTTGTATCAGGATGAGGACAAGAATCAGCACGTATGATGGTACGAATGGAACTCTAGTTTCAGAAGTCAAAACCTCATACCTTAACTCTTTACCTAATGGTAGAGATTGAGCATAATTGTATAATAGTGGATATTATTCTTATGCTAATTATATTATTTTTTTACCCTTACCCTTATTGGTGTATGCATATTTAATCATGCTTATATACTCGTATATTGTATTATAATTCTTATTTAATGTATAGAATATAGTAAAGCTCAATACAGAGAGCATATTTATCACTTTTTTCGTAGGTATGTTTGATATAATAGGCCTACAACATCGACCAAACCAGATGAATCATCACAGTGTACAACGATGATAGTTTGCAAATAAAACTTATTAAAATATAACTGGTGAGTTCTAAAATATATTTTCTCTCATGAAAGTTGTTTATTTTATAAAATGATCCTATAATTTTCATTGGATACTTGGAATACATTGTTTTTATTTTAAATAATTATCAAATACCCTTTTTGAATAATTATTTTTCAATGCACAACATGTTTCAACTAATCATAGTCATGTTCAAGATTCGCACTTCAAAATGACTATAATTAGTTGAAACAAGTTGTGCATTGAAAAATAATTCAAAAAGGGTACTTGATAATTATTTAAAATAAAAACAGTGATAAAAGTAGCCCTGAGATTAAGGAAACACTAAGATTGAAATACATTTTATGGAAACCGTACTTATCTTGAGTAATATTCTTTCAAGTTGTTGAGTAGTTGTGGAGGTGATATTGTGTGGTAGTTATCCATGAGTTCAAAAGTTTACCATTGATTGCCAATTGTGCAGTAACTGAAACCGGTATCTCGATTTTCAATGAATCTGTGGTTTGACCATTGGCGGCTCTTACCCACGAGACAAGTGAAGTGCTGTATAGTGAAGGATGCAGGCACTTCACCTGTTTCGTGGGTACGAGCCGCCAGTGGGTTTGACAATATTTTGTCTTTTTGTTTAATACTTTGAACTAATGTCATGCAAAATATTTTACTTATTTAATGCAATATTTTACTCATTTTATTCCATACTTCTTTCTCATTCAATGTATTACTACACTTTTGCTTAGAAAACTGTACACATCTTTTGGAGCAGTCCACTTATTTCAGGGAATTCTTTACTTGTGATAGACTTGAAAATACACGTGCGCCGTAGTGAATTCAGTCGGCGGCTGATGCGACAAAAGAAAAACGCATACAACATCGACCACAATCACACCAACCGCACTAATTGGCGCCCAATTTTCGTCTCTGCTGCCAGTCAAAAATCTTCATCATTTTCTATGAAAGAAAATGGCATAATGTTATTTGAAAGAAAAAAAAATATGATTGATATGGAGGATGGGGTGAGAGAAGTAAGACATAAAAGAAAATTGAAAAAATGGTGGATATTGAGGATGAGGTGAATTGATAGATAAAAACAATGAAAGAAAATTGAAAAAATATGGTGGACAATTATTGCTGTTTGGTGCGCGCTGAGTTTGCTGGCAATAAAAATCAATCACCACTGCACCACACCGCAATTGTGCCTACACTCCTACGCCTCTATTCCAAACTAGTTGAAGAATGCTGAAGAAAAGGTTGTGAATGGTGGTGGAAGAAGGTGGGGAGAAAGAGAAGAAAAATTAATAAATAACGGGATGAGGGGAGAATGAGAAGGAGAAAATGGAAGAAGAGAGGAGGAACTTGATGGAGGAGAATGGAATGAAGAGAATGAGAAGGAGAAAATGGAAGAAGAGAGGAGGAACTTGATGGAGGAGAATGGAATGAAGAAGAGTATTGGAGAGAAGTAAAAGAAGGAGAACTGAAGTGGATGAGGAGGAAGCGAGATGAAAAATAAAACGGATTGAGAAGAATGTGAAAGAAGAGAGAAGGAACATTATGAGAATGGAAAGTATTGAAGAGAAGTGAAATGTGAAAAAAGTGAATGGAATAAAAAAGATTATTGATGAGGAGTAAAAAGAGTAGAGACGAAGAATTAGAAGTAAGATGGAATTGAGAAGAGAAGTGGAAAAAGTAGAAAAAAGAAAAGAATTAGAAGAAAAATGTGAAAGAACCTGCTTTTCATTCGAATGAGTTGGAATTAGAAGGAAGAATAATCAGAGAAGATATAAAACCAAAAAGGTGATGAAGTGGCACAAGGCACAAAAAAGATCAGATTAGAATTTTTTACAAAAAATTTAAAATTGGAAGGAGAAAATAGGAAAATTGAAAGGAGAAGAAATAATAAAAAGTTGATAATAGATAAAATAGGAAGAAAAATAACTACAGAAAAGAGGTAAAATATAGAAAAGTATATGAAGGTGGTTGACAAATATATACAACTAAAAAATTTTTAAAACAACAGTCTTTGTAGAAAATTACAGTTAATAGAAGAAGCTAAAGGATCAAGCAGAAGGAGAAAATGTAGACCGTAGAATGAAATGAGAAAAGGAAATGAGAATCAGTAGAAAACGAAGAAATATAGTAGGAGGATGCCGGTGGTTTCTCCCGAAGAAATTAGAGTCATTAGAGAAGAATTCGCATTCCTGTAGCTGCGTTAACCCCTTACCCCCCTTCTGATACCCCCACCACCCCCTGACAATAACCCTCCACCCCACTCGACCATCAACAACGGGGCCAAAGGACCGCAGAATAGTTTCGAGTACGGTACAGTACAGGATACGGATACGGTACGGTACCAACCGTAGGAAACCGACTATCCGAGCAAAGAAGACATTCTGTCAAGATGAGAAGATGACTCCAGCTCGGTCAATATTGGTTCTAAAATTATACATTTGGTTTCAAATTGTAGAAAACTTTTGGCTCTACAATTTGAGATAGAATTTACACTTTTTTAACCAATATTGACCGAGCTGGAGTCATTCTCCCATCTTGCCAGAATGTCTTCTTTGCTTGGACAGACTTTACCCGCAATTCATTCGGTTTCTCCAGTACAACTACAACAATTTGTGCCTGCCTCTTCTTTCTCAAGGATCCTGAAGGTCATCGGAATTATTGCTCTCTCGCTCTCTCTCTCTCACTCTCTCTCTCTCTCTCTCTCTTACTCCCTCTCACACTCTTTCTTTCTTTATTTTTCTCTCTTTCTCTCTCACTCTCTCGCCCTTCCTCTATCACTATTTCTCTCCTTGTTTCAAAGACGCAAGGGAATGCAAGCAGAAGTCATTTCAATTCTACGTGATTTTTCTCCGGGTACCGAGATTCACAAGTGTGCGGTTTTGGAAAAAAGAGAAAAAAATATGAAGAAGAATGAAAATAATGTAGAAGAGGGCCATAAAAGTCATGCACCTCGAATTTTGGATAAAATAATAATTGGATAGTGGGGTTACCGAAGATGTGATGGAATGATTGCTTGTTGAAAACTGCATTTTTCTGTTCAATGCTAAGATTTTTGTGTATAGTGTATTTTTGAAATTGAAATCTTGTTGTTATGCTTAGCTCTGTCAGGACAGTCGGAGAGCAGGCTTCCAAGAGCTTATCTAGTGAAGAGTCTTCTCAGCCAAATTGTTCCTCTCTAGAAGACAGTTTTCAGACTTTTCTGATAGAGCAGAGCTGTTGGCGTCTGCTATAGTCTGGTCGAGCAAAGAAGTCATTCTGGCAAGATGGGAAAATGACTCCAGCTCGGTCAATATTGCTTTAAATGATAAATTATATCTCAAATTTTAGAGCAGAAAGTTTTGCTACAATTTGAGACCAAATTTATAATATTTGAACTAATATTGACCGAGCTGCAGTCATTTTCTCATCTCACCAGAATGTCTTCATTGCTCAACTAGACTAAATGATAATAATTCATGAGTGATGGCTGGTTGGCCTTTTCAGTAGGAATGACTGGACAGATCGACTGTACGGAGGACAAATAGAGGCCAATAATTGGCAATTGCCAATTGTAACAAGTACTGTACAAGCTTGCGGCAAGTTTCAAACACTAGTCCTAACAACTAGAGTATAGTGGAATTACAACTTATTTTCTTGTATCTTCTTTTTCTTCTTCATTATCTTCTTGGTTTTCTTCTTCTTCTTCTTCTTCTTCCTCCTCCTCCTCATTTTTCTTTTCTTCTTCTCATTCCTATTCCTATTGTTCTTCTTCTTCTTCTTCTTCTTCTTCTTCTTCTTCTTCTTCTTCTTCTTCTTCTTCTTCTTCTTCTTCTTCTTCTTCTTCTCCTTCTTCTTCTTCTTCTTCTTCTTCTTCTTCTTCTCCTCCTTTTTCTTCTTCTACTTTGCAATTTTTTTTGCACTAGTATTTGTTTGAAAATACTGTACACAATATAAAAATATTGTGCTCATTGTGACAACGTCGTAAATTCAAATAACAATTTATGTCCAACAATTATAGTATTGTCAGGTAGATTTCAAATGAATCACCGTATAGCTGAATATTTTCTACTTCTCTACTTGTTCATATTATTTCTTGAATTATCCGAGTATGCATATTGTTCGATTGATAGTCATTAAAATGATAAATTGTTGTCAATAGTCATTATAAAGATTTAATAGTTGTTCCTTAAAAATGTTGTGACTTACATTTATCTATCAATGATTTTCGATTATGATAATAGTTTTTTCTATTACATTGAAGAAGTTGTTTCTTTTGAAGCCCAGTTCTTGGAATACGATCTCTGTTAATGTTCTCAACTTTCAGAAACATTTTTCCAAAATTTCAAAATTGCAATTTTGAGCTTTTTCTATATTCAGTGCATTTCTGTCTCAATTTCAATATTTTTGCCATTTCTTCTCAACTCTTACTTCCTCACATTTTCATTTTTCCCTAGTTTTCCATCTCTTTCATATATTTTTTCTCTCACACTCTATCCGCCTATATAATGGGAAACAATAGTCGATTAGGTGTTTTTCCTCCTCTCTTTTCTTTCCAGCACACTCAACTATGAAGTCCGTGTTTAATATGTAATTGTTTATTGTACAATGTACATCATTCCTGATTTTTAAACTTTTTTTTAATTTTTGATTGCTTTAAGAATACAAAAAATTGTAATATTTCATTACATTCACTTGCATCAACTAGTCCTAATGAATTGCCTCCCTATAAAACAGAACTTTAACTAAACACTACCTCATCACTGTCAACTAAATCAAGACGTAACGGGTGGCATGTCGCATGTCAATAACTGTCATTTGATGCATGAAAAATGTTTCAAATAGCAGACAGAAAGCTCTCTCTGTCTGTAACGGTAAGGGGTAGGAATGCTCCCTGCGTCGTATGTCAGCCGTCAGCTGATGTGAAAGAGAGAGAAGAAGGATTGTTATAGTCTCTCCAAGCAAAGAAGACATTCTGGAATTATGGAAAAATTACTCCAGCATAGTCAATATTGGTCTAAAAATTGAAAATTTGGTTGTAGAGCAAAATGTTTCCTAAAATCTGAGACCAAATGTATGATGTTTGAATAAATATTGAACGAGCTGGAGTCATTTTACAATCTTGCTAGAATGTCTTCTTTGCTTGGACAAGAGAGGGAGCGAGAGAGACGGAGTGATTAAAAACCAGGAGAGAAGCGAGTGCTACCAGGAATCGAACCCCGTACTTGACCGTTAGATGGCTAACTGCTTCACATAACTCTTTGACTGACATGACCCGGTGGAGTGGGTCTATTTTTTTCTTTTTCTTTCAAACATAGACCGCCTTGTCTTTAGCGTTTTATGTTACATCCAATTTACAAGCGGGTAATAGCTGAAAATATGATGCCGTGTTAGTGGGATAAAATTTGTAATTTATGGAGTATTAGCTTCATTCAAAGTTATAAGGTTTTGGATGTTTTTAATCTAGAAAAGGTTTAAAAGTGTCTCAATGATTAAAAATATGCTGCTGGCTTCATAGTTCCAGTAAGATGAATAGCATAATGTGGAGTGATAATATTGGCTAAAATTGGGATAACATTTATTATCTATGAAGTATTGGCTTCATTCATGGTTAGGCTTCAGATTTGTCAATGTTATTCACCCAGAAAAGGTTTTTCATCAGAGCGAAGAGGCTCAATGACTAGAAATGTATTGCAAGCTTCATAGTACCAGTGAGATGGAATGCATAAATATGGAGTATTGGCTTGATCGTTAGAGTATAATTTTGTGGATGTTTATTTATCCAGTGAGGGTAGTTTATATCATTAATATAATAGTATTAGCTTTATGTGTAGTAAATTTGAAAGTTGAAAGCTTTGAATTAGAGTATGTATCACTGGCGGCTCGTGTCCACGAAACAGGTGAAGTGGTGTACAGTAAAAGATACGGGCACTTCATCTGCTTCGTGGGTACGAGTCGCCAGTGGTATGTATTTGTATCAGTGTTATGTAAGGCCAAAAATCTATTGATAGATAATAATTGTAATAGACTTGATTGATAGAAAAATATGTAATTTACGATAATTATAATAAGAATGTGAGATGAGCTACCTACAATCAGAATGACGTTCATTATCAACATATAGGCTACACCAAATTGTTATTTTAATTAAGAAACTAGATACTGAACATTTATTTAATCTCAACATGAATCATCCACAGTTTTCAACTGTTCGATTAGCTTGATAAACTTTGAAAAATTGGTCTTTATACCTAGAGAGTAGGTCAGAAATAAGGACTGGTATTTCCTTCCCTGAACTATTTGTATAAATTTGTAGAGAAGCTGTTTACGGCATAAGCCTGTTGCACTTACAGTGACTATATAAGTAGTTATATAGTCATTGTAATTCCACTCACTTATGTGTATTGAAAAAAAAACATGATTAAATGCTGATTGGGAATGTTTTTGGAGTCTCCATTCAAAAGATTATTTGCAAACGAGTTATGAATTGCAAAAATGGAACTGATAGGGGCTCAACAATAGGAATTCTCTAATATGACATGTCCTGAAAAATGATATGAGAGGAGACACCTCGTGCTCAAAGGAACTGGAATCTCTGGAATCTGGACTTTGTTGTTAGGTGAGTGATTATGTGAAGATGGAATGATAAAGCAACAGAGAAGAGAAAGAGAGAGAGAGAGAAATGGAGTGAATTAAAATGTTTGGAAAGAAGACTATCTAAAATTTTAATATCTAGAACAATGAAAAATGACGGTCCCGTTGTTAAGGTATAGTCCAAGCGAAGAAGACCTTCTGGCGAGATGAGAAAATGACTCCAGCTCGGTCAATATTGGTTTAAAAATTATTGATTTGGTCTCAAATTGTAGATCGGAATTTTTCCTACAGTTTAAGAACAAATTATTTTTTTGAACCAATATTGACCAAGCTGGAGTCGTTCCCTCATCTTTCCAGAGGGTCTTCTCTGGTTGGACAGACTATAGTAGTCTTGACAACTGGACGAAACTAATGCTCAAAATAAGAACATTGTTGATGGATAATGTAGATGGTATAGAGGAGGCTGGAACTATGAATTGCTCTATCGTTCAAGATTTATTCAAAACAGTTAACGTGAAGGATGGCTGATAACTTGTAAGACAAGGTGATGAGGAAAGAGACCTGGGAGTGAAGAATGAAAAGAAGTGAAGAGAGAATGATGAAACGAAGATAACATGCATGAAACATTAGAATAGTGTAACTTCGAAGTAGAAGAAGAAAACTATAGCGAAGAAGAAGAAGAAGAAGAAGAAGAAGAAAGAGAAAAGAAGAAGAAGAAGAAGAAAAAAGAAGAGGAAAAAGAAGAAAAGAACAAGAACAAGAACACGAACAAAAGATGATGAAGAGGAAAAGAAGAAGAAGAAGAAGAAGAAGAAGAAGAAGAAGAAAAAAAGAAGAAGAGGAGAAGAAGAAAAGAAGAAAGAAGAAGAAAAAGAAAAAAGAAGAAGAAAAAAGAAGAAGAAGAAGAAGAAGAAGAAGAAGAAGAAGAAGAAGAAGAAGAAGAAGAAGAAGAAGAAGAAGAAGAAGAAGAAGTAGAAGGAGGAGAAAAAGAAGAGGAAAAGAAGAAAAGAACAAGAACACGAACAAAAGATGATGAAGAGGAAAAGAAGAAGAAAAAGGAAAAAAAGAAGTAGTGGAGGAAGAAGAAAAGAAGAAGAAAAGAAGAAGAAGAAGAAGAAGAAGAAGAAGAAGAAGAAGAAGAAGAAGAAGAAGAAGAAGAAGAAGAAGAAGAAGAAGAAGAAGAAGAAGAAGAAGAAGAAGAAGAAGAAGAAGGAGGAGAAGAAGAAGAGGAAAAGAAGAAGAAGAAGAAGAAGAGAAGAATATGAAGAAGATGATGATGATGAAGAAGAAGAATAAGAAGAACATGATGAGATAATAAAGGAGATTTCTTCATTTCATGAGATACCGAATCAGATCTGACCATCTTACTAAAGCCACCCTCCCAATTTGAATAATATTGCCCTCTTCCCCCTCCCCACTCCTAATCGAGAAATGTGAGTAATAACCTGTAGAAGAAGGAAAGAATGTTCCGGTATATAGCAGCGGTAATGTAATACATGTAATACGACTACCACAATTAATCAGTGTACTGTATAAAATAGGTTAGTTGAGACAGTATCAGTTGACCTGAGTTACGAAGATAGTCGTATGACGTCACAGGTCCAATACGACACGACACAACACGACAAAGTTGCCAACCATACAGATTTTATGTATAGTCTGGTCTAGAAAAGAGACATTCTGGCAAGATGTGAAAATGATTCTAGCTCGGTCAGTATTTGTTCAAAAATTATAAATTTGGTCTTATAGATCAGAATTTTTTTACAATTTGTGTCTTAAATCATATTTTTTGAACCAATATTGACCGAACTGGAGTGCCCTGTTTTGCCAGAATGTCTTCTCTGCTCGACCATACTATATAGTCTGTCCAAGCAAAGAAGACGAGCCTTCGACAAGAAAATGACTCCAGCTCGGTCAAAATTGTTCAAAAATTATTGATTTGGTCTCAAATTGTAGATCAGAATGTTTTCTACAATTGAAAACAGATCTATAATTTTTGAACCAAAATTGACCGAGCTTGACTCATTTTCTCATCTTGCCAGAGGCTCTTCTCTGCTTGGTCAGACTATATAGTTTGGTCGAGCAGAGAAGACATTCTGGCCAAATGGGGAAATGACTCCAGATCGGTCAATATTGGTTAAAAATATATACCTTTGTAGTCAAATTTTTGAAAAAATTCTGATCTAAAATTTAAGACCAAATTGATAATTTTTGAACCAATATTGATCGAGCTGGAGTCATTTCCCCGTTTTCCCAGAACGTCTTCTCTGCTCGACCATACTATAGCTTTCTAAAAATTTGTGTAATACCTCTATGAAGATCTCATGTACAGCATTTCTGTTTATATTAAATATATGTATAGTATATTGTAATATGACAGTAAGCGATGGTCAGTTTCCGTTCAGTGGATCAGTGAGAGCTTTTAAAACGTCGTTAATAATGTTGTGTCGGACATCATTACAACCCATACTACATAACTATACTATACTATAACTATACTATACTACAACCTACTGCTATAGTTGGCGTAAGCTGATAAGACACGCCGTTACAATGTAAATTGTATAGTAACAGCGTGTCTTCTATTTGCACGAATTGTAGATAGTCTTCCTTTTTCGTCTAAATTTTCATATTTTTCTTCTCTTGCTTCCTTGCGCCTCCCATTAAACATTTACTTCTTATTTTTCCTTGTTTTTGTTCTTGTTCAACGTCGGCTTCTTTTCATTTTATTGTTGCTCTTTGCTTTCTTGTTTTAATTCTTCTCTTCTTAGAATCTCCCTCTACTCCCTTATTCTTCTCTTTCCTCTTAGTTTATTCCTCTACTGTACTTGCTCTACTCTATGTTCCCCTTCGCTTCCTCAGTCATATTTTCATATTTTTTAAAAAATTTCATATTTTCATTATTAATAAATCAAATGAAAAAACAAGATATTAACAAACGACAGATTTAATTCTTGAAAATCGAGATACTGTATCCGGTTGCTAAACCTATTCTCTATTAATTAAAAAAAATTTTTTCTTCTTTAGATTTTTCAAATTATACCTTTTGTGTTGTCCTTCTTCTGCTTTTGCTTCCACCCTTTTCTTCCAATTCTGGTCTTTTCCTATTAATATCACAATCCCTTTTCATGCTGTTCTACTTACAATCCCTGGTCCGCCTGGTTGGCTTAGTGGGCTAGGGCGTCACAACCTTTAGTCCGCTAGCACTGCCAGGTCTGGGTTCGAAAAACCTTCTTCTAGTTCTCCTTATTAATTTTATTTTGCGCATATTTCTCTCATTTAGGCATACATTTCACTGCTTTCCTTTTCTTTCTTGCTCTCCTTTATATCTTTCTCACTTTTCTCTACTTGTCCATCATAATTTTTTCTTCATTGTGGCTCAAAATTTTCAAGTTTTTGAATATTTTATAAGAAATTGTGTGAAAAATTTGGTGAATTACTCCATTTGGAATATCCTATTGCTCTAAATTCAAAGATTCTATAATTCTGTATATTTCTAGGCTATAAACTCTTGATTGAAGTGCTGCAAAAAATATATCCTAGTTTCGAACTCATTAATCAAAATTTGGTATAAAACTTTTTGGAAAATAGTCTTTGTTTTCAACCAATAACTTTACTTGTTTCTGTGAAATAAATAAATGTTACACATGGATATTATCAATAACCTAATATTAATCATATATTTATCTAATCTCAAAAACAATCCAAGTAACTACTTTGAGCAGGCGAAAACCAGAACTCTGAATCAGAAAAGTAGATAAAAATTACTGTTGGGATAAGGAAAACAAATCTAAAAAACAACAAACCATTAAATAGCAATTGGAACGAACAAATCACCAAACAATGTGATCCGATAAGAAACCAGATAACAGACAAAGATTAAGTGTCAACGAGCAAACAGAGCGAATGATGGAATGGTGACCGGGCGACATTTTGAAAAATGGGCCCAGTCATCGGGTCTAATGGGCCCAGCCAACGGGTCTCACAGACCGTGGATCTCGTTAGCACGCCCTAACTGCTGTTTAGAGGCCTAACCGCTGTTAACTCCTAACTGCTGTTTAGTTGGTCGACTGGAAAAATGCTCATTACCAATACAACACGGGCATTTTTTATTCATTACAAACTGTAGCAACCTTTTGCCACTACTCCCCCATACAACTGGTCGAGCAAAGAAGGCATTCTGACAAGATGGAAAAATTACTCCAGCTCGGTCAATATTCGATCAAAAATGATAAATTTCGTCTGAAATTGTAGACAACATTTTGTTCTAAAATTTGAGATCGAATGAAAAATTTTTGAACAATATTGACTGAGCTGGAGTCATTTTTCCATCTTGCCAGAATACCTTCTTTGCTTGGACAGACTATAACACAAAAGAATGAAAAATCGTCACACCTTTCGCGCCTAATCTAGATTTGTCATCAGATCGAACCTTTCAGATAGTGTGTGGTGGCATATACAATTCACTTACACTGAGAAGATACACGTTTCAATACTCTTTACGTTGGAAGGACGTGTCTTCTCAGCTTGAGCGGAATATATCACGTGATCGTAGCGTAGGGAAAGTTTGAAGAACGAGTAAACGTTTTGTATTTGTCACGCTTGCTCGTTAGGGACTTCCAAAAGTCTTTTAAAGTTTGCTGCATCTGATATAATATGGAAGTAGTATAGTAGATTATAGTCTGTCCAAGCAAAGAAGACCCTCTGGCAAGATGGGAAAATCACAGCAGCTCAGTCAATATTGGTTCAAAGGTTATAAATTTAGTCTCAAATTGTAGAGCAGAATGTTTACTACAATATATGACCAAATTCACAATTTTTGAATGAATATTGACCGAGTTGGAGTCATTTTTTTATCTTGCCAGAGGGTCTTCTTTGCTTGGACAGACTATATTCCTAGTCTATCATTTGATATACTAGAGAAATGCTGGAGGAAGGTATGTTCGATGATGAAGAAAGATCAAATAAAGAATAAATAAAGTTATGGGAACGATCGGTATCGGGAATAGATGGTAATGAAATGTTGAATAAGGAAATATGGAAAATAAAGTACTGTAACTGATCCCAATCATCTAGAATCTAGATAGAGGAATAATGAAGAAGAGATTTTAAATGATGAATAAACGAGACAATTTATTTGGAGGTAGAGAAAGGAAGGATTCAGAAAAGCTGGAGAAAACAGAATGAAGTGAGTTACACTATAGTCTGTCCAGGCAAAGAAGACCCTCTGGCAAGATGAGGAAAATGACTCCAGCTCAGTCAATATTGGTTCAGAGAATTATCGATTTGGTCTCTATCGTAGATCGAAACATTCTGATCTACAATTTGAGATCAAATTGATAATTTTTGAACCAATGATTGACTGAGCTGGAGTCATTTTCACCATCTTGTCAGACAGTCTTCTTTGCTTGGACAGACTATACAGGAATGCTGGGTAAAGATCGGACAATTTTTTATATTTGTTACAAGGTGAGGGTAGTAGAAAAAATATTGGAGTAGATTCATTCATTCATTTAATTGCCTCATAGTACTGATTTCGTGCTTTATATCGATATCAATGTCGAAGAGCCTAGAAAAGAGTATTCCATCATCAATTAAATTGATTCGAGAAGGAACTATTTGAAGCTAGTTACTATTCGAAGCTAGATATACAACTGTGGTGTACGGAACTGAAAAAATACAAATTCGAATAATTTCTTGTATTCATCTACCGAAATTATTTATTATACTCTCTTGTTGAGTACCCTCTTGATGATAATTGTACTCGTCCAAATGAAATCTGATTGAGTGATTGGAGTAGAATAATCTTGTGAAATCTGTTGATTAGTTGGCAAGTCCGCAGTAGTTTTTGGTCGAAACCCGTATTGTCAACTGTGATTCGAACCCAGAAACCATTACTTATTAGACCGAAGTTTTTTATACTGACTCTCCAAACCTTTACTTTTGAAATAGTTATCATTTCATAATACTGTAAGTCATGATTACTGCTTCTCTTGACTTGGGTCTATAATAATTTTGACTTGTAATATTAGGCCTCAACGTTTTAAAAGATAATTTTTGTTCATAATTTTGACTAAATAATAAGAAACTAATGGCAAGCTATGGAATCCATACTAGAAGAACTAAATTTATATGCATAGACATGACGTGGGAAATTGATAGTATAGAAAAAAGCGTTGTCGGTGTGGCACTGTATTGACTTTGAATGTGTGGAATACTTGAAACAATCACACCTACGTATAGTTTCGATGACGTAGGTTCTTTGTCTACTTGCTTCAATACACCTGTTCATTTGTTCAATGTCTTTCTAGAAACTGTTCTCACCATACTATTATATGAAATCTTGTAAATCTTTACTATTGTAAGATGGTTTACGACTGCCAATATTAATGTGATATTTCGTTACATTGTGATTATGTTTAGGCTACTCCACCTTCCAATACGTCATTTATTTAAATTGTTACAGCTGACGCTGAAAGTTAGGCGGTCTCGTCTGTTCTTTTTGCGCTCCAGCAGCTGATGTTCTCAGTTTGAGTTATTTAGCTATGCTTAGGTCATGTTTTAAAATCAAAAGAGACAAGATGCTCTACATCAGCTGTTAGTAGCTCACATAATGTGCAAGGCATTGACGAAACTGATTAAGTTAATAGTGTAAAGTTGTGCCAAGCAAAGAAGAGCCTCTGGTAAGATGAGAAAAATGACTCTAGCTCGGTAAATATTGGTTCAAAAAATATTCATTTGGTCTCAATCGTAGGAAACATTCTGATCTACAGTTTGAGACCAAATCTATGTGTTTTGAACCATATTGACCAAACCATATTTTCTCATCCTGCCAGAGGGTCTTCTTTGCTTGGACAGACTATAGCTTATACACAGATACAGTAATAGCCTAATAGGAGTTATTGAAAATCGTATTGCATAAGGAATTAGAAGAGGTGTACATGTACATTACTTTTATGAAAAACGAATCTGCATTTACTGTGCTTTGAATTAATTTCTCGAGGAATTTTAGAATCGGTTGGAAAATTACAACCTATGAATAAAGTATAAACTCATATAAGTTTCAATTTGTGATGTTTCTTGAAGTTTCGTAAGCTCGCTCAAGCTGGGAAGACACGCCGTTACAATGTAATATGTATTGTGACGGCGTTTCTTCTCAGCTAACGCGGAAAATATACCAAGGTGATAGTTTTCTGTTGAAGTTTCATCAAGTTTCCTATTCACCGTATTATCTTCTGCTTTTCTTCTGCATATTTTCCTCCTTCTTTATTCCTGTATATTTCCCCCCTTCTTTATTTCTGTATATCTTTCTCCTTGCTTTATCACTCTTCTATTTCCTTCTCATCTTCCACTATCTTTAACTCAGGTCACGTCAAGTCGCCAGTAGGACACTGTAGGCAGGCACCGTTAGAATTAATGAATTGATATTTCTGTTTGATTTGTCACTGAATAAACATAACACAGATCGGCTCGATACGACGAGATGAGGATGATTGATCAATAGAATGAATACGTAGGCTACTACACTCACGATCAATCACGGTTCACTGTAGGTCATGTGGCGCGTGTCAATAAGAAGAAGAATGAGAAGAAGAAGGAGACCGAGAAGAAGAATATGGGAAAGAAGAAAAATATAGGAAAGAAGAAAGAAATTGAAAAGAAGAAGAAGAAGGAAAAGAAGAAGAAGAGGAAGATCGAGAAAGAAGATGTTCTAGAAGAAAAGTGAGGAGAAGAAGATGAAGAAGAGGAAAGAGAAAAAGAATGAGGAGAAGAAGTTGAGAAGAATTGCAAGGAAAATCAGAAGAGGAGGAGGGAAGAGTTGAAGAATTGAAAAATGAGAGAGAAAGACAAAAAAATAGAAAAAGCAAGAGAAGTAGGAAAATAAATAAAGGAAGAAGATGAAGGAAAAGTAATGGAGGAAGAATAAGAAGAACATGATGAGATACCGAATCAGATACTGAATCAGAACAAGAAGAAGAGAAAAAAGTGGAAGAAAGAGAAGAAGGTGAAAGAGCAGAAGAAGAAGAAGAAGAAGAAGAAGAAGAAGAAGAAGAAGAAGAAGAAGGTGGAGGAGGAGGAGGAGGAGGAAGATGAAAAAATAATTGCAAATGAAGAGGAAAGAGAAAAAGAACGAGAAGAAAAAGATAAGAAGGATTACGAGATAAAGCAAAAGAGTAGGAGGAAAGAGTTGAAGTTGTATAAAAAGATGAGAATGAAATAGGAAAATTAAGAAGAAGAAGAATAAGAAGAAAAATAAATTAAGGAAGAAGATTTAGAAAAATAAAGAGAGGAAGGAGAAGATTAAATCAAGAAAGAAGAAAAATTATTATTTAAAGAAGTGAAATTATTAATATTCGTTTGGGATGAGAAATCTGAAGAGGTTTCTGATGAAGAAACATAACAGAAACAAATGGCTAACAGGAGAATTAGATTAGATTAGATTACTTTATTCAAATAGATAACAAAATTCGGCTTAGATTCTACATTGTAATATAATAAATGAGTAAAAGAAAATTATCCTATAAATTTCACAAAATAGAAACTTCTAGTAAAAATATGATAAAACGGTGAAGTAATGAATGCAAAATTTATACAAGTTTAATTGTAAATGAGAAGTGAAGGAAAAATAATAGAAATATGGTACATCATAATAAAAAATGGGTTGAGTAAGAGAAGAGGAACAAGATGTTAAACTAAAAATTGATGACAAGAAGAATGTGAAAGATTTCTAGAGTTCTAGAGTACAAAAACCGCTAAATAAGATATAGAACTTACTATGAAAGATTCGGAAGTTGAGATGTTGGTGGAATGAAAATTAAGAAGTGTTTAAACTATGTATGGAATAAAATTATAGAACTGCGCTTTAAAATGCAAATGAAGAGCAATGTCATTACTTTTCAATGCATAGAACAGTAGAGTCGGGAACTGTTAGTTTTTTTCTCTCAGTTGAGGCTTCAAAAACTTCTTTCAGTTGAACTTATTTGTACAACACTCAGACTTCCAACACAGACCCTTGACATTGCTTGGATGAGGACCCAGGCCTGATGAGGATGCTCATGATGATGATGATGATTGTGATGATGTTCATGATGATGGAGATGATACTAATGATAGTTATTATTTTTTTACGAGCTGATTGACCTCTCTGTTGACACTGCAGCAGCTGAAACTTATTTAGTTTTCAGTGAATGGACTTGTCCCCAGTGTTTCTGTTGTCTTTGTTCTTGTGTGCGCTTGTTTATTTCCACCACTGAGTGCTCTTTAAACAATGGTAGATCTTTTGAATACACATATGGAAGTATTTGAAACTTGTAGAAAATTTCTCACTAGCTAATTCAGGCGAGACAAAACTCATAGCACTGAAGATTCGGTTCTTTCAGTTAGGTTCCTCCTATGCTAAAAAAGGATAAAAAATGTTTTAAGATTCTTTGAGAAATAATTCTTCACTAGCCAATGCTGAACTTATGGAAAGGTTAAAAAATGTGATAATTATAATGTTTGGTGTAAAAGTTTATTTTGACGACGTGTGGCCTAAATATGTACTTTTGTTTTGAATAGATTTTTGTGCATTAAACGATTTCATTTAATAATGATTCCAGTGGTAATCAGAGAAATCAAGTAATTGCATGACACCAATTTTTTCATCGTTTTTAATAATGTAATATCATTGGTTTATCATTTTTATTGGCTTGTATAGACTACATAAATCCAACTGATAATGTATGAAAGTGAAAATGTTTGAACGGAACAGACCAAAAAATATTGAAATTGCTTGTAGATTGGAGGCGGAGTTGTATTCGATTCAGCCCCTCCCATTTAGGCTTCCAGACACTCTCTCAACCAATAGCGTTTCACGTTCGACATCTTGAAGAAATTCAACGTATATTTCAGATGCGAAAGATTAATGAGCTTATAGTTTCAACCAATAGAGTTTTCCTCCTTCATTTTAAGAAATATGGTAAACTCTCATCCTTGGACATATAAGATTTCTGTAAATTAATAGTATTGTATCATTTTGCATCGTATCATTCATAAAACATTTTTCCATTACATTTTTTTTAAGTAGGCTTATTATTTGCAAACATAATGTGTGTTATTGAATTGGTGGAATGCCCTATAGACAATTTTATACATTATTTATAGACAATATAGACAATTTTATTTACCATTTAAGATGGAAGTTAGTTTCAGTATTAACCGGTATCTTTCTTGAAACGTTTCTGGTTGACCAGTATCAAATTTTGATACTGTAGCTGGATTTAGGCCAGTGGAGCCACGTGTTGTCAGCTGGACGTATCAGGTAACAAGATTGAAGTACAAGTCACGGTGGTCCTTTCCTAAGCTGCTGCGCTGCACCAAATGCTAGACATGTCTAGGAGTCAGATGTCTTTCGGACAATTTTTTCAGCCAAGTTGACCAAAAGCGTTTACCTAGAGAAAGAGGGGAGATTGAAGGATAGTGCAGATTAGAAGAGATTAAACAAATAAATAGAGTGAGAAGAAGAGTTGAAAGGTAGATAGATATAGTCAGAGCTGAGGGAAGAGATCTTGTTTGAAAGAGTGAGGAACATCGGAAAGAGTTGAGATGTGAGTAAGAGTTTCTTCTATGACGAAAAATCCTGGATGATAACTGAGGTGAATAAAAAATCAGATAAGATCCACATATAGTTCCTTATTCATAATAATCCGATCTAGAATTTGACGGAGCGATTAAAGTTTTTACTAATTACCGTTGATGGCTTCTATTCCCCCAAAGCTGGTCCACTGGTATCGTATGACCATTAATGTCGGAACAATTATTACGCTATGTGGGACCTCCACAGGGCTTATAGAAATTTCCAAATTCTGAAATCATTTATTGTGAAGTATGCATGATGGGATTGATGGGGAGGGGTGTTGAGTAGTAATACTGGTTCATCGTGACGCCATCGAAATTGATCATATATGATTTAAATCTACATATTTCTTTCATAAAATGATTGAAATGAACTTTTATAATTGAAATAACAAACAAATGTTGATTCCTTCTTTAGACAATACTGATGATATCGACACTGCCATGGAAATACAAAGAGTTCAAAAAACAGTATTTTCAAACTGTATGTAAAACTTGAATGTTAGTTAATTTAACAAAATAGATAAATTTACCACTGACGGCTCGTGCCCACGAAAAAGGTGAAGTACTGTACAGTAAAAGATACGGGCACTTCACCTGTTTCGTGGGTACGAGCCGCCAGTGAAATTTACATGAAACAACAAAATAATTCAACTAAATGAAACAATTTCAAATCAAATTGCGTGCATAAACATAGTAGGCTAGCAAGTAATTACTGAAGGTCTAAACAGGATAAAAAAATTTATTTCTGTTTCTTCTATAGTGCACACTTGGACTAGATAACATGTAAGCCTACGCGTTAACGGTCAATTATGTTAGTTCTTTAATCAATAGTTTGTTAGATCATTAATAGTTTGTTAGATCATTAATAGTTTGTTAGTTCATCAATAGATGTTAGTTCATACCAATCAATAGTGTAACATCGAAAGTGATTGGAGAGAAAAAGTGACGAACGTTTTAACGGGCGATGTGTCTTGTTCTGGATTGCACTTGGGCATTTTAACAACGTTTCCGGGTCCACGGCGGATATAGTCTGTCCAAGCAAAGAAGACATTCTGGCAAGATGGTATAATGACTCCAGTTTGGTCAATACTGGTTAAAAAATTTTAAATTTAGACTCAAATCGTAGGAACCAATCCGATCTACAATTTGAGACAAAATTTGTAATTATTGAATCAATATTGACCTAGCTGGAGTCTTTCACCCATCTTGCCAGAATGTCTAATTTGCTTGGACAAATTGTAAGAGTGTGTGTGTGAGCGTACAATTGTCGAGTACTGAACAAATCGCTCGCTTTCACTTTTCAAATAGGAAAACAGAGGATGGCCGCGGGCCTACGAGACGCACGCACGCGCACTCTCCGCCGTCGGCGTCCAATCACAGCGGACAATTGTGCGCGCTACATTTTCTGCAAAGAAATAACAAACAACTAGGAAGGAAATGACTGGATGCTGCCACTCAACGAAATTCTTTCGGATTTGGAGGAACTCGATCACTATCTGAAGCGGTTGGTTTTGTCACTACTACTACTACTACTACTTCTTCTTATTCTTCTTCTTCTTCTTCTTCTTCTTTTTCTTCTTCTTCTTCTTCTTCTTCTTCTTTTTCTTTTTCTTCTTTTTCTTCAGGGTCAGCATTTCTCTATACTATACTCTTTTTGATGTTATCTGGAATTTAATACAATGAATCTAGGCTAGTAGTGATCTACTTTTTGAATCAAAGTATTGTTTTATATTCATTCTATACTCTCTTGATCTTATTTATATCATAATCTCTCGATTTTATTTGTATGATACACTGGCGGATAGTACCCACGAAATAGGTGAAGTGCCCGTATCTTTTACTGTACAGCACTTCACCTGTTTCGTGTGCACGAGCCACCAGTGGTATATAATAATCAGATTTATGATCAGTAATACTGATAAAATCATATAAACGCGTCTTCGCGTCTTCATAAATTAAATTCTGGGATATAGTCTCAGACTAATACTGTAAATGGTTGTACTGTATGGAGACAATGTTTGGAGGAATTTGGTTGATAGTTTTAGTTCACCTTATACTGAATACTGAATACCTTGATTTAGAATTCCAGGTGAAACCAAAGTGGATTGGAATAGGTCTATTGGTTCGTCTATATGGTTGAAACTAACAGCTTTAATAAAAGATGATTAAATCTAGATTTGAAGATGCTATCTGTTGAATTCACTTTCAGTTATTTGTGAATTTTTCAAGGCTATTGGCTTATTTGGTGGTAAAACATTCCTTCTGGAGTACTTTCACATAGTTCTTAGAATTCCATAAATTTGTGTAATACATGGTGACTATAATAGTTGAAGATTTTCACGAGATATAATAATCAAATACTTCTTTAATCTTTTCGCTTATGAACTACTGAACATTTGTAAAAGCGAATTCCTTCATGAATATTTTATGATTTGTACTATAAAACATTGATTAATATCTGCATAAAAGATAACCTAGTTTCGAACGTATTAATCAAAATATGGAATAAAGACGTTTTTGACAATAGTCTGTGTTTTAACCAATAAGTTTACTTCTCTCTGTAAAATGAATAACTATTGAGTACCTCGACAATTTATTATAGTCTGTCTCTGTCCAAGCAAAGAAGACCCTCTGGCAAGATGGTAAAATGACTCCAGCTTGGTCAATATTTGTTCAAGAATTATAAATGTGGTCTTAATAGTAGATCAAATTGTTTCCTACAATTTGAGATCAAATTGATGATTTTTCAACCAATATTGATCGAGCTTCAGACATTTTCCCATCTTGCCAGAGGGTCATCCTTGCATGGACAGACTATAATAACACAAATGAGTGAAAATAAGTACAATAATATTTCTGTTAGGAATCGTAAAGAATTTGTAAAACAATAAGAAGGATGAACGAAAAGATTTTTTCAGAGAACGTGAATGAGAATGAATTTGAGGGTGGGGTCTCTATTCTTTTTATTCCGTAGTGTATAATGTACATTTGTAGCCTGAGGTTATAAAACGGGTGATATTTGGTGGCATATTTACTGCAATTTTAAAACTTATCCCCTCTTCCATAATTTATTCATCTCCTCTTCCCCCTCATCACCCCCCCCCCCCACAACACCAAAGCGCATTGGCAACTGACCGCGGGGCCCAAAATCAAATCGTAACTGATAGATAAAGAAAGAATTACGAAAAGAAGCTGAGAAAAAAAGGGACAGAATTACTTATGAAGAAAGAGATGGTAAAGTGGAGTAACTGATAGAGGAAGAGAGGATTATGAAAAACTGGCTGAAAAAAGACGGAGAAAGATTATAATTATTGTAAGAGATGGTAGAGAGGAGAAGAGTTTGTAAAAGATGAGCTTCATAGTCTGTCCAATCAAAGAACACATTCTGGGAGGATGGAAAAATGACTCCAGCTCGGCCAATATTGGTTCGAAAAATTATGAATTTGGTCCCAAATTGAAGGAAACATTCTGATCTACAATATGAGACAAAATTTTCAATTTTCGAACCAATATTGACCGAACTGGAGTCATTCTCCCATTTTGCCAGAATGTCTTCCTGCTTGGACTGACCATACATGCAGGTTGTTGTAGAAAAGGGAAGGGGTGTACTTTGTAAATCAAGTTGAAAAAAATGCAAAGTGAATCGAACTGACGACGATTTATGGCGATTATAATTATTGAGTGGCTAGAAAAAAACAAGCAAACAGTCACTACTGATTATACGTATAGGATGTTGGCGTTTCTAATAAACTGTTAAACAGTTTAATCTCTGGAGTTTATCTTTGGCGAGGTTGGCTGACCTGACGTTAATTTGCGCGGGTTGGGCGCCACCCCTCAAAGAAAAAAAAATTAGACTAGTTTTGCGTCTGTTGCACGTGTTCGACAATTTGCATCGATATCTCATCAAAGAACAAAGATCGAGAGTTCTGAGCGCATTTATCTATTAAAGTAGTTTGATATTCAATGTCTGGCCGTATCGTAAATTCATGATTTTGCTATCGTAATACGGGAGAGACTGTTGAAGTAATCTTTTTATTAATATTTATAGGCTACTATTTCTTATGATTTTTTGCGTTTGTTTCCTGTGGCTTAGCCTTGAACTCTGTTTTTAACCTCATGTTCCAAAGTAACATATCTCTTTTTCTAATCCCTGTGTTCTAGATTTTCACGCCACTTTACTCGTCCCAAATCTATTTATCTTGTCTATCCATTCAATTTAATTAAGGATCAAATGTCTTCATTTGCATAACTTAATAATTGATTTCCTTAACATTTATTTGTTGTTTTGGTTAGTAGATTGGCTTATAAGATTGCTAGATTGTAGATTGGCTTAGTAGATTGGTTAGTAGATTGTAAATATTTGTTGTTAACGGTCGGTTATGTATTGATCGGAACTCATTTAAAGTGGTAGGTGCTTGAATCAATTATCATGTTGATTATCTCAAATCAACCAATTTAGTAAAAGCCCTTAAAAACTCATGTCTAGAAAATTGCATATCCCTGAAATCTTTATACCGAATTCTTTATTGAATAATGAAATCTAATAAATTCAAGAAGTACCATAAATACTCCATGTAACACTTCAAGTAAGACTTGAAGATGTAACACTTCTAGAAAATTGCATATCCCTGTAATCTTTATACCAAATTCTTTATTGAATAATGAAATCTAATAAATTCAAGAAGTACCATAAATATACCATGTAACACTTCAAATAAATCCTCAAAACATGATCTACCGTAATACCAATATTTATATAGTCTGTCCAAGCTAAGAAGACCCTCTGGCAAGAAGATAAAATGACTCCAGCTCGGTCAATATTGTTTCAAAAACTATTTGTTTGGTCTCAATCGTAGAAAACATTCCGATCTACAATTTGAGACCAAATCAATACTTTTTGAACCAGAAGGCTCTTCTTTGCTTGGACAGACTATAACAGGAATGTCAATTTTATTTGAATTATGCAATCACGTTTGTAATTTAAAGTATTAGAAATGTGAAAATTCAGCCTGACAGCTTATTCTAGCAGTGGAGTAGTATCCCATTCATTGTGACTTTGTGTGTCCCAAGAGAGGCATATTTACAGTCTAGACGCGTTATTAATGATTGAAGAGCAGCAGTTCTTTGAAAATTATTGTTGGCGACAAGGAGGAAGTCAAAGTCTGGATAAAAATACACATCCAGGTCCAGGAGAGACACTGTTCAGACTGCCAACCAGCATTGAATACGAGCCGCATTCAAGTCTTTAAACAGTCAAAATGAACAAAGCATGTCTATTTTTGAAATTGGAAGTGAGTTTTTTCTTTGGAAAGCGATTCTGTCTGTACTCGAGGAACTAAAAAAACGTCGGATGTTTCTATTTAGCTGTGTTGAAAAATAGGAGAGAATCTCAATGGAGTCTCGAGATTTTTGTTTGGCGGATTTTGTCTTGAGTTTTATATTGTGCGCTCACTTCCACTATTTAATATTGATTAATTATTACTTTTTTTATTCCTGTCCATTGACTTTTTTGTTAGTTTTTCATTGATGTTCTATCGATTAGTCTATCAATACGGTGAAGTAATAACTGTTGAAATTGAAATTTTCATTATTTAAATTTAATTGTTTCATAATTTGAATGAATATTTTTACCTTGATGTCTCAAAACAATAGGATAGGTATTTAGTATCAATTGTAGGATATATGTATAATTAACTCATTGTATTAATTAACTCATTATTTCTGATTGAGTTATTTTTTTGGTTTTAATAATTTTGATTTACTAGTTCCATTTATTCTAGTAAAGTTGGATAAATTTGCAATTTTATCAAGCAATAGGATATAACAATGGAATAGTCTTGTGTGGAGTTCTGTAATAGACATAAAATCGTTTCGAAACTTATTATTCATCAAGATTTGCTTTTCTACATTAGTCTGAGTTTCTAACCGATAGGTGTATTAACTTCTGTCAATTAAATCATATCAATGAATATTAGATAGAATAATTAATTCATGTACTACTTTATTTCTGGCAATTTTCACCAGCCTTCTGATTATTTTATTTGAGTATATTCTTGTTGGATAAATAAATGATGAATGCATTTAGAACCTAATAAATCTTTGTTATGAATCTAATGTTTCCTAAACCTAATGAATCTATTTATACTCGTATCAATAAAATCAAGTATCTACTATCTAAACCAATTTAGGCCTAAGTTGAATCAACACTGATAAGTTTTGAAGTTCAGAAGTCTTTGTGAATGATAAGTGACAACATTGAAGTGACTACAAGAGTTCATTCACTATCAAATTGATTGATTCATTCAATTCATGAAATTCATTTAATTAATTAATTGGTTCTTTATCAAATAAGTTATATACCAAACTTTAGATTACAGATGAAACAGAGCTTTAAGTGAGTTAGTATATCAGATTGACCAAATTAGTCAAGTCTGCTCTCCCAATTTCTATAAGTCACAGTAGTCACAAGCGTTCAAAAATCAAGGTAATCTTAATTTCCTTCCAAAATCTAAATTATTTTATCAGTGTGAATTTTGTTTGGCAGACACTTAACTGTATTTCTTGCCTAACCTGCCATCATTATCAATCCACCAGTTTTCGATTTGAACCAAATTAGTTGCCTAGTATAGTGTGTTCAAGCAAAGAAGACATTCTGGCAAGATGGGAAAATGTCACCAGCTTCGGTCAATATTGGTTAAAAAATTATAAATTTGGAATCAAATTGAAGGACTAAATTCTGCCTAACAATTTGAGACTAAATTTGTTATTTTTGAACCAATATCGTCCGAGCTGGAGTCATTTCCCCATTTTGCCAGAATGTCTTCTTTGCTTGGACAGACTATATTTTGTGCCATTGTGACTAATGATGTTTTCGTTATTCTGTTTACAGGTAAGCGGTTGCGGAGATTCTCTCAGAGAAAGTTTCAGGAGAACATTGACTGCCCATTAATTAGTGAGTGTTGAATTCGTTTCTTGCTTCAAGTTATTTTTTTGATTTGTATTCTCAGAACAAGGTGATCTCACCTGCTGATGGTAAACAAGATATTTACTTCCATAGAAAGTAAATCCCTGTAGTATGTTATGCCTTTCAAATGGAAAGACAAGACAAGATATTGTCAAACCATCGATTTATTTTAAATCGAGATACCGATTTTGGTTACTACACCGTTATCAATCTCTGGTAAACTGTAATTTTTCACAATTACTCAACAAGTATCTTTGCCTTTTTCAACGGAATTGCGTATAAAACATAAATGTACATCAAATTTATGAGTTGCACCGAACCTTATACATGTTTGAAGTTCTTTTGAACATAACCTCTATTTAAAATATTTTTTATCAAAATTTGGAAAAAAGACGTTTTCTACTTTGATTTCTGTGTTTTTACCCTTTATTGTAATCTGTGGAATAAATGAATGAATGAGTGGAAGCTGGATTCTAGAGCAGAATCTTCGGTGTAAAAAAACATTTCTGTATTCTCATGTTAGACCATTCTGCATTCTCAGTCATGTATAATTGCTTTAGGTGCTAGAACACTTTTTTACGTCTAATTTACCTGGGATATGTCTCTTTCAGCTTGAATGCGATTGGAAGGCGCCTCAACCATTACAATAGATCAAATGTCTAAGAGAAGAAATTTACTGTATTTTAGAGCTTAATTCACTTATGTAAAATATCATGATACATTATAATGCGCAGCTAATTACACAGTAAATTCCTGAAGAAGAAACTTGCCCGACACAAGTAGAGGTATTCATTCATTCATTCTTTATCCATACATCAATACAACTACTTTAAATGAAATGAGTGTCCATGCTAGACTAAAATCACAGAACAGATTACGAATTATGCTTATCATCCTCTATATCTCATCTTCTCTATATTCTTTGCTCTAGTTGTTCTTTGCTGGTGACGTGGTAGAGTGGACATTACTGTCCAAACTTTGCCACGTCATTAAAATAAAGAAACCATTCTATTCTATTCTATTCTATTCTATTCTATTCTATTCTATTCTATTCTATTCTATTCTATTCTATTCTATTCTATTCTATTCTATTCTATTCTATTCTATTCTATTCTATTCTATTCTATTCTATTCTATTCTATTCTATTCTATTCTATTCTATTCTATTCTATTCTATTCTATTCTATTTCTCTACATCTTTGTAATCTAGCCATTTTATTTTTATTTATTTTAGTACAAGCTGCAGCTTTTACGACATGTTGTTTCTTTTGTTTGAATGCTTGGGAATATATGTTTTGATTTGATGTTTGATTTCGATTCATTCTTACATTGCTGGCATTCAACAACTACAGCTCCACTTATAAATCTCCAATGATCTGTTGTCTACTTTGAGTCATCTCGGTTCATGCCACCGTTGTATGTTGATACATTTACTTTTCATAAAAACTGGTTTGAATGTTCTTTTGCTGGAATCTTCTATCACTATAGTATAAACGGTAGTAGACAACTGTTTCGAATCGTATTAAATATAGGAAGACAGTTGAATCAGTCAGGTTGTTCAGGTGGCGTGAAGGCCCAACAGAATGCAGACAATTGCCCAGGTAATTGAACAACAATTGTGATTCAACAACAATATTGATAACAACAAGTTGTGTGTGAAAGAAGTTGGAAATCTCAGAACTGGTAAGCTGAGAAGACACCCGGCTACGATGTGAAGTGTATTGAAACGGCGTGCCTTCTTATCAGTTTGCGCCAACTGTATCAGCTGTGGAATGTGCACTTGTTAGGTTGCTTGACCTTGAGATATGTCATTCAAGATCATGATGATAAATGATGTGCCTTCCCTGATGATGGCTGTCTGTCGTTCATCGTCTGAAATGTTTTAATGTGGGCATTGTTGAGTTATTGTTTCATGGATGGTTGTACCAGGAAAAATATAGATTCACTGTTTTGATATAGTAGACGAATCGGTTGACAAATTTTTGTCCTATGCAGAGGGGATAGAACTAAATTATCAGTTGAAAAATTCTAAATTTGGTCTCAAAATGTGGAACACATTACTTGTTCTATCTTCTCCACAGTCTGGTGACCGGGGAATCGTTATTCTGCTCTATAATTTGAGACCAATATGGAGTCATTTTCTCATCTTACCAGAATATCTTCTTTGCTCGACCATACCATCAAACTTTTATAAAACTGAAACCTCTTTCAAACATTTGTGTCTATTTGTACCTCTCATCCAGGGTCCCATGACCCAATTTATGACATCATAATTTACGTAGTAATATTGCACTACTATAGCATCCTTTACTAATAGACGTATCCTTGTGGAGATTGGACCGGATAGTGACACGCATCTCCTGTCAGTAGTTGAGGATCCCGGGCGATAGTGATGACTGAAGAATCAACGAAACGTAACTGGTTGAATCAACGAAACTAGTTCAAGAATCTGTTGAAAAGTTGATTGTTGACTAGTTAATGTAACAAAGAGTCTGCTTTTGAATCTGAATCATTATTGGTTATTGCTCCTGAATCATTCATTATTATAGTTGATGCCTAAAGTTTGTCCACTCATTGTGCGCTCCAACAGCTGATGTTGACAATTAGAGTTGTAATTTAGCTCTAGATGTCTATGTTTATGTCTAGATGATATTTTTGAAATCAAAAGACTGTAGATGCTTTACATCAGCTGTTTGTAGGTTACATCACGAGTAAGAGGCAGACGATACCGTCTAACATTTCTTTCATCAGCTATAGATGTTAAGGTGAATTGAATAGTAGAATATTTCACTACATTTCTCATTTATATAATATTAGTTGATCAATTGAAAATATCAAACAAGTCATCAATTAACAAATATGAACCAATATTAATGAATCTGACACCTTGGTCAAGCGCACCATATGACACTTATTATAAGAAGAATCGTATTGTCACATTGTCACTCTTACTGGTTGATTATAGGGTGAATTGACATATTTAGCAAATAAAAGAAACAGTCTGGAGATTGATGTGTGACATGATTCAATTTCGTTTCGATATTATACATCCATTATGATTCGTAATACGATTTTATACAATACATGTATCAAATCAAGCAATCAAATTGATAAGTTCTGATAAATCTGACTAACCTTTATATTTTATTGCAAGGAAATTGAATATAGATAGAAAAATGAGTTTCATTGAAGTGGACACATAGTGCTTCAAGTTATTATGGTGATGGTTATCAACTGGAAACCATTGAATCAACTCCACTCAACTGTTTTGATCAACTGAAACACATTTCTATCAACCAACTAGTTATTAGTTGAAACAACTAGTTAATTCAACTAGTTAGTTTAATCAACTGGTTAGTTTAATCAACCAGTTAAATCTACTAGTTATTTGAATCAACGCTCATCTTCTCCAACTTCCTTAGCGCACGGATGCTGCACTCTATTATTTATTAATGTTGAAAGGAAACCTCGGCAGCAGCGGATTTACGTGAATCGTCATTGACCAATGAACAACACGCATGCGCAGTTGTGTAATCGGGTTGCACAACTATCCTTTTATAATTAGTGTAGAGGAGTTAATTGGCAAAGAAAGGAACCGGCTGATGAAGATGGATCATCCCTAGATTATCTAGAATAGGTATAGTCTGTCCAAGCAAAGAAGACATTCCGGCAAGACGGGAAAATAACTCCAGCTCGGTCAATATTGGTTCAAAAATTATAAATTTGGTCGAAAATTGTAGATCAGAATGTTTCCTACAATTTGAGACCAAATTATTAATTCTTCAACCAATATTGACCGAGCTGGAGTCATTTTACCATCTTGCCAGAATGTCTTCAATGCTTGGACAGACTATAACAAAGCACTTGAGATTGGGTTGAACTGTGATTAATTAAGAGTATTTCCATTAATTATCTTCTGGTACAATGATGATGATTTCTGTTATGAAACATGTATACGATTATGTTTTATTTGATTTGTTTGGGCGTTGATGAATACGAAATGATGCAGTAATTATAGTCTGGTCGCGCAAAGAAGACATTCTGGCATGATAAGAAATTAGTCAATATTGGTTCAAAAATTGGTCTATAACTGTAGGAAACATTCTGCTCTACAATTTGATACCAAATTTATAATTTTTGAACTAATATTGTCCGATCATGGTGTACAATTTGAGACAGAATTTTCATAATTATTGAACCAATAATGACCGAGCCTCTATCCTGGTTGATGATTATTCACCTCCTCTGTATATTGGAGTGAATGTGAAACTGGCAACCAGCTGGTGGGCCTAGGCCCTTCATGGGCTGTTGAGCCATTGACAAACAAACAAATAACCGAGCTGGAGTCATTTTCCCATCTTGCTAGAATGTCTTCTTTGCTCGACGAAACTATAACAGATAGAAATCATAGAATACGACTTTTTTAGTTTTGATTTCCAGAACCGACTGATATGATTTTCAACGACGGGACGATGACCTTATAAAATTTTCGAGACCGTTGCTTGGTTTTACGAGGTAGTAAACCAAACACTGAATAGCCCACTATATCCTTTTTTCGACGAATAGCTATAAATCTTCGCAACACCGTAAAAACGAAACTCAAAAGGAAAAGAAGAAGATTTCGACTAGGAAACACTGTTCAAACAGTTTTGTTTGTTGGTTTTTCACGGTAGAGGGCTGTCCAGTCACAGGATGTGAGATATAGTAGACTGTCCAAGCAAAGAAGACATTCTGGCCAGAAGGGAATATTACTCCAGCTCAATCAATAACTGTTCAAAAATTATAAATTTGGTCTAAAATTCTAGAGCAGAATGTTTCTTAAAATTTGAGTACAAATTTTTAATTTCTAAACAAATATTGACCGAGCTGTAGTCATTTTCCCATCGTGTCAGAATGTCTTCTTTGCTTCGACAGACTATAGTAGAACAGGATGTTAGCAAAATAGAATATACTTCACGAAATTGGAAAGGAAACAGTTTTGGGTTGCCTTGAACGTTTATGTTTTTGGAATGGACTTGATTCCAAATTTATCCGCGCGGTACGTTCATCCCATCTTCTGTTGTATCTCTTGTTAGATACTGGTCAATTGTTGAAGCTAAGCAGATGTGTTGTTTGTATGGCAAATTCTTGAAAAACGCTTCCGGTCAAACTTTTTTTAAACATTGATTTCTTAATAAAGAGGTTGGTACTCGAGGTATGCGAAGCTGAAAAAGTTGAATAGTTCAATTATCCTATAGTCCTTACAAGCGGAAAAGACATTCTGGCAAGATGGAAAAATTACTCCAGTTCGGTTAATATTGGTGCAAAAATTTTAAACTTGAGAACATTCTGCTCTACAATTTTGAACCAATAGTGACCAAGTCATTTTCTCATCGTGCCAGAATGTCGTCTTTGTTTGACCAGACTGTATAAACTGAATTTTCGGTTTTCCAGAAAAAGACTTTCTAAAGAGGTGTCATGAAGAATTACTGCAACTAATTTTGTCTTTGGAAGTTCCAAAAATGAGAAATTCGAAGAAATTGTCATCCAATCACAACCCACTTGATAGGTAACAGTGACGGTTTGTCTCTATTGGTTGGATTATTCATTTGTCATCTGACCCAGTTACTCTACCAATATATCAGAAAAAATCGAGAACATTCTTCTTACTTGAAACGTTTTAAAAACAATTTGCATTCCTCCTTCTTCACTCCTTTTAATGCCTCCTCTTACTCCATCTATTTTTCTTCCTCCTTCTCTTCTTCATTCTTCTCTCAGTCACACTCTCTTTTGAAACAATTCGTATTCCTCTTTCTTCACTTCTACCACTGCCTCCTCTTATTCCATCTCATCCTCCTCCTCCACTGCCTCCTCTTACTCCATGTCTTCCTCCTCCTCCACCTCCTCCTCGTCTTCATCCTTCTCATCCACTCTTCACTTGTCTGCCTCTTTCTTCTTTTTGTTCATTCATTCGTTGTCAAGCACTATTAACAGCATTGATTTCAGCAATCAACTTTTTTGCGCCTGCCACTGTGTCGATTGAAAAATGAACTCGATTTTTTCGTTTTACTTTTTTCGAAATCATTACACGCTCATTGCATCCGTAGTCGACTGAGAACATTTCCATCAAAATCTGTTCGACAGAGAAACAGGTCGCTACTGTGCGAAACCTGAATCTTTTATTTTTCTAGTCTGGTTTAACCAATTGGAACTAGGATTTGAAAGTAATTCACGAGTTGCAGAAATGTAATGAAAAGTCTTTGTTGTATCAAATCGAGTTAGTTTTGATTGGAGCATAAAATTTGTATCTCCTTCTACTTTTTTGTTGTTTCTACAGAATTGATCGTTAAATTTAATGAAAATAGAATTGAGTTATGGGGGAAAAATATATCTGACAAAAACTTAGTTGGGGTTACACTATAAAGCTTGAAAATTTTCAATGAATTGAAGAAAATGGGAGTAAGTCTATTGTTTCAATGATCTTGAACAACTAATTCTATGGATTTTGAAACAAGTTCACATTTTTAATTGTTTCGAATTAAGTTTCTCTGACGATATAAAATTTGAATTGAATCTTTGAGCTAGAATAATGCGAGATAAGTAAAACAATTGACTGATATAAAAAGGGCTTGGCTTTAGGGATGAAATAGAATTTTGTAATACATCACCTATTATCTGATTTGTTCATAGCTAGTGAAGTAACGTGAAGCATAATGTTGACTGGGGAGGGAGTGGGAGGGCTCACTTGTTGGAGTGAGTCGGATGACAGAGTCTCAGCCAATAGCAGGAAAGCAATCTTAGCCAATCAGCGTCGACCAATAGCAGCTCAGCTTTCAGTCTTCGCTTCAAAATGACGTATTTGAAATGGCTACTGGCTCACTTGTTGATTCTGAACCTTAGCCAATCGTAGGAGAGCGATGAATTTCTCAACCAATCAGCGTCGTCCAATAGCAGCTCAGAAATGAGTTCTCAGTCGGGGCTTGTAGCTTGGAAAATGGCGTGTTTTACGAATATTACTTGATGTGTTGTACAGTACATATTCAATCACGTGCTGTACTTTCGTGTACTTTTTGTAAGGAATAATGAGTTATGAAACAAGTTTATTCACTTGATATACAGAATCATAATAAACTGTTCATTAAACATTCAATAATATAATAATTATTAACTTGTGTGCTTTTTTTAATATTATCATCCTATAATAGAATACGTATTATCTTGGGTGCTAATACACTATAGTTTTTTCATTATTTACCTCTATATTTATGACGGCAATGTACCTACGTTTAATTTGATCATCTAGTACAATCTTTGCTCTCAAAATTGGGCTGGTTCTTGGCTCTCAAGATAGCTACTGCAAGAACTAGAACCAGTAGATATTTTCCCAGTTTAGTAGGCTTGTTTCTTTTAATATTTTCAACAGTAAATTCTCCTATGAAAAGAATGTTCAGGAAATCCTAAATAGGACGCAGTTTTTAGAGGCGAATGCCTTGTCAGATTATAGGCTGGTTTATATCAAATTATTGTACAGATTACACTATATTTTAAAGATTCGTACTTTTCGACTGCACAAAGATGCATCGTGAACAAAATTTGGAACCGAAGTTTGGCCTCAAAATTCCGAAATGTCATCACAACTTAAACTGGCTTCTAATAGGATTACTGCCTGGAATAATACTGGAGAAGATTTCTCTAGATCCTAAGTTTGTACCAAAAAGGTCGCTCTCCAAATATTTGAGTCATATTATATAGAATATTCGAAATAAATATATATATAAGTTGCAGCTGGCCTGCTTAGCGGTTTACTGCGCCAATGTGGATCGTTTCAACGTAAGTTTACGGGTTTTTAAACACGTCAAAACTGTTTTGAATAACAATTAAGCCGATTACCCATCTTTTGACAGTTCAAGAAAGGTTAGAGATTTTGGTCGTTGGCTGGCTTTTTCGTCAGTCGAAATATCATTTTTCTTCTCGTCGTAAAATGCTAGATAATGAGGAGCAGAGCGTCCAACATTTCATTTCGAAACAGATTAATTTCAACGGTGTGTTGTGACTTTTGTGATAGCTAACGTAATAATTGCTACCAAATCTGTGTTTTTATTCAGTTTCGGGGACTCATGTGAGAATGGTTATGTTCCTATTAGCTGATTTCTATCTACTTAGCATTCTAATTGTAGTTCCTAGAATGTTAATTCTAACAAGCTAATTTATCAAAAGGTACTAACCAGCGAGAATAGAATATAAATTATATTATAATAATCGGTTATAATTATGTATATAATATATATTTTTATATTGAGTTAGCCGAGAATAGAATATAGAAATATGTATTATATTATAATTATTATATAGTATATACATATATATATGAATGTACCATTCTCGCTGGTACTAACTCACCAATACATGAATGGTACATAAGTCGTACCATTTGTGCATGAAGTGGAATCTCTTACAATTTATTTTATCAACCCTCTCGACTTATGATAATTCGGTGTTTGTTTTATTAGGGCTTTGTTTTTGTGTTTTTTCTAGGGCTGATGTGCTAGTAACACTATTCATTATAATATGCTATTTCAACTCAACTATTTTAACTTATTTAAATTTTCATTGATGTTATGGAAGTTTATGATCGATCAAAACACCAGTAATAATGTTAATTCTTTTCAATTCAACAAGTAGTTGAAAATGTAACTGGTGATACCACGAAAACGAGTTAGTCATAAAAAAGCAGTTGATCAGAAAAACGAAATAAAAAAACAAAATTAGGTTTATTCTAATTCGTAAGGGTCCATTCAAGGTTGGAATTTTGGGTATTCTACGGTGCTATAGTATAGTACAGTACAGAGTAGGCTACAGTGTACAGTTATAAAGTCCTGTGAAACTGTAATGAAGATCTGACAACATCGAATGAGCCTTTCTATGTGAAACTATATTCTGCTCATTGTTATGTTTTTAAATGAATTGAAAGTGTGCACTACTTTGAAATTCATTTTCAATAGGCAAACCAATACCATTGTGGGCCTCCAATAAGTAAATCTTTTTCACAATAGATTCTTTTAATGTAATGAATAGGTTTCTTCCACATTGCAGTGAATGCAAACAAAAAGTCACAAAAGTTTAATAAAAATTACATCCATCCCTATCTACCGGTGGGGTTATGAGAAAGTTACAATTCAATTCAACCAGGCACGATCTGCGATAAAAGGAAAAAAGGTAAAATCCCTAATACAAAATCTAGAAAAACAAATTGAACAAAGCAAACGGTTCAATACAGATTGAACAATCTAAAAAACAAATTGTCCAATACAGATGGAACAAAGCCAACCGGTGAACAAAACTGATGAAAAATATATTCTTCAGTCAGGAACAAAAGTTGTTTTGGAATTTCTTGTCCATTTATTTTCTGTGCTAGTTTGTTCTTAACCCTTTCTTGTTGTTTGTTCTGACTTTTATCTTTCTATTATTCCAAGTGTGAAGTTTAACACCCTTTCAACTTGTGGGTAGTGATTGGCATGACCAATTCTTGTAAGCAGCTCTTGTTATCTGTGTCCCAAACGACAAAGAAAGAACGAATTACAAAGAGAAAGGGGTGTTTCATGTTTTGAAACGAAAATGGAATCTTTTCCAACAAGATCACTAGAGACCCTTGAATTTATTCTGTACACAATGTGTATGTATAGTGTGTGATTAATTTATAAAAGTTTGATTCTTTGTTTGAAATAGTAGTTTTTTTAATTCCACCTTGAATTGGGTTCATTCATTCAGATTTGTTAGTGCTTACATAAAAGAATTCTCAACGATTTCAAATATTATCAACCTTCATAGTTCGCACAACTTGAGAGTACACGCAGCTTTATTGTAAATCGTATCAATGGTATCCTATGTAACTGCGTATCTAAAGTATAATTTCGACTAGACAAGTAGATAATCTTAACTGTTCTATCTTCGGTAGTATCAAATTTTTGTAAATTCTGTACTATTATAGCATCCTTTAATATTCATTGAAGGAAGCTAAGGTTATATCTATTTCATGTATAACGTAAGGGACAAGAATATGAGAAAAAGATGTTCAAAGAAGGTGCTAGCTGAGAAGATTAGAAAAGAGAAGATTAGACAGCGTTGATTAGATTAGATCACATGACAAAGGACAAGAACATAAGAAATTGGATAGTGTTTTGTCGGTAACGAATAGTTGAACGTTTTTCCGCACGTAGCGCTAACAAGAAAAGTCAGGAAAAGCAAGGTGGCAATTTCCCAGGGCCTTGCTTAGAACAAAAGAAAAACGAAGCGGCCAACGGCCAACATTCCTTGTCGGACCAGCCTGTCAGGACGTGCTCCGGTTGTGAGAAGAAGAAAAAGAAAAAGAAGAAGTACAAGAAGAAGAAGAAGAAGAAGAAGAAGAAGAAGAAGAAGAAGAAGAAGAAGAAGAAGAAGAAGAAGAAGAAGAAGAAGAAGAAGAAGAAGAAGAAGAAGAAGAAGAAGAAGAAGAAGAAGAAGAAGAAGAAGAAGAAGAAGAAGAAGAAGAAGAAAGAAGAAGAAGAAGAAGAAGAAGAAGAAGAAGAAGAAGAAGAAGAAGAAGAAGAAGAAGAAGAAGAAGAAGAAGAAGAAAAAAGAAGAAGAAGAAGAAGAAGAAGAATGATGATGAAGAAGAAGAAGAAGGAGAAAAAGAAGAAGAAGAAGAAGAAGAAGAAGAAGAAGAAGAAGAAGAAGAAGAAGGAGAAGAAAAAGAAGAAGAAAGGGTGGGCACCAGTGGAAGTGGAGCAAATTGCAGGAAGGAAGAAGACGAATACTGAGAAGAAAGGAAGAAAACGGAATGAGTATGACAGACAACAAAAAGTTGGGCGGTTTCGTTTGTCTCTTGTACGTTATGTAACATACTTATTGCTAACACCTATTGTCTCTTCTGATTCCATGGACATTATCTAGGCTTAGTTAAATAACGATAACTCTAAATATTGACAATATCAGCTGTTGGAGCTGATTATCAGCACAAGGAGCAGACGCGAAATTTAGTATGTGTCTTATAACCTGATTCAATCTACTGATGCAAAGCATCTATTGTCTCTTTTGATTTCAAATACATCATCCAGTCCTAGCTAAATGACATCTTTAATTGACAACATCAGCTGTTGGAGCGCACAAGGAGCAGACTAATCCGCCGAACTTTCGTCGTCAGCGATACTCTTATTACTTGAAGTTGATGCAATGGTAAGAAGCTAAGAAGAAAAAGAAGTACAGTGGTACAAGTCTGTTCAAGCAAAGAAGACATTATGGGAAGATGGGAAAATGTCTCCAGCTCGGTCAATATTGGTTCAAAAATTATAAAATTGGTTTTAAATTGTAGATCTGAATGTTTCCTACAATTTGAGACCATATTTTGAAATCTTGAACGAGTATTAACAGAGATGGAGTAATTTTCCCATCTTGCCAGAATGTCTTCTTTGATTGGACAGACCATAGAAAAGAGGAAGAAAAGTGAAAGAATAATGGCTAAAGAGGAAAGGTATAGTCCGGCCAAGCAAAGAAGAGCCTCTGGCAAGATGGGATAATGACTTCAGCTCGGTCAATATTGGTTCAAAAATTATTGATTTGGTGTAAATTGCAGGAAACATTCTGATCTACAATTTGAGACCAAATCAATAATTTTTGAACCAATATTGACCGAGCTGGAGTCATTTTCCCATCTTGCCAGAGGCTCTTCTTTGCTTGGCCAGACTATAGAGCGATTATAGTGGTCTTGCGACGAATTCGTCACAAGTAAAGAAATAAAAGGGAAGTACGCCTGCTGACTTGCAGCTATGCCATGCTATGCTATGCACCGCTTCCATTTATTGTTATTGCATCGATTGTTGCGCATGCGCTGTGCTGAAAAGAAGAAAGGAAACTAAAGAAATAGTGGGCAATGAGACGCGATGGATATAAAAATAAAAATAGTGGCCTGCTGACAATATGCCTCTTCTACTTTGAAGAAATAAGTAGAAATTAATGTCGAATAGCGAGTGGTATAGGTGGGTAAGTCATACTGGTGTCATAAAAAATCAATCAAGGGATCTGTGTTATTGAAGAGAGAAAGGAGGTTGAGAGGGAGTAGAAGAAGAGTAAGGTGTAGGAGGAAGAGGAGGAGGAAAAGAAAAGAAGAATAATATGTAGAGGGCGAAGGAGATGTAGAAGAAAATGAAGGAGAAGAAGTAAGAGGAGAAGGAAAAGAAGATGTAGAAGAAGAAGAAGAAGAAGAAGAAGAAGAAGAAGAAGAAGAAGAAGAAAGAAAGAAAAGAAGAAGAAGAGAGGAGGAGGAGAAAAAGAAAAAGAAAGCAGAAAAAGAAGAAGAAGAAGAAGAAGGAAGGAGGAGGACGTGGGAGAATAGTAGTAAAGATGTAGAGGAGGGGAAGAAGAAAAGAAGAGGAAGAAGAAGACGATGATAGAAGATGAATATGATATAGGAGGTTGAGGATTAGATGAATAGTAAAGATGGTGAAGAAGGTTAGAATGTAGAGGAAGAAGAAGAAGAAGATGAAGAAGAAGAAAAAGAAGAAGAAGAACAACAACAACAACAACAACACCAACACCAACAACAACAACAACAACAAGACGACGATGACGAAGAAGAAGAAGAAGAAGAAGAAGAAGAAGAAGAAGAAGAAGAACAAGAAAATGATGATGAAGAAGAAGGAAGAAGAAGAAGAAAATGATGATGAAGAAGAAGAAGAAGAAGAAGAAGAAGAAGAAGAAGAAGAAGGAGAAGAAGAAGAAGACGACGATGACGAAGAAAGAAGATGAAGATGTTCTAGGTGGAGGAGAAGGAGAATAAGTAGTGATGATGGTGAAGAAGGCGTGAAAGTAGAGGAGGAAGAAGAAATAAGAGAAGAGAGAAAGAAAAAGAAGAAGTATCATAAAAAGTATCATGAAGAATGCAGTGTGATGGATTGTGAATAAGATAGATTTGGGATTGGTTGATAACCGTGGTAAATGCGTCGAAGACCTTGGATAAATGGTATTACTTCTTGAGGTTAGTCATCCACAACTGCGAAAATAGTTTTCCAAGTGAATAGTTTCTATAACATCAGCTGATGCAATACTATTTTCTATCTATCGTGGGTTGTCATTGGCAGACTATATCAATTTACAACAATATTGATAGTAGAGTGGTCTTTTTATCTTGAGATAGACATTAATTTGTTTAAAAAATGAGAATAATCATATTGATTTACGGATCCTACTTCAGATGCGTGGGCTCGAAATCATGATTCCATGTAAATAGGTGATCAATTCAACTTATTCTTGAATCCAGTATTCGAATTTTACCATTAAAATTTGAAATTATCTGTATATTTAATGATTCATCTTGGATTATCTAGAGAACATAATTGTTATGATTTATTTATGAAACTACTTCTCATGTTGATTTAATAACCTTGTCATTTCATCATTGTTAAATTTATTCACAACAGATAAGACACCAATAATAGATCGCACTAATAAGCTTTGAGTTGTGTTTACATGGTTCATTTTCCTCTCAAGAATAATAATGCATTATGCATGTATAAAATGAAACAATCGAATGGAAATTATATGATAATATTATACTTTTCAATAATAATAGTAACAAATCCTTTAATTTGATTGTTCCATTTGATAGATCATTTATCATCTTGTGTAACTTCTTGAAAGCGAATTAAACTTTGCACGTGTGCTTATTTTATTGAGGGAGAGAAACAAAACAAGCTCAGTCCAAAACGAAAAAAAATTCATTGGATTACAACAAAAACTCCCTTTCAATTTCGGATCAAAATATTCTTGAAAATTCGGGAGAAATAGTTTAATAGATGGATGAATGGCCTTATTTCGACTTTGGAATGTTGTATGTAAGCTATTACTGAATTTAAATAAAATCATTGGTCTACTCATCAATCGAATTTTGGATTTGAAATTAGTTATTACAGTATAATGGAGTTTTTGTTACAATCTAATTGGGATCAAGAAAATGTTACTCTGCCATTCAAAGAAAATGCATTTTTATTAAAATCTCACTTTTAGACAAAAATATTTATGATTCCACAACTCAACATCAATCTTTTCTAGCAATTATTAAAAATTGTATAAAATAGCGGTTCTTTTACATGTAATGAACGTCATTTTCTGCGTGAATAATTTTATCGTTTCAAGAAATTTCATTTCAAACTACACTAAGTCTTGAATGTTTGTATTTTATTTACATTGTATTTTGAGAAAATATTAATGTTTTTATCACGTAAAACATAAAAAACTTGAAACCTATCACATGAAGCATAATGTTGTAAATCACGATGAAACTCATTTCTGAGTTTCGAATTTTGTTTGGGTTTTTACGTTTTGTTGTGTCTGGGCAAAACCCAGGCCCAGTTCAAAAGGTATCATGCTTTACAAAACTCAGTTTGATGTCACTATTGATTGGTCACGGTTACAGGTCAACTTGGAATGATACTGTTTTTCCCAATAGCAATTGTTGATTTTGAAAAATGAGTTTGTTGCAAAGGCAAAGAAAATGGAAACAACAAAGTACTTAAGCCGGCTGGCAAAACCCGGCCGATAGAAAACAAATAAAAAAGGGAGAAGGATGACAATGGTATAGTCTGTGCAAGCAAAAAAGACATTCTGGCAAGATGGCGATATGACTCCAGCTCGGTCAATATTGATTCAAAAATTATGAATTTGGTCTCTAATTGTAGATCAGATTGTTTTCTACAATTTGAGTCTAAATTTTCAATTTTTGAACCAATATTGACCGAGCTGTAGTAATTTTCCCATCTTGCCAGAATGTCTTCTTTGCTTGCACTGACTATACAAAATGTGTCCCTTTCTCGAAAAAGCGGGACTGGGAAGTTGTCCCATTTGTTCCAGGGCCCTTGAAACCGGTTGGTTCCGGTCCGAAGCTTGTTTTGGAGAAAGAAAATGAAAGAGAAAAAAGAAGGTTGAGAAAAAGAAGGAGAGGAAACAGAAGAAAAAGTGGGTCGGTGTGTTTTTGAAAACTGTCAAACGTTTTTGGGGTGGTCTTGTGTACAGAGTCAAGAATCGTGAGCTCGCATAATGTATTTGGAGACCTTTGAAACAGAATTGGTTATTTTCTGGCAATATTTTATCATTCAGTAACATTGAAAGATGCACCGTTTGTCAACTGTCGTTGGATTTTTAAAGCCTGTCCGATCCAAAATTGTAAAAAATCAGGTAGATTATTGTTGGTGACTTTTATTATTGTTGTTGGGAATTGACTTTGCAGGTAACTTGGAATTCTTGAAAAGGTGACAGTGTGGAAGGAACTGAAAATCTTGCTTGTTGAAGAACCGGCTCATTTTGAACAGAAGTAACAAAATAGCATTTGTTTTAAATAAATGACGGGTAACTTATTTATTCGTTCGAGAAATTACAATAAACATATTAGGGTAAAAACACAGTCAATTAAGTCCAAAATGTCTTTTCACCAAATGTCGATAAATTAATATTTAAAATAGAAGTTATGTTCATTATTTGATCTTCACTATCACTCATTAGGTTTATTTAATTTCTATTGCAATATCAGCCAACTCAGCGACAAAATCAGCTTATCATGAGTGTTATATTGATATAATCAATCAACAATTTTAATATTTATGAGAGTTTTAGAATCTAGATTTACTAGACCATAATATTGCACTATCTGAGCGAAAGAGGTTTTTATTAGAATACATCCATCACACATAATGTTTCAGTATTAATTTCCCATTTTTGTATATTCCAATTCCATTGTTTTGTATGTTTCTTTTAAAACTGTTGAAGAAATACTAATAGATGGTCTAAAATTATACTGATTTTTTTGTAATACGAAAAGAACCCTTGGTAGTTGGGAGATTATTGTCTAAATCTAAAATTTTTGTTACATATTTTTTCCATTTTCATGTGTGGTTTGTTAATTATTCGAAGTGCTGTAATTTTATCCTTTTTATAACTGAATCACTAACAGTTATTTATGTGTTTTTCAGGTAAATTGAGAAGTAAGAAGTATGACATGGCTCCGCCTTTGGTTGGTGAGTGTAATAAGAGTTAGAAGAGAATTTAAAATTAAACAAATATAATTTTATTAATTTATACCAATAAAATGTTTGAAAATCATCAAAAACAAAACCTCATACTGTATTTCCATATTTGAAGACCTTTATATTTTCAGAATTCAGAAATCCATAAACAGTGGTTGAGTGGTAGATAAAATTCTTGTTGGTAATGTTGATAGCCTTCTTTTAGTAGTAGCCTACTGTATCGAATAATTATATACGGAGATTTCAATTATTATTGGTACTGTTACTTGTTACAAAACAACAGTATCTACAAAAATTATAATTATAACTAAAATTATAGGGCCACTTATTTTTTTCAACCTTTTTTTCTTAACTGATATCTTTCATCCCAGCAATGCTTGACTTCTTGTCTAATTAGAATTTTACTGAAGTTTTAATTTTCTTCTATGTTGAGAAGTATCAATATTAGGCTATGACAGTCTGACACAATAATTGTTTTCAGTTTTTTGTATGAAGTTCCATTCTTAATTCATGTCCTTCCAAGGTTACAGGTACCTTGTTAATGTATCTATGTTTTTTATTGTAGTAGGTAGTATTTTTATGATTTTAGTTTTATAGGGCTTCTCACTACTTAAACTATTACTGAGATTGCCTAACAAGGTGTAGTTTCTCTATTTCTTTCACACAATTTTAGGAGTGGTGTGAATCGAAGACTAGAAGTTTAACAATGAGGAATTTAGTTTTTACTTTTAATTACTTTTATCACTCCACAGACATAGTAATTTGTGAAAGTTGTTGATCGTGGAAGTCTACACGCTTATGCAAATTACATGTTTATAGAGGACCCATTTTATTTTCAACGGAATTTTCCTAATTGATAGTTTCAAGCTGTTGATTGATGTGATCAGTTCTTGATAATCTTAACAGTTTCACTTTCTCATTATTTTTAGTTACAGTTTTGAGAGTTGTTATCATAATCTTGAACTTGCAGCAAATGCAGTATAGGATTGATCAAACAATTTCACAATCTAGACTTTTTCAGTATCCAAATATTCTATTATTATTAATAACTATCAATTTGCTAACGAAATTCCACTCTAAAGAAAAAATTTGGAAAGATGTTTGTAATACATATTAACAATAAGCAGTAGAAACTTCATTAGAGTTATGCTCAGAACATTTTCATGATAGATACAAGTTTGTAACCTTTCCTCCTTAATAATAATATTTGAAATATTTTGTAGAAGAAAATTATTTTTTGGGTCATGAATAATATATAATATTGCATCTCATCGAAATCAGGTGAATTATTCCACTTTTATTGCTATTGACTAATTTAAAACAGTATAAAAATAAACTAATTTTCGTGACATTGATTGTAAATTAATTTCAATGTATTAATTTTAATTTGATTCTATTAATTCTAAAATTCTCAAGTTTGTTTTAATTTCGTGAGCCAAAACACTATTAGAGTTTTGTTTAAATTAATTTTAATTTAATTCAAAATTATTTGAATAATGACAAGACATTGCTCAGCATCATCATGAATTTTAGTACCTTGATAGAGGCATCTCAACAGAATATTGTGATTTTGGTTCAAGTATTAGTAAAGTTGATATCATTAACTTCCTAAAATAATAATAATTATTATTGTTATAATTCATCCTATCCTAATACTTCGATACCAAAAATATATAACAATTTCATGCTGTGAAATTTTGATAACTCCAGTAGGCTACTGTAATAACAATTAATTTTTTCCAATTATTGAATAATTCACAAAAATCAGGCTTTTAATTAAGAAAATTAATCAGCTTTGGGCACATGCCTGTTGTTTCCCCTTACATCTTGATTTATAGGCATCTGAGGATATTGGTGAATTTCTAATTCTATTGATTATGTCATTCACCCAAAAATCTTGAACAATTTCAACGCTTGATCTCTCTTGAGAAGGACTAGGTGACTTTGGGTGACGAATAGTTGCTAATTATTGCATAAACGATTTCAGTAACCAAACTGCAGTAATTGCAATGAAGCAAGCTGGCATGACTGATGAATGATATTGGACTGTTTCTCAATAATAATTATTATCAAATCTAGACAATCCTACAGACCGTGACCTGACCTTGTCTGCAAGATCTTGAGAGACAAAGAGAGAAAAGAGAGTGAGAAAAGAGATATTTGAGCTACCACCGAATCTCTTGCAAATTTAAAGCATTGTGTCGCATAATTTTGCGGTAATTAGCTGCGGTATTTGATTGCAGCCTTCTACAGTCTGTCCAAGCAAAGAAGACATTCTGACAAGTTGGGAAAATGACTCCAGCTCAGTCGATATTGGTTCAAAAATTATGAATTTGGTCTCAAATTGTAGATCAGAATGTTTCCTTCAATTTGAAACCAAGCTCATAATTTTTGAAACAATATTGAACGGGTTGGAGTTATTTTCCTATCCTGCCAGAATGTTTTCTGTGGTTGGACAGACTATAACTGTAAGTGTAACCCAATTCTTGGTTGCCAGGTGAGACTGCAGGTTGCAGTTATGCTTCAGAAAAAAGTGATAATGATACTGTAGTTGCAAAGTAACCAGTAGTTTTTGCCTGAGAGGTGTGAAAAAGGTGTTTTCAGTAGTGGAAATTTATCAAGGAAATATAAATAGAAGTTTTAAATTTGAATAATAAAGTGTTCGATTTGATCTCTTGTTTACATGTAGAAAAATAAATCGAAATGATTAGTTCTCCTACTTAATTGGTCCAATTTGAATATTTTAAATGGGTTTTAATGAGCTTGTTTTTACACATTATTTTACTCTGTACAATCATAATTAATGCCAATTTGGACTTTTCAACCATAGTTTCCAAAAAATTCAACAATAATAAGACCAACGTCAATCAAATATCATAAAATGATAAAATTTGTCTATCCAAAAGCTTTTGATTGCTTGCTATTGATAGTGGATTTGTGGATATGAACCATTTCATTGGAATGGCTGACAGATAGAAGTACACATAATTGAAAAGGATAGTATTATCCAGTTGTGAAAAATACTATTTTGGGTAGCTTATACACAAATTTAATAGATATTCTGCTATTGGAATTCGTTTAATAAGAGATCACCATCTCTCTCTAGCTGGATAAATGAATTAATTGTCATTACCCTATTTGCCAAATCTAAAACTTGGATAAATTTATGAAAAATTACTGAAATAAATTTAATATGTTGCTGAATGTAGAACGTTGAGATCGATATATGATTTATTGGGAATTGACACTGCTCATAATCAGTACATCAGTATAGTATTGCATATGCATACATTATTATTATTAGTATAATATTCATCTTTCACTTCCATTTCTGTATTCTGGCAATTCTGCATATATTATAGTATCACCAACTCACAATGTAAGCATCATCGTTACCTAGGCTCAAAATACTTGTTTATTCAAGTTGCTTCTGTAATAATGAATGAATAAATTTTTGCTTGGTTTGTGATTGGGTGAGCTAATGATCACTTTGTGTCTTGTATGTAATCATAAGAACTGAGGAACTTTGGCTATTGATTTTGAATGTTCATCAAGTATCATGGTGAACTATCTACTAATGAGTTTATCAAATTATTCAGTTCAATTGTTAATGATATTACTTTTGAATTCTAGGTGCCAGAACAGCTATGGATACATTGCTGTCGGACATAACTGCACTGAACCTGTCACCGCCACCGAGCTTCTCCCGTTTGCCGCCAGATGGCCACGAGTTCCCGCCCGACTACCAGGAGCCACACTACCTCCCAGACACAAAGTACCAGGAGCAGAACTCCGACCTCCTCACCGCCGCACCCACCAAGCCTGCACGCAGCCTGGTAGCAGCAGCAGGAGACAAGACGCAATCTCCCCCACCACTCGCCAAAACCCAGTCATTACCCCCACCACTGCCCTGCACAGCCCCGCCCATCATGCGCAAACCGGTTATGCGCACTAACCATCAGACAGAAGTGGCGGCCGCCGCTGAAGATGGACAACCCAGGTGCGGAACACGTGGTCAGCCGCCATCTTGGCGCAATGATGAGAAGAGCGAGAAGAGTGTGCGAGATAAAATCGCCATGTTCTCGAATGTCAATGATGAGGCGCCTATCTATCCACCCACGGTTGGTGGGCAGACGGTGCGCGCTAATAGGAAGCTCAACAGGTGGGTAATGGAGAAATTATTGGATAAATATAGTCTGGTCGAGCAAAGAAGACATCCGTTACGATGAGAAAATGACTACAGCTCCAAAAAATATAAATTTGATGTCAAATATTGTAGAAAACAATATATAAATTCATAATTTTTGAACCAATATTGACCGAACTAGATTCATTTCCCATCTTGACAGAATGTCTTCATTGCTCGACTAGAATCGATGTTACTTGAAGGTAGGTTACCATTACTACAAAGCATGGGCACATGTCGGGCACAAGATGCTATAGAAACACGTAGTTGTATGGACCAATGCAGATAAAAAAACTGCTAACCAGTGTGCGTTGCTCTATTCTATACTCTATACAACTCCGTGTTTCTGTTGCATCTTCTGCCCGTGTTTTGTATAATAATGGAAACCGATCTTCAAGTATTTAGTCTTTTTATCTTATGAATATATTTTTATGTATTTAACTATTCACTTTTGTTATTAAGGCTACTAATCTATAATAAATAAATAATGAATCACAGCACCCTTCAAAAATAAACTAATTTTCAAGGGTACTGTAATTTATTATTGATATATTGTATGTATTCAAGTATAACGGCCTGGAGAATGAAGTATTATAATAATTATGATAAGAAAATAAGGTCTATTTACTTTACCAATTGAGAGTTTCATACATATTCCATCATCTTTCAACAAGACCATACAATAAAATTTTAATAAATAAATACTACATTTCAATACTTAATTTTACATCGATTCTTTCATGATTTCCAGAAGTAGTTGTTTTCTACTTATGTAATTTGCAATGAGTATATAAGGAATCTCATCATCATCCCTTTTATTACCCACGCACAAGCCTGAATTTCATCAACAAACCTCTCATTACCCAAACACAAGCCTAAGAGCTCATGTGGTGTGGGCATCACCCTCAGAATTAAAAATACAAGCTAATAGTTCAATAATTTATTGTTCAAGTAACCAGCTGACTACTGCGTATTATTGTCTTGTATAGTCTAATGGAAATGTGCCCTGGACATGATAAAAAATAAATTTTTCCTTGTTTATTTGCAGGTTTAAGAGCTCCGAAGACGTGTTCTCATCAAATGGTAGCGCAGACACAGGATCGCACAACTTGCCCGCCGGCAAGCTGCTCTCTCGATCGGTCATGTCTGTCGACAAATTAGTCTGCCCGCCCTACCTGCCCTCAGATGACGTCATTAAGAAGAACACTCTCACCTACAGCAGTTCCGTAGACGTGTCGCCACTGGAAAGCCGCGGCGTTAAAACCAACGGCGCGCTCGAATTCGCCAACCGAACTTGCAGTTCGACTGATCTGACGTCATCAGCGTCGTCTACGTCATCAGCGTACTCATCTTGTTCACCCGAGTCCTCCCTCTCGCCAACTATATCGTCGTATGTTGGTTATTCAAGTACACTCCCTCGAAAAAACACACAAACCGAGAGGAAAACATCTTTAGCTTCCACACGTTCTCCTAGTTTGGATGGAAACAACAAGTCACACGCAACTGGCCTATCTAGAGCAGTGAGTTTCACGGGCGGAAGCAAGCTGCACACTCGTTCCCAGAGTCTGATCGATGTCGGTTCGGGGCTCAACAAGTATGTGCCAAAATCAAACCTGAACAACAACAGTACTGAAGAAGCTCGCAGAGCTTCCTTGAACGCTCTAATCGAACAGCGTCGTAGAAGCATTTCAAAGTTGCGAGGTTTAGTAATACCGGAAAAAGTCAATGAAATCCCAACTGTTCGCCAGACCATTCTCGACCTGCCCGAAATCATCAGCAAGGACTCGGTGTTACCTGCTAAGAAGAGCACGGAAGAAACAAGACTGCAAAGCATCAACTCGTATAGAATTGGCGTGAGTAAACCGACCAGTAACCTACTGTCTCCACCGTGGAAAAGCGAAACAGACACTGGGGTTGATCTACCCAAATATTCCCCGGCTTTCAAACGTAAATCGCTAGCAGTCTACGGAATTTCATCTTCAGCTTCGTCTGTATCATCTTCGCTGAGTTCCAGTCGAGAAGAGCTGCGTCCCTACTTTGATAACAACTCTAATAATAATAGTTTTAGTAAGGTGTCGAAAATGAATAAGTCGGTTAATAGAAACGGCTACATGTCAAGTGACACAGATGTGTTGCAAAGTAATGAACCACCAAAATCGTTGGAAAGTATCACATCTCCAACAAGATCTGATGTGAGTTTCGAGTTTATGAATAGTAGTCCAAGCTCGCCCGATGATAAAATGATGATGAGGAACGGTTCCCCAGCTTCGGTGAAGAGTGGGGCGGATTTCAGGAACAATCATGAACCTGAGGTGACGCCAGTTATCAAGATGACGAATGGAAAACAACGACAGATGGATGCGAGGAGATCGGGGGGAGAGGAGAGTGATAACGATTCGGCTGTAAGTTCGTCTCGATCGAGTATTTCGCATGATTTTTCGCCGCCCCCATCACCACTACCCGACCATCTGAGAGAGAATCGCGATCACGTGATGCTCTCACCGTCGAACTCAGCCAGTAGCGGAGATCAGCGCACTTTGCGGAGGACACTTTCGTCAGAAACAACCGCATCAGCCGCCTCGTCAACCGCGTCCACCCTCACGTCAGGCTCGCAGGCCAGTTGTAGCAGTTCTAATAGCGACAGCTTGAATCGACGCGTGTTGAAAGCACAAAGCGTCGAAGCAATCAACCGCAAAAACGTGCTATCTTCAGCGCGATTTAGCAGTGGACAAGACTTGAAAGTTGGTTCACCTCTAATACAACGCAAATTCGAAAACGAGAACATATTGGATGCCGATGTTGAAATCGATAACAACCAAACAAACGATACTAAAAATTTCATTGAAAAACTTAACGAAACACTACTTAAAGATGATTCTGTACCTACGGAACAAAACGAAGAGGAAGGAGAAGAATTGATACATTATCAAATCACACAACAACCAACCAATTTCGAGTTGAACCCAGCTAAAGTCGCCTATATGGAAGTTGAGGTTGTGGATGGAAGTAATAGTATAACCGCAACTGAATCCGAACAAATACTGTCGGATTCTAGCAGCAGTAATCCGTCAAGTATGGACGGTTTGAGTTATGGTTATGCGTCGGATTCAAAGATCATGTACAATGGGTCGGAAAATGAGTGCGAGAATAATAACGGACGGTTTTATAGTGGAAGCTATGAGGATAAAAGTGATGAGAGGCGGGTTGTGAAGAAGAGGGAGGATGTGAAGAGTGAAAAGGAGGTGAATGAGAAAAAGGAAGTGGGTGATAAAGTGAAAGAAACAAACGGAAAAGTGGTTCCGTCTGTGTCAAGGGTGGCCAACAATCGTCGTTCGGTTAGTGTGAACGACATACGCAAAGCGTTCGAAAAAGCTGATTTGTCGGTGAACAAACAATCGGTGAAATCAGCTGTGAACGGTCCAGGTCACAGTCATGCGCGAGTCTCTTCGCTTGATTCGACCGCCAGTGAGGACAGCAGTTGTGTGCAGACGCCGACCCACTTTGGCTCCATCACCAATCTGCAGAAGGAGCAGCAGTTTGGAAGCATTACGTCGTTGGCTTCATCGACAAGTCTCATATCGCAACAGGTGAGTCAAGCTGATGTTTTAAGTTTTTATGTATAAATGTAGAATGTGTACCAACTTCCACAAACTAGAATTTTCTACTATAATCTGGTCGAGTGAAAAAGACATTCTGGAAATGTCTCGAGCTCGGTCAATATTGGTTCAAAAATAATAATTTGATCTCAAATTGTAGGAAACATTCTGCTCTACAATTTATTACGAAATTTTTAATTATTGAATCAATATTGATTGAGCTGGAGTCATTTTCCCATCTTGCCTTAGAATGTCTTCTTTCCTCGTCCAGACAATGGTATTATCTGTATGCTTGAGGTGAAACATACATCCAAATAACTTGAATGTTGTGGAACATCTAAATCGCTGTATTTGAACTTCCTAAGATAATGAAAGTTAGTTGCCTAATGTAATAGTTGTGAAAGTTGATCTATTCCCACCTTGAAATCACGAATAATCATAATACTTAATACGGTACATGAAATTATGAAACATCGTTTGAGTTTATATCTCAACTTAGAGTAGAGTTAAGTCTTATCACACATAAAAATATGAATTTAAATCTTATTAAAAATACACAGTTTATGTTGTCTCTCTCCAAGCAAATCATGTGCTGTAATAACCCGATTATAAAAATTGGCTCCACATTTAATGTGGACGATACCTAGCAAATTATTGTTGCTATCAAAATTTGTAAAGTTAATCAATGGATTTAAGTTTACAAACAGCTTCTTCAAAGTTACCAATTTCGTAAACTTTGATTACTCTTGGATTTCATATTTGATCATGGATTTGGCATTTTAAACAATATTTCTACCCAATTGAATAATAAAACGTGCAGCATTCCTTAGGATAACTAAGTATTGCATTTAGGAACTGTCCATTTTAATTGAACAAATTCACCAACAGCTTTTACAATGATTAATTTTGTGAACATTGTTTTACAGGAACTACAACAGCTGATCGACGAGGCTAACCAAACGCTAGAAGAGACAGTTGGCAAGGGCAGTGGGGGCGGTGGCGTGGGGGGCGGCGTCAGTAACCACGAGGTTGTGGTGGTCATCTTGCATCGCGATATGCCGGCAAGCAGTGTGGGAATCACGCTGGCTGGTGGAGCTGACTATGAGTCCAAGGAGATCACTGTGAGTATGGCAGACTATTTGACATTTAGAAGGGAGATTATAATTATTGATAATAATTATAATTCTGATGAAAGGTCTTGCATCGTTTATGTATTGACGATCCAAATAATTTTGTCATTTTTAGATTTTAAAAGATGAAATCTACTTTACTCTTATAGTTTTGTCGAGCAAAGAAGATATTCCTTCAAAATGGCAGCTGCCCAATGCTGCCAGCAGTCGAAATGAAAATAGTCTTACCACACTCTTACCATCTGTATCATCACATCTCACCAGCCGTATGTTGGCTGAAGTGGTTTTACCCTAAAATTTCTAGATCTGCACATGCGTAGTTACAGTCTCGGCCATTTTGATAATGTCTTCTTTGCTCGACAAGATTATACTGTAATGTATTGCTTAACCTCCTGCTGTCTGTTTTAAGAGAACAATCATTTTTCAATTTATATTAATATTTAAATTGGGAGAAAATTATTTTAATATATTAATCTCTTGTACATCATTATAAAATAAGTCTGGTTTGAGAAAGGCAGCCGAAATACACCCTTACTCACATGTAAGTTGAGTTTCTAAGTGTTTTTCTCTTCATATCTATAAGTGCTAGTTTTATCTGTAGGATATCATTACTAATATTCAAAAGTGACTCTTTATAATACACAGTTATACATAAATTAGAAATAATACAAGAGACATTGAGCTCACTACACTTTGGTCTGATCATGAGTTTGATATCAAAGTTACATTTAATAATACTGGTAAAAATAATGATAATAATATCATAATACTGGTAATACGTTTCGAAAGGGTTATCCGGTCATGCTTTATGTTTGTGCAAAGAGAGTTAAATGCTAACAAAACTGACAAATGGCGAATGTCTGTTTAATTATCAGCTCTGTAAAGACAGTCTACAAAAAAGTGTTTTCTTTGAGGTAAATCTTGACTCGATATACTCTCTCACTGATTATCCTGACAGCTATCAGTATTAATAAGCATAAGAGTATAATTCGTCAGCTGCCAGTTTTTTTAGACTACTGTGTTAACACTAACATAACCGCTCGAACAAGTCTTGAAAAAAGTATTTCCAGTATTATTAAGTTTGAAAAAAATAATCAAATTCAACGATCAGACAAAATCACGAGAGACGAAAACCAATAATTCTTAACACACACTCCTCTTATTGTGATTGTGTTTTTGTTCAGGTACATAAGGTTCTGGCGGGCAGTCCAGCTGATCGCGATGGCCGAATTCAGAAAGGAGACAGGATTTTGTCCATCAATGGCAAAAGTATGAAGGGAGTCACGCACAGAGAATCGTTGACCATACTGAAGGTGAGTTGATTCATTTAAATTCCTCAATTTGCATATCACAATATTTCTGTCAAGACTCCTATCTCAGATTACTTTATACGATTGAAATTTATACAACATTAAAAAAAAGAATACTTATTATAATCTGTAAAATTTACCATTCAATGTAATTAAATACAAAATTCGTGTTCTTTCTCTCAACGGATAACACAAGATAAAACATCTGTATCAAATTAAACAACCGAATTAAAATGTCATAAGCATAACTGTATTTGAAAAAAATGTTAGTGTTTAATTGATTAATTTGATACACATAGTATAATCCTGGGGCATTCGGATTATGATGGTCAAAAACTGTGAGTGGATGGGGAAACCGGCAGATTGAAACCGACAGGCCAATCGTTGGAATGTGGACTGTTGAGGATCGAACTGTCAGTGAATGGGGTCTCTTAAGCAAGGCGCACCCTGCAACTGACATACTTGTGCAGACGGACGGAGAAAATATCCCTCCTAAATAAAAGCTTATGAAATGCTGCAACGCACAGACGGACCTTTAATAACCTGGGAGGGATTTTTCCTCCGTCCGATTTGCTCACTTTCGTCTGTTGATTAAGTTGGTACGTTGGCTTGATTATATTTCATGAACTTTTTAAAATTATTTATCATTCCATATTTAAATGGATAAGTTGGGTTTATAATTGAAATTATATTTGAGTAATTAAAAAGTTATGAGATATCATAACTACATTAACTTTAATTTATCAAAATTTGGGAGATAAATAGTAGGACAAAGCCTGTTTTTTTATCTGCCAACTCGTATCTGATAATATGTTTCAATAAATAAATGAAATGGAATTGGTTTAGTCTTATTCTTACACAATGTACAATAAAAACACAATTAAATTGTAAACATGACAAAACTATTCAATTGTTTTAGGCGCCGCGTCCGGAAGTGGTGCTAGTGGTATCAAGATGGCGGCACGCGGAGGGGGGAGTGGCTTCGGTGGGGGGTCAGGAGGACCCCTTGGTTGTGAGCATCAGAAACAACCAGCGGCATCCGCGCATACCCGAACAGCCCCTAGATGTCACCACTGCTCTGCTCATCGAAAAAGGTTAGTCTCTTTCAAGAACAAAATAATTTAGTAATTATTCCAAGACCGTACTGTAATCATAATTTATTTATATTTTATTGTGAAATTGTACACAACTAAGTGTATATAGGGCATGGTCCTAGCGACAAATAATACGTCTTTTATTGAGTAGTATTATGTCTTATATTGTCTTTCATTTGAACTATTTATCACGACACTGCAGTCAATATTCGAATATTAGTTTTATCATAAACTACTACTCACTCACATGTGGAGTGCTTTCGGATTTGTCATCCATTTTCAACACTGAGTAGAGTAGTAGTTTTAAATAAAACTAATATTCAAATATTGACTGCAGTGTCGTAAAAAATACAGTAAGTGAAATATTTACTAGCAGTTCAAAATGGAAAACACAATTGATGAGTATCATAAATTGTATTGCGAGTCGTATTTATGTCATGCATAAAATTGTGGTCTTCTTGTAATCTCTATTGAGATTAAATTGAACAGTGGACACAGGTGTCAAATAAGAGCCTTCTTATCAGAGCAAATAGAATGAAGATATTAGTTGATCTACATTTGGAGTTATATAAGACACTTCATCTACAGCGGTAAAGTGTTTACAGAACTTGAATGATGACTACTAGTATTTGAAAGAAAAATTTTTAATTAATTTTTGTGATGTTACAGAAACGGTGTCGCGGGGTCCCCCAGTGACAGTTTGCTTGCAGAAGGACGGTGCCGGCCTCGGCTTCAGTCTGGAGGGCGGCAAGGACTCACCCCTAGGCGACATGCCGCTCACCATCAAGAAAATATTCACCGGTACGTTCAATAACAATAGCCTATCTGTAAAATATTGAAATAAAATAGATTAAGAGTTTGAATATCTAGTGTGTATTTCTCATCGTAACATGTAGGAATGAATAACAAGTCAACAAACTATTAAATATTATTACTGTTTGATATCATGTGTTTTGCACAACATCTGATATCCTACACTATCTATATGAATGATTTATTCACTACCTATTTATTTTATTCATTAACATTATTACCCCAATCATAGCACAACCATGAACTAGAATAGTCAAATACTGCGAACTATTAAATTACTCTTGGGCAATTACCGGTACAGGTACAATCAGACATTGTCGACTTTTGTTAGGTTATGTTATGACTCCACCTGACCTACTTTTGGCGAGCCATGATCAGCTGATTAGCGAGCGAAAAGTAACTCTACTGCTCATGCGCAGTTGCTTAGTGAGCGTAAAGTAATTCTACTGTGCATGCGCAGATGGTTAGCGAGCGTAATGAAGATTCTCCTCAGAAATGGGCTTCTTTACGAGTAGAATTCAGCTTGTAAAATCTTGTTTTACGCGCAGTTGTAGAAAAATTAATTTTTATGCTATAATTTACATGGACTGTATATGATTGCTATTGTTTTTACTTACTATGTATAAATTTATGTATTTATAGTATTTTGTAATGTGACGTGGCCTATACAAATTCATTGTAAATATTTGTCTTTGGCAATAAAAGTATTTTGATTTTTATTATACTGTTATTGAGAACAAAGTACCTACCGGGAATTCTAAAAAATATTGATTTTTTGCAGGCGGTTGTGCAGAGAAAAGCGGTCAGCTGTTTGCGGGCGACGAACTGTTGTTGGTGAATGGCACTGACGTCACTACCATGTCGCGCATCGAAGCCTGGTCCCTCATGAAGCGTCTCGCCGACGGAAAAGTCACCCTAAGTCTGCGTCATAAGACTGTCACTGCCTGAACTGAGGAACTACAAAGACACTATAGTGTTCATAGTGTCCTAGCCGGAACAAGGACTCTTCAAACCCTTGTTATAGAGCCTTAGCCTGAACTGTAAAACATAATCAAGGACTGGGAACTATGAAATTGCGGAGCATCTTCATAGAGCCTTGGTCTTAGCTCGGCTATGAAGCATAACAAAAGGTCTAGGAACTGAGCGTAGAAACTAGGAACTAAGGCTTACCAGTATATGAGCACCTACATAGAGCCCTTATTCTGAACTCGTCTGAAGATAACTGAAGGTGATTTATGGAGAATGAATGAATACTGTACCTAGTGCAATTATTACTCAAATTTAAAACATTAGGAAACAGTTATTGTTAAAAATATTCCCGTTGTATTTGTTATACTAACTGGGAAGTTATATGGATTTTCTTCGATTATGAAAAGTTCTGATTTTCAGGGAAGATGATCAACAAATAGAGCAGAGCAGAGCAGAACTAAATGTGATATGGAGGAAACATAGAGAGGACTGAGAAGGTGACTGAATAGTTTCTATGATAAATTGATGGAATGAAAGGAAAATGAATTGGAAGAAGAACTGTCCGTAATGGACAGGTGTATGAACTGAATTGGAAGAACTGTTGGTAAAAGGAATATGAATATAGAGAGGTAGAGCGCAGAAGAAGAACCTAGGAAATAGTTGTGGAAAGAAATGTACAGTAATTGAAACATTTAAGTACTGTATTAGCAATGATTCTTCAATTATTATTATGGTGTTTCAATTGTCTTTTATTGAAGGCGATGAAACTTTTATTCGTAGAAAGCTTATCAAATTTATTCAACGAAGAGGTATTTTGTGATTTCCATGTTCTGTGAATCATATCTGTTTTGATAAAAACAGGATTATTCATTATTATTGTATAAACTAAACTTGAGTGTTATTCACAGAATAGATGTAAGATGAACGTTTTTCACTGGTGCTACAAAAGTGTCTTTAGTGAGTGAGTGAAACTGAAAACATTTCTCGGCCGGGTTCTGCGAATATATACCAAAATATAATTTTCTGAAAGCATTTTTGGCTTTTAATGAAGACTGCGGCCTTTAAAGACTGAATAAATCATGAATAACAAGTGCAATTATTACTCAAATTTGAAACATGTGAGAAAAGATATTGTTAAAAAAATATTCCGGTTGTATTTTTGATACTAACTAGGAAATTTTTATGGATATTTTTCGATTATAAAAAGCTCTGATTTTCAGAGGTAGAGAAGATTTATGGAGTTGATGGGAGTAATTACTGATTAGGGCTAATTACTGTTTGAAGAATTAGTATTCTAATTATTGAGGAAGTGAAAGTTGTAATTCATTCATTTCATGGATTCAGAAATGAATTTGAATGAATACATTTCAATGAAGGGTTGGTGTATTGTTTGAAACTGTATTGGCCTATTATATTCCCATTGCTCAATAAATTGAAGAATTATTTTGAGACTTTCATTTCCTCTCATGGGATTGGAATTATAGTCTTGCAATGGTTAAAGCCAATACCCCTGAAATCTTAAATTGAAAACTCAGATGCTTTTCTGAGATAGCGAGGAAAACTTCAGGTTGGCTATTGCTATAAGTGGCCTGGAACTCTCATAAATAACAGTGAATTGCATTTTAAATGCGTAGCATAATGATCTGTGATAAATTTTCGAAAAATATTCATTTATACTTCTGAATTGTTATGAAGTATTTAATGATGAGTTTGATCAAAATTAATGTAAGTCATAATATTATTTACTGTTCTGTATATATTATTATTTTATTTCTTGGCTGCTTTGCGAAAAATAACTACCTACTAATATTTTTATCCAGCATTATAAATTATCAGATGCATAATAATATATATTCATTGAATTTTGTTGAAAAAATATTAAACATTATCATTATTTATATTTTTCTAATAATAATCTTACTGTTATTTATATTTAATACTGCCTGAACTAAATTGTATTATTCATATGTATATCCAGTGATTATCAAATGATTTATTGTGAGGTATCTGTGTATGCTCATGGTGTACATAAAAATGTATTTTTCGATGTGTATCATATAGTTCCCCAATTCTATTTTTATACATATGTGTACAGATTGTCTATCATTTTAGCTTTTAAGGCTTTTATTTCAATTTGTATTTGCTTTCCATTGTATATTCAATAATAATTTGCCGATCAGTTGTAACAAGATACAGTAATAATAAATTCCTCAGTCCAATGGAAAAGATACATTGATTAACGTGGGACTGAATGATTTTCTATCAACTTGCAATACTATTCATGAATCAAGAAACAGAATATTTGAAGATTACGTGAAGTAAGAGTTATTTGATTAATCAATTCATTCCAAATATCGTTGTCTTAGAATAATATTATTACTCTACAACATTATACATTCAAAGTTTACTAATACATTTTTGTCGGATGTCGAAAATGACTTCGTATTTTCATCTATAAAAAATCAGATTTATTTGGACCATCAATTTATTGTGTGTAATATAGATATAATACTTGGTATATTATCTTATTAGTTTTGAGATCAATAATGATTCATGTACTGTGCAGTTTATTAAAAACTTCCATAAATTGTTGAAAAATCTCTTGTTGTTTCTTCATTACCCAAAATTTCCTTTTATGATCTTAATGACTTGATATAGTAAGAGCCGTTTCGCCACGGATGGATCCACGGGGGTGGAGGGGAAAAGGAAAATTCCCCTCCCCCACCAATAGGGGGCTCATCTCACACTATAGGTAGTCCATTCACGATGGCTTGAGACGAGATAAACAAAAGCTCTGCATGTGTTTGTGTGCGACTGGAGTGGCTTCATTTTAGCCACGACATAAACAAGTCACAGCAATGCCGAAATCCCGAATTTTGTTGTAGGCAATTCAGAATAAGTATCTTTAAGTAATCTTTTTTATAGATGCACATTGAGAAATTGCTTGTTTCGGTTGTCTCTCGACTGTATGAACCTAAAATGAATAAACAATTATAGTAAAAGTTTTTGTGTCAATGCTTTGGTTACAGTCCCGACAGCAAAATCGGGATTTCGGCATTGCTGTGACTTGTTTATGTCGTGGCTAAAACGAAGCCACTCCAGTCGCACACACACACACACACACATGCAGACCTTTTGTTTATCTCGTCTCAAGTCATCGTGAATGGACTATAGATACAATGCACTTAGGAAGAATTTATTAATTTTCTACTAATACAGTAATAAGGTTTTAAACTTCTAGAAGAAATTCCCCCCTGACGGGGTAGGCCTACATCCTTATTTAGTCCACTATATTTGTCAGTAATTTCTCTTTATGTAAACTATGTAACTTAACTGTAGATATTGATCAGTTGCTCTAATTGTAAATTATTATTGTAGTACTGTACGTGTACATCCATTAACAGTTTTGCAGTCATGAACGTCATGGAATACTTAGATCATTTTTGATGGTGTAGACCTAGTCAAAGTGCCTTGGGAAGCTTGTAATTTCTATAACTGTATTTAAGGATAAAATTGATTAGACTGCAACATATCTCTCAAGAATATTTTATTGAAAATATATCAATTCAATTCAAGAATATACATGATAAAATAACAAGAAAAGATCAAACATGACAACATTTTGATAATAATTATTGTTCTAAAGGTGTTCTCAAAAGTATTTGAGATTCAGGAAACCAAGAAAAAGCGTATAGTATTACATTCACATTAAATTAATAGATACAGAACAAATCATCATCATTCAAACACCAAAAATGCTACCAGTGAATTCAAATTAATTTTAATTAACATATTACAATAAATTCTTTATAACACAATAGTGATGGAGCCATTCGATTATTTAGATCTTTATTTTTGGTCTATTTTATTGGCGTTATTTTAGGTCTGAATTATTGAAATAAGTATGAAATATTCATCAGTAACAAGAAAATCTAGATGTTGGGAAATTAAAGAAGATTAACCAATGTAAAGTACAGAATCTATAAGTTCGGGTGACTTTTTCATAAAAATGTTTTAGGAAAAAGATGGACACACATTAGACTAACAATTTTTACATGGAACTCATGCTAGTTTGTCCACCATTTTCCTGTTTCAGACCATTATGTTTTTATGAAACAGGCCCAAGGTATCAATTTTGAATGCCTACCATTCATTACAGCACTAAATAGTTTAATCTACAACTGGAATGTTGAATGTAATGAATTACCGTACAAATACAATGATAAATTATTGTCTTTAAAAAACTAAAACCAAGTATTTTGGTTTCAAATTTCGTAAATCTAATCTATGTTCAAAATAATAAATTTCATAGAGGAAGAAATATTACGAATAAGTACAAAATAACGTGTTTGGATTGGCAATTTCAAGAAAACTTAAATTCTGTTAAAATGACTTGAGATATCAAACAATTGATATAGTTTACAAAATTATACTCTTACAATTCTTTACTTAATATTGCTTAGCCTCAATACATTAATATTAATCACTAATCTGATAGTCTTTTCAATTTTTAGGGACGATTTCAAGTAATATACCGTGGTATTTATATCACAGCCATGTAAGCTTGTACTACATTAGGAGAAACATCCAATAAAAATAATTATTATCAATTTCATAAAATCTTTCAAGTTTGTTTCCTTAACAACTGCATAAAATTATTGCATGGCTGTTGCCTTAATAGTCAGTCCTAATAAAGAAAAAATTAAGCTAAAAACACAATAATTAGTTTAAATTGTATGGATTTAGACTATAAAAAAGTGAGACAAGTCAAGTTTTTCAGGCTGTGAATATGAGTTTTGGTCGATTTAGGTTATTCAATAACACAGTATCAAGTGAAAATTAAACTTTAAAATATAGGGCTATTTAAAATAATTGAAAAATAAAATAAGAATCAAATACCCTTTGAAAATAAATATATCCATATATTTAAATATATATAATCCATAATAATGCAGTATTATTATTTTATCCACATTGATAATGGGCTGAATGTCCCGAAACATTTTTGTGTATTAATCATTTTGAAGTTTTTAAAGGGTATTTGATTCTTATTCTATTTTTCAAATACAGTATCAAGTTTATGATAGCAGTGAAGAACATTCGCTGCAGACGTGAAACATGATAGATACAGAAAATAGGCATCCTTAATATTATGAATAGTATTCACATGATGAAGTGACAGAAAAGGCACTCGAAATGATCAAAATGGCAGATGTAAGATCAAGCTATAGAAGCCGGTCACTAGTTTACGGATTATGGAAAAATTTCTAGTTTCGATACCGCCATATTTCCAATTCAAATATGAACTTCTTAGGCCTACACAGGTTAATTTCAAGGGGAGAACCAGGGGATGAATTCTTTTAAATACATTGGATAGTGCTTGTATATTGTAAAAGTTATATTCCCCCATAAAAAACATTTCTGTGTTCACCACTGTTGATTTCTGAAACTTTCTTAAAGAGGGAAGACATAATTAGATACTTTTTCCAACTAATTTGAGTCATCTTCAATGCGGCCTAAATTATATTTTTCAATACAAAAACATACTCTCTAGACAAGCCTGAGAGCTAGAAATACCATCAAAATAGTGTCGGAATTATATGAGTCGAAGAACTTGTGGAGAAATGGTCGATGAGAATTTCGTGTCCTCCAGTAGCTAAAAAACAAAATGTAGCGATTAATCAATGCTAAGCGGATATAGCCTGCCGGGCATTTGTGTCTTTCTTCTTGATTTGTGGACGAAATTTCTTCAAAAGATAACTGGAAGTATTGTTGTATTTCGTGAATAATTTTTCAATTTGTAATAAGTCCCGCCGTGAATAAGGTCATTCATGAATAATGTTTCAATTCGTAATAAGTCCCTCCCAAAGTAAACAAAAATCGAAATATAGTACACAAATTAAGACATAACTTACACAAAAACTTTTTTCGCAAGTTATGCAACTTGTCGCTTCTCGCATCCCCTCTCCCTATCCCCCCAGTCCGCCTCCCGCAATCCTCTACGTTCCATCTCCTGTCGAATATTTGTTATCCATATTTTCTTTGGCCTACATAATTTTTACAGATGACAGGGTGCAGGCTTATCGATCAAACCCTCTATCAGAAGGACCAGTCAATTTTCTGTCTAGGCTGTCTTCCCATAACCTTTGATGAATTATTGAAAAACATCTATTGTTATTATGATTTGTCAATTAAATAAATAAACCAATATCACATCTAAAAGGGAGCAATTGAAAGACAATGGGTCCCTGCTTAGTGCATTAACTTGAAGGTCAGGTATAACACAAAAACATCGAATTGAAAGGTCTGACGATATTGAAAAATCTTGTGCTGTATTCAAATTGTGTACAAAACTTGGAGACTTGAGTGTCCTATTGAGGAATAGTGCTACTCGTATATCCTGACAACATTAGCAGTAATCCGGGTGATAAGCGGCTGTATAATGTTGGTGGGCAGGTCGCGGCCCCAGATGCGTTTCAGTTGCGATTCGGCCGCGGCTGTGACGTCATCGCCGGTAGGCAAACTCTCCACTTGCAGCAGCAGTACGAAAACGCTGTGCGGCACTAGCGGTGTGTATGAGTCGCAGAAGAAGTGAAACTCTTTCGCCACGCCGCTCGGTAGCCGCTCAAACTCGCTCACGTACAGTACACGGCTTTCTTCCACCTGAAAAATAACAAATAATTTATTTTAATGAATATTGGCTAAAATTTTAATCAATTATAAAAATAATTATAAATTTATCAAGTATAGTCAACAAAGGTTGACAAGATGGGAAAATGACTCAAGCTTGATCAATATTGGTTAAAAAATTATAAATTTGTAAAAAGTCTTAAATTGTAGAGCAAAATATGTTTCCTACAATTTGAGACTAAATTTATGGTTTTTAAACGAATATTGACGGAGCTGTTGTAGTCATTTTTCATTTGCCAGAATGTTTTCTTTGTTCGCTCAGACTATAATTTATTCAAAACATACCTAAATACACTGTTTCTGAACAAAGTACCACAGTTTTCCACAGTACCACAGTTTTCGACGAGGTGGAACTTCCTTTGGGACTATCCCGAATACGTACATAGGGTCAAGGTTATTAGAAAAAGGTTGTTCCATAACTGCCTGATATTGGGCAAAATGAAAATTGAAAAAAAATAACGGTCATAGAGAACGACACACTGGAGACACAGTACACTGGCTGCTCAGCCTGTCAAGTCTTTTCAGCAAAACAATTTTTATATTTCAATATCATATGTTGCTATTTTGAATCCAACTTGATTTGTGCCGATAGTCACATTCCTACATTATGGAAACATTAAACAGTATTATTTCATCATTAAAACATTAATATTAAAATAATTTGATTATTGAATAAATAGAATTTAATTTACTAAGTTTACCATATCTTTGTCATAACGCGTTTTTTTAGCTAGATATCAAACTGGTGACATATTTTTTAAATTTGCATGAGTTACATACATGATTGCGCAGTTGATTGCTTGGTCAATTCTGATTGCCTACTAAGTTAGAACTATAAGAAGAAAAAAATTGAAAATTAGTCTACAAAAGTCAAATGCTCTATCAAAATTTAATGAGTTTTTTTTTTAATTTAAAAAGTCCATTAGTCTATTTAATGTCTCACGAACCAGTCATTTCCATAAAGAACGAGACAAGGGGAGCTGTGAGTGACAAAAAGTACAATTGGCGGAAGTCTGTTATTACTGCTCAGCTTTGTCAGGGCAGTCTGGAAGCGGTCTACGAGATAGAACCTATTAGTTTTCATTAAAATTTGAAACGTTCATTAGCTATTCTAATGTCACACGAACCGTCCATAACCCAGTTAAAATGACTCAATCAAATAATAACAATAATAAATTATTAAAGTTACCTTCTTCTGATAAGTCTGCAAAAACAGCTCATGCTTGGATGGATCGGCGGCGATCGTGGTGCCCTCCAAATGCAACAAATTCCCGCCCAAACATCCAGCCGCCAATCGGCCGACTTGGCGCGCAATCCTATCAGCTGTTTGGCGCGCTCTGGCCTCGTGCAACAGCAGAAACGTAGTCGAGCCCACGGCGTTCGGTCCGGGAAGCACGTTCTCAATTCCCGAATAGAAATTGTACCACGTGTCCGATTCCTGACTGGCGAAATCTGATTTCAGACGCTTAATTTCGGCCTTCAAATCGGCGCAGGTGGTGTGATTTTTTATGACACCCTTTGATGGAGAAAAAGGCATTATTTCCAAGTCGGCATAGTAGCCACCGACAACGGCAGGAATTAGAATACATAGCGAAACTAAAATCCATATAGGATATCTATTTGATCTCTGCATTCTTTGTTCGAGTGCGTCTGTAACAAACAAAAATATACCAAAATTAAAAAATATATATATGTAATTAATTATTCTATTCTACAGCTGTAGGTTTCTTTCAATAGATGAAAATTAAAGATTTGAGAAGGATTATATTATTAACACATTAATTACTATTCGAATTTTTAAACTATAAATTGAAAAACTATTAAAACTTTACAACTATCAACATTATCTGTTAACGATGTTATAACTTAAAATTGAGATTTTTTTATCAAATAATAATTTGTAGTACAAATAGTTCTCTGAATGAATTGAGCTGAATGTGACTAGACCTTTAAAATTGGATCCATGGATAATAAAGATTCGAGAAGAAGGGGATCTATATTCTTGGAATAAATAATATAAAAATTGAAAAACATAATAGAATGTCAATAACAGCAGTGGATTACGTATGTTTCTAAATGAGAAAATAGATGAGGAGGATCAGCTTCTCAATGAGATTAGCATTAGCCAAGATGGCCGCTTTTCTATTGAAAGCATAAAGTGGTCATTTATGAAAGTTGGTGTAGCCTATATACCTACTCTCTATACAAAAATGACAATTTTTTCTGATTTTCCGTTTTAAAATAATATAATTCAACTTATAGAACTATTTTCATTTCATTATTTTTCAAGAGCAACCAAATTTTCCATTTATTTATTAGTTTCTCATTCCGGCTTCACATCACTTGAAACATGTATAATCTGTCCAAGCAAAGAAAACATTCAGGCAAACTGGTAAAATGAATCAAACTCGGTCAATATTGGTTCAAAACTTATAAATTAGAATGTTTTCTACAATTTCAGAAGACAAATTCATAATTTTAGAACTAATATCGACCGAGCTGGAGTCATTTTTTCATCTCGAGAGAATGTCTTTTTTGCTGGGACAGACTATAACACAATCATGCAAACACATCTTAGACCTATGTCTAAATCTTTGTAAATTTTGTTTAAAAAAAATCAAGAGCCTTTCAGATCGAATTGGAAAGTTACCATCTTTATTCTTCTCAATATTGATGCATTCAACACACCACGTGCCACCTTTGTGAATGATAAGTCCTTCTATTATTTTGTCACATGCAAAGCAAACTTCAGGGTCTCCTTCAATTGAATTGTCATCTGCGTCATCAGTGAAAGAAGAATCCGAGACATTTGTGATCACCGATGATGTATCGTCCTCAATAGCATCAGGTCTCTGGAAAAATAGTATGATTCAAAAAATAATAATTCTAACTTTGAAATTTCTCAGCTGAACCGTGGCTCAGAACTGATATAAAAAAAACTTTCAAAGTGGAAATTTCACTTACATTTCTAGTTTTGGCCTGTTTAACAGATCAAAACTTATGGCCTGTTTAACAGACCAAAACTCATGTTACCACAAATGTAAGTAAAATTCCTACTTAAAAAGTGATTTTTCATATAAATTTAAAGTGGGAAAAAGAATATATATACAACACCATGGCTTAGAACTGACATATCCCTCATATCTGGCTCATGCCTTACATAGAAATGTGACTGAGGAGTTGATGAAGGCGATGGCATCGGGGCATGCACTATGGCAGAATGGCACTATACATGTACAATACAGAAAGATGGTGGCTTGTGAGTCGTGACTGTACCGTATTGGCTGGGAGGCGGCCGAGCAATTTCTCCGATCTCCTTATGTACAATGATCAACTTAAGCCCTAACTAATTTATAATATTAGTCTAGATATACGAGTAAATATCCACCCAATTAATTATACTTTATCAATATTAATTTATTTATTAATGAACGAGGATGAATATCTTGAACACCTAATAGCCAAACACTTCATCTTTTTTTGTAACTTTTCATGTCAGACTGGTGATTAGTTTTCTCCTTCTTATTTTTTGCGATTTTCCATTTTTTAAAATTATATAAGCTTAATTGAGTTTCAAAATATGTCTTTTTCAAACAAATATTGTTCTGCACAATCCGAGTTAATACTGTAACTGAATTCCCCCTTCACTTCACACAATCGTCAAGTCTTGTTTTGTGGGGGGTAACTTAGGAATTTTTTGTATGAACTGTTTTGTAGGCGGTAGGCCATATTATTATTTGGGAAATGAATCTATTCGAATTTGAACTAGGTCATTCGTGACCCCATGAGTTGACGTTGAAAAATTCAAAAGATAGGCTATAAATATGAAATTGAAGGCTTTTTGAGACCCACAGGTGGTTTGAAGCTTTCAGGTTAAACCCAAAACTGATTTGAGATTTAATAGTGTATAAACCTTCAAATTAAGCATCTTTGGATAATATTTTGTAAATGTAATGAACTCATGAATAACTTACTAATTTTATACTTACAGATTGTGATCTAGTTCTCATTTTTGTAGACTCACTTCCAGTCCCAGACATTGAAATATCAACTTGCCGACTGATTGAAGCCCTAAAACTTGAAATAATAGAGTTAAAAATCTTTACAGCTGGGAAAGAAATAAAAAACTACAGTGAAATATAAAGATTATTATTACCATTTTTATTCAATAGTATAAAATGAAAATAAAAACATGGGGAAACAAATTTTAGGTTATGGTTTATTGTCGACTGTCGTAGATCAGAATTTCAGAGTTTCAATGAGGGAGGGGATGAGGAGGAACACCTTCCTTCCAGGCAGCCACCACAGCATCGACAAACCATAGCTTCGACACGTCACAATAGCAGAAGTTGGATGGAAATTTGACAGATTCATTGTCTATTGGTAGGCCTAGAACAAGGTTATTAGAAAACCTTGTCTTCAATAACCTTGGGCCTAGAATACATAAATAGGTAGGTAAATAATATATAGTTAGTGGATGGGCGGATGGCATCCACAATATTGGCGTGAAGCAAATTCTCTTAAGGTGAATATCAAGAAGTAGATGACTCAGATTCTCCATAACTCCATTGAGCTATATACAAAATGGAGATCGTACTTCTTCAGAAAGCAGTGTTACACCTACTTTTTTTACAAACCTGTCAGCCATTGCACGTTGAGGACAATGGACAAGTTGCGCGGGAGTTTGAATTTTCAATGGAAGCAAATGGGGAAACAGCTATCAGTTAATTTACAAATAATTCCTTCAGAATAATTTTTGAGCAATGAAATTTAACCTTATTGTCATTTATGATGCATTTGATCATTTTAGAAGACAATTGCTGTTTTTCCAACTTGTGAATTATAGTAATTGTGTTATGAATTGTTTGGCACATACCTACTTTGGCTACCTACTTTCAGCACAGAAGTACAATTTTGATTGTTGGTACAGGTACGTACAAGTTAAAAACTTATTTTGTAGTGTGTTTATTAACATCAATAGCACCTAATCTATTATTTTATCATCAGTAGTTGGGTGATGTTGTCTATCCATTAAGTTATTTATGGTATCTAAAAACATACCATCAATACAGTACCACAGCCTATTCTTCAAATAGCATGACACTATAAGTTGTAGCCTACTGAGTTGTCAACAATTCTACAACTTTTTCAAACAATAAATGACTTGATAAGCTAAGAATTTATTATTTGGACTTATTTTACTTCAAGACTACTAAAGATAGAAACTCTATTGCCCATTGATATATATATTTCTGCTCTTTTAAAATACATCAGCATTTCTTTGTGCTTTGAAAAATGTGATAAAGATTGTTGAATGGAATTTAAACTTCAATTTCGGCTCTATACAATATAAGTTACCTCTGTAGGCTATAAGTTATAGGTACTATATAATTATGTTGAACAATATAAGTTAACTAATTATTATTGAACAGCCTAGAGCCTGTAACATAAAATTGTCAATGAGATTCCTTTGAACTCATTGACTTTTGATGATACCAATACCAAAGACACTAAATTCCTAAGAAACAGTATTTTTATCACTGATAAAATGTTGCAGGAAAATTTAGAAGATAAGTGCCTGCCATGATTCAATGACTCCAGTGTAAGCTTTAATGGAACAAAATTTTGAGAGATTATTGAACAAGATTTATTTAATCCAAGGTTGTCAATGCAAAATTTTCTTACAATCTCAAATCTACATAAATAAATTATCACCTACATCAAATTCATAAACATTCTGTCATTGATAAATTCATCCCATAAGGTCATAATTGACAAATTCCATTGTTATTTAATCCATTATCAAACAAAATTCAATGTAAAAGGTTCATCCTCAACATAGATAATAGCTCAATGGAATAATAACAGAAAATTTAAAGATTATCTATAAAAATGTCACCTAGAAGTCTGGAATTAACAATAAACAAATAAGAAGTTTGCAATGAACAATGCATCAACAAGGAAAATATGGATTAGAATGAACATTTTAAAAATTATTTTCCACATAATTATTTATATTCACGAATTGCTGAAAAATAGCAATTAATTTTTCATACAGTATGGAATGTTATTAACTTTGTCAATTTCTGTCTCAATCCAAAGGCGGCCTTTTTCTCATTCAAATTATGAAGCGGGCTTCCTGAAATGGGGGAAATAGATCAGATGGAGTACCAACCTAACGAAAAAAGACCGTAACCTGGTTTTATACTGCTATCCAAACGAGTGTTTTCTCCAGTTGGTATTTAGCTCAGTGCATAACTCATCCAGGATCTCCTAAATACCGGTATTTAGGAGGTCCTGACTCATCTCAACACACCAGTCATCTTTGATTTTGGAACTGATCTCAAACAGATTGATTAACCTGATTAACCAGCAAATGTCTTTAACTTCTTGGGATTAAAATGAATTGAAATGGAATGATCACATAGACAACTTAGTCAACATAGTCTATGTGATCATTCCATTTCAATCCAGAATGGAACTGGTCTTAATAAGTTAATAAAGAGATTCATTAAGGCCACATTTGCAATCTGTAGAGTCTAGACTGTCAAAAACAATGCATCAGCAAATAACTTATCCAATGTACTATAATTAATTCCTTTTCTTACCTACGGGTTGCTATTTTGGGGCACGTCACCAGTGATGATCAGTGTGTTCAAAGATCTAAAGAGTACTTAGAAATCTTAAAATAATGCTGAAGAAACCACCTAAAACACCATGCAGAGCATTATTCCAAGCAACAGAGATACTCATCTATCTACCTTTTCTGTACTTTTTTGAATCCGCAGCACTTGACCTCAAACAAGCATCATTGTGGACAAGAGTGCGGTGCCAACCTCCACAACTACAACACACCCGGTCAAGAAACGCATTCAGAATACAACAACATAGGACGGCGTTTTATGAAAAAAATCTGTATCAAGACTTTCCCATTAAAGAGCGATTATATAATCAAATAGATACTTCTGCTTGCTGTGCAGCCCATCTACGGTTTTCAAGTCTTAGCAAGGAGCGCCGAGGATGAACATCAGGGTTTGAAACGCGTCCGCGATTCAAAAACCGTATAAGAGGCTGCACAGCAAGCAGAAGTATATTATCAATCAATATTTAGTACTGCAGTTCCAAAAAGTCAGGATAATCTCAACAATCAGTAAAATTTAATCTAATCACTGGAAAAGAATTTTAAAAGGTAATTCTATTCTAATTACCTTGATGTCATCTAATATTGTAATGGAATCAGTTATAACGTTGTAACTTGAAAGGTTCAATCATGATACAGTAAATCACAGTAAGTTACCC